>VDFB02026320.1:8990917-9023742 GCA_007258455.2 Sequoia sempervirens
GCTACCTTCTCCTTATTGGTCTTTGTGTGACCCATTCTGATGATTATCTTGTGAAAATCTTCAGTATATTCTTTCACAGATTTGCTTCCTTGCTTCAACCCTTGCAATTTCTTCAATAGATCTAACTCAGAGTTCACTGGTATGAACTACTTTTTCAGTTTCTCTACCATGCGATCCTATTTGGTGATCTTGACTTTTCCTCTTCGATTTCTTTCCAACTGGACCTCTTTCCACCAAATACTGGCATGGCCCTTTAGCTTCATTTTTGCAAACTTAACCCGATCTGGGTCCTCTATTTCCTCATACTCAAAATATTCTTCTAGCTCGTTGATCTAGTCGATCAACTCTTCCGGATTCAGACTTTCGGAATAACTGGAGACTTCTACTCTGGGTCTTTTCCCGATCTTCGAAATGGCCCTTAGTAGCCGCATTTGGTCTTGATCAATTGCTTCTTCTTCCTCTTCTACATCTAAACCTTCTTCCTCTCCTTCATCCTCACTTTCCTCCCTCAGGTTTAACCCTTTTCTCAACTGCTCTTGTAACGCATCAATCTGTCTCTGGAGGGCTGCTAGTGCATCTCTTCCACCAGCATCTCTGCCGCCTCAACCACCTCTAGCACCACCACGCCTACCAGGCATCACTCTTGGAGGCATCTTTCTTGACCTCGACCCACAACCACGGTCCTAGTGCGAACTGCCTCACGATCGGCGATCTGTCCACACGCTTAAGAAAACCCACTCTGATACCACTTGATGAGGGCACAACCCGAGACACGGAAAATAACCCACAAACAAGAGAAAATTTATTATTCAGAAAATGGAGCTTCTTACATGCAGAGGATCTCAATCCCCAAGTTCTACAACACATGCAAGTTACAAAAAGCTATAGAATAACCCTTTCGCAATATGCGAGCTTGTCCCCCAAAAAGCTGCTAAAAAAAATTAGAAACTCGCCCATAAATAGAGCTCATCTTTAGTTTGGAGCCAAAACAACATTAAAATTTGAGTTTAGGTGGTTTGGCATTGAAAATTACAACTTGAAGTTCAAATTTCAAAAGAACATTTGCAATTGTATCTTTTAGAAAGTGCGCCAACTTCCCGAGGCCATAACTTTTGATCCAGGGCTCCGATTCGCGAACCGTTTGAACCATTGGAAAGGTCTCAAAGTCAAAAACGCGATCAAAATTGCTACGCCGATTTTGGCAAGTTTCGGGGCCATTCCGAGAGCTCTAAATGCCTCAAATCCAACTCGGAAGATTTTCAAGTGCAAATTTGGGAAACTAAAACTGTAATATCTTTCAACCTGGGAATAGAAAATAAAAACTGTAAATTGGAAATTTCATTATGACGAAAAGGGTATCCAAAAATGTAAAAATATCTGAAAACTAAGAAATTTGAAATTTAACTATTTTTAGGTGATGCAAGATTGCCCTTACACCACTGGATGCTCCTGCATCAATGTTGCTGAAGTAAACCTTGGAAGTGGATATGGAAAGACATTTGGTTGCACTTTGAATTCCCACAAAAAGGGGAGGTGGAGGAAAATGGAGAAATAGGTGAAGAAGGAAGTTTGTAGGGATTCAATGTAGAAGTAAACATGGATATCATATGGGAAAATATCCAAATGTGGGTCAAAATCCCACAAACTAAACATTAGCAAAAAAATCCAAAGGAAACCTTGCAACATTAGAAAAAAATATTGCATCCAATTGGAAGGGAAATACCCACAAACTACAAAAACACTAAGAAAATGAACCAAAACCTTTAGAACTTAGAATTTTTGAGACCCTAGCAACATTCAACACATGAGTAGACATACTGAGGATAATGAAGAACGACACTTAGGAAAAATTAACAAATGGAGACCCATACAAAGATTTCTCAAATTGGTTATATGTGATTTCGCAAATGAAACCTAAGTGCATATAGGTATTGAAACTCAAGAAAAATGTGGCATGGTGGGATTGAGTCCCAACAAGTGGATTTAAGCATCATCCTATATCATTCAAACATACTAAGTGATTTCAAGGAACATTTAGAATTGGAGCACAAAAAGGAACTAGAATTTGCATCAAAATCCTTTAGGAGACGTGTGTTAGAAAGTATTGTTTTTGACATTTACATATGAACATGAGCTTGGTCAAATCTAGGGGCTTGACCTAAGAGTTCACACAACCCTTGTGATCTAACAATCTTCCTAAAATATTTTAAAATAACATTAGTCCTTACAAATCAATAAACATCATACTTTTAAAAAGTTAAAAGTTTCCATCTACTATATTCCCTATATATTAATGTTTGTTAAGTTTAAAAAAAATTAAGACTTAGTAGAACATATTTTATCTTAATTCTAGTGAAAGAAAACCCTAGAATAATAAGAAATGCTAGTTGATTTACAAAATATATTTAAAAACTTGTAATATACCACATAATAAAAACTATAAAATTGGAGGGGCTTCAAAAACTACACATTAAACAAAGGGAGATGGAAACTCCTAAAAGCTCTGTTCAAGGTGCTTTTGTTCTTCACAAGTAGACACCCTCCTCACTATTAGACAAGAATGCTCAATGAATTGATGCTTTAGGGGTCACCATTCTCAATGAGTTTCCCAAGTCATCCACATCTTAACTTACATGAAACACATTCTACTAAGTACTGGACCCAACCTGAGTTTGACCATCCATTAAAACAAGCTCAGAGGATAGTGAAGTATCACGGGGAATGACAATGTAGCCATCAACATTTGTGATACAGTCTGTAAGGCTGAAATCTGAATAAATAAAATACTCTGTCTTGGCTTACATACTGATCATAGTCTGAATGTTTTTTGGACTGAAGAGGAAAGGAAGCAAAAGGGCCCATGTACAATTATGGTAGTACATATAATAAAGTCCCTTGTACAGTCCTCAAGATTCCACTTCTCTTTAATCTCAAATACAAACATTATTCAGGTAACAACAAAGAACAACTGCTTGATGGGTTTCTCAATTATTGTTACACGGTTTTTCTGAGTACCCATTAAATCTTTTAACCAGATAGTTAACCACACAGCCATTAAGTCATTTGGAAATTGCAGAAATGTTAAAAGCCTTCACGAAGCTGATAAGAAATCTGACAGTCAAAATCTGTCTGCACAACAGTTGTTTCAAACTTCCATGTCTTATATAATTCCGTTCTATGTGGACTCCCAGAGAGGTTTCTTGGAATAAGAGTATATAAAAATTTATATGGTCATGGTCTCACTGCAAAAAAATTGGTACGTCGTGAGCTGTCCAGAGAAGGCCGTGCTATTGCATGAGCATTTCTCGATACTTTGCCTGCTAAAGTAAGACAACAATCATAAATAGGGGAGATGACATTATTGAAATGTTTGAACCAGCAATTCGAGTTTCAGCATTTTCATTCATTTTTTAATTGAGAGACAAGCATATCAACATACAGAAGGGCCTAGCAATAGGAGAGAGGGGTCCACACTGGAGCACTCTAACTTCAAAATCTTATTTGGAAATTTCAGATCGTTTCTAATTTAATACATCAGTTTACTTGGCGAGTCCCTTGCTTATATTAAAGTTTGAAGGTGACATTATCAAATATATCACATCAGCATGCTTTTCGTATAGGTGTCCAAAAAGGTCCAAAATAAGTGAGACCAATACTTGTGCACTGGTGCGGCATCACATGATTTCTACTTTATGGATAAAAATTGCTTTACAATTAGATATTAAAGTGCTCTACTATGGGACCCACTAAAGACTACTTATGTCTCCACTATTGAGCCCTCTCCCCTAGAAGGGCTCAGCAATGCACAAAAAACCCATACTCATTCTCATATGGTTTTAGGTGTATTTTAAGAAAGATAAATGGTGCAATTTTGTGTGAAACTAGGTTCATTTTTTTATTTGTTACTTTCTTTTGTACATATTTTCACACATTTAATTTTATTTGATATGTTTTTGCACACATATTCATATACTTGGCATCTAGTACATCTCTCATTTGTGGACATTCATTTCGCTCCTTGATCCTATGACATCTTGATCCTTAGTCAATCATGTAAGCATTCAATTAGTCTCACACATGTAAACTAACACTTTAGATTCAAAAATTCAAATTCAAATTTTGGTGGACTTTTACTCATTTTATTCTTTCTATGAGCTAACTTGTTGCATATTTCATGTTATTATTGTTGTGTAGTGATATGTGAAGACATTCATTTGGATATTAATATGATATCCTAACATCCTATAATCATTTGATTTTCTAGAGCGTTTATTAGAGGAACTCTACAATTGGTGCACTAAAAGGATCATTTACTTTAAAATCTCTACACTATTGCTTAGTGATCGAAAATGTGCTATGATATTAGATCTAGTCTTAGAATGCTCCAACAAACATCTTACTAGTCTCCAATCTTCTCTAGATTGAAATTTTATGCACAAAACAAATCTCCATGACCACAAAAGTGAGCCCTACTTGCAAAATTTACCTCTATGCATGGAAATGATTTAAAGTTCTAGTTTCCTAAAACCTAACTACTTGCTTCTTGGAATCTAAACATGCAAAACAAGTGGTGTTGATGAATACCTTTAAAGAGTTTGCTAAACACTTACATCTTCTCCTTTGGTAAAACCCTTCCAATCTAATTTAACAACTATGTAACAAGGATCAAAGGCAACAAGCAACAACCCAATATTTCTAATATATCACTAAGTGTAGGTGTTGGTGTAAGATGATGAAACAATAATGTATTATGGTGCTCCTCAAGTAATAATTTGAATCAAAATTAGAGCTTGTGGTTATCTTAGGTTAAATTAGGATTTTTCCTTTTAGATAATGTCGTAGTGTATAATTTGAGATGTTTCACACACAAGTTGGTATTTAAAAGTCTAGGGGGTATTTATCTGCCTATGGATCATACTAAAGCAATCAAATGGATGAACTAAAGACCAATACTAGTCCTTAGGGATGTGTGTAAATGGAATCAAGTTAGGTTCAAGTAACTTACTAACTCATGTACAAAAAATTTCACTTGTACACAAATCATTGCTTAAAGGAAAATGCAATTAAAGTCAGTAAAAAATGAATGAAAAAAGTGTATGTATGTAATTTTCACCATTAAACAATGAACTATCTAATACAATTAAAATTATCATGATGCAATAATAATTTATAAATGTTGTAGCATTGTAAATTGTCACCCTTGATAATTTCACACTATGTTTTGCCCTACACAAGTGCATGGACCTAATTGGACACCTAATTTCCTAAATTATGCATCCCATAGCCCATTTGAACAATTATCAAGAAAACCCATGTGGAAAACCAAAGCATACATTTAACATTTTGTCCCCAACACCTTAGATCCTACAAAATAGAGTAAGGACTTAGTCACCCTATTTTTCCTCCAAAACTGAATATGTTAGAGTCAACATTTTATTAGTTGAATTTCAAATTCCAGATGTTGGCTATCGAGCTTTAATCTTTAGGAAATTAGAATAATTATAAATATAGTCATTTCATCATTTGAAAGATATCTAGCATTTAGGAGAAAATTAAGAGCAATAATTATTGTCAAGAGCATTATCAAGCAAGTTAAAAGCAACATTTCAGAGATTTATTGCAGCAATTCAATATTATCAAAGCATCATGTCAAAGTGTATGTGAGTTTGTTCATGTTCATGTTATCCTATTATTTGTGAGATCTAACCTTTGTAGGTCTTCAAGCAAATCAAGCCAACAACAATCAAGCCTTGAGGATATTTATATGACTTCAGTCCTTCAAGGAAGTCATTTTTGAGTGGTGAATTGCAGGTCATTGTTGATTCATCATTCATTTGTCATTTATCTATCTTTTATTGGCATTGCCATTGTGGAGGTGGAAACACCAACATGGGGTTTGACTAAGGAAAGCCCCTATATAGCACAACCCTTCCTCTCTCTTTGAATGTGTAGGTTTCAAATCTAAAGAAGATTGGGAGAAGTTTGAAGGTCAATTATTCATTATTGCATTCAAACCCCACACCTTGACAACAAACAAAAATTTAGTTATCTCGGCACCTGACGAAGATCCGATAGTGTGACAATCGAAAAAGAAGGCTTTGATCTGGCTCTAAAGGATTGTGAAACTAGATCCGAGATTCCTCTACTAGGACATAGTTGCCTAGGGTGACTAGGTCCTCAAAAATCAACTTTAGCTTCATATCACAGGTTTATAGTACTCTACTCAATCCATTTTTGAAGTCTGAATTTCTTTGTGACATTCAAGTTTTGTTGTTTTTGCATTAGAATAGTTAATTGTATCATTAGCCTAGTTAAATCATTGCATTTCATTCCAAAATCCACTCCCAATTTGGTCAAGGGTAGGTTGACTCACCTTTCAAGTTGTAAGTCAATCCTATATCTTGTCCAGGAAAGGTGCCTAAATCCTAGAGTCAAATCTTAGGATCTCACCCACTTTTCCATTGTTTCAAATGTTAAGTGGCATGTACAAGTTAAGGACAATATTGGACATACCAATGAAAAGGTTATGCCCACATATTAGTTATAAACAAATATTGAATCAAGTTAAAACCAAGTAAAAAACTTAAAAGTACTAAAGTAGATTATGAAGGATAAAAAATTATTAGATATTTTAGTTAAACAATTATTTTTTGACAATATAATAGCTTGAATGAGTTGTGAGTATTGTATTTATATTAAATAGGTGAGAGTTTTACAAAATCAAAATTATTATTTCCTATATTAAAGCACTTGGAGTCTATATTTTAATTAAATTAAATTTATAGATTTAATGAGATATGATTTAGATAGAAAATTGGGACTTGATTAATTAAGAATGATCAAATAACCTATCTAAGAGGGAATAATGAGCTTATATGGATCTTGGCATAATGTTTACTTTATCCTTTTTTCAACTAAAATATTGTGAAAGAACATTAAAAATTAAGATTCTACCACAACAAAGTTAAGGATTAAGTGATAGATTTAGTTAGAGACTTTTGTTATTCAAAATAATGATGTTCATTTCCTAGCTTTAGAACTAGGCCATTGACATGACCTTGGAGTATAATTGATGTGCCTTTTTTTTTTTTTACCAATGGGACCTCTTAATACAGTCAAGGCTTATGTACCTCCTTACTAAGGGGTTATGCTAAACAAATGTGTCTTATTATAGAGACAAGAAATATTGACAACTTCCTTGATAGTAATCAAGCCCCATTGACATGTATAAATATTGAAAACACAAGGAGATGTAAAATTTCAAAATAATGAAACTTTTGTTGTAATTATTAACACCCCACTTTAATGCGTCTATTTTGTTTTCCATATCATGTTGTTCCTTGCATACACACACCCCATTTTTCTTAAGAAAAAATAGGGACCTCATTTTTTCTTGTATCTTTTTTTTGTTTGGTTTCCTATTTGTGGTTGGATTTGGATTGTGGTTTCTTTGTGTTTCCTCCCTTAGGGTTGTTTTAAGTTTCTATGCTTCCTTATCAAACTTTCATTTTTGGTCATCTTGACATGACTATAAAGGAGTCTCCAAAACTCTAAGGGACCTTTTATTTTTACTCCTTTTTATATTGATTGCTTTCTTTTCATTGAATTTTAATATTTATATGCTTTTTAAGTCATGTTTGTGTCTAATTCTAGAATTTTTCCTTGTTATAATTTTAGAGGATGTCAACCTAGCATGACTATAAAGGACTCTTTTAAACTGACACATTGTAAGTCGGATTTATCAAGGGCCTATCTCATCACCCTTGTTAGACTTTTGAAGTTGGTTATCTAAGCATGATTTTCAAAAAATCTTAGAAACCCCAATGCTTGGGATATGAAATCACCCTGGCCTAACTCCCAACTTTTCATTAACAACAATATTTCTCATATATGTTGATTTCCCTTTATTGGCATTCCAATATTTTCATTGTCATTTTTCTTTATTTTACTTTTAATTTTACCATGCTCTACAACTTGTTTTCCATGCTCTTCATGGTTTTGAACTTCGGGTGGGATAATTATTGTTGTAGTGTGATGGGTGGCTCATATGCCTATTGTGAGGTTGTGGTGTTCATTCCTTAGCTTTTCCATCATTTTTCTTCATTATTTTACCAGGTAGTATTTCTCTTTGTTTCTTTAATGGTGGTTTTTTTTTTTCTAGCATTCATTTTCCTTTTGTTGTTTTGTTTGGTTTTCTTGTCATTGTAAAACCAATATTTTATGCTTTTTTTTATGTTTTTTCCCTTTTTTATGTTTTATAGTTTTCTACCCATTCTTGTATGTTATAGTCAGACAAACCTATTTTCCCTTTGATAGATCCATTTGTCAAATTTGTGGGTGGTTTTAGATTGATGATGTCATCCTTCCATGAGCCTTGATGCTTGGTATTACATTTTCCAACTTTGTATCAATATCCCTTTGGGACGAGTTCCTCCAAAATTGAAAAGATTGACTCCCTTAGTGAATTGTTTCTCCTTTATAGAGTTGGTTTTTTGGTGGAGATAAATTATCATGGTACTAGATTTCTAGTTTCTCTAAAGTATAATCCCTAATTATTTATAATGTTTACTCTTCCAACTATAAATGTTTACTCTGTTGAATAGGACAACTCAGAGGGGGGTGAATCAGTTGTCATAGAATTAAACCTTTAATTCAATCACCAAAATTAATACTTAATACTTCTTAAATGATTGATCATCAAATGCCAATGGAGAAACTCAAATCCAACACATACACACAATAACACTATATTTATGTGGAAAACCCAATGAGGGAAAAACCACAGTGAGGATTAACTCACACTATAGAGAATATCAAAACCGATTACAAAATGGCTCACTACCTGAAATAAGGACTCACTATCCAACATGGTTACAACCCAGAGGGATCACTGCCATAGAGATACAAATAAGATAAATAAGTCTTGTTGCAAGGATACTACAATCCCAATGGAACAAATGATTCCACCACAGTCACTCGATCAACTTGCATGAATGATAGAGTTTTCCTTTTGCTCACTACATCTGAAAACTCAACATTAAGCTTGGTACTAATCTCTCACACTCTCAACACACACTCTTACTGAATAGAATCAATGTCGCACAAAACTACACTTTTTCTTTTCTCTTTTCGTGCTTCTTCTTCGCTCTTGTATATTTTCCATTACTAACTCATCTTGTATTTATACCATCTTCAACTTTAAAACATATCCAAAGTTGGCTATCCAACTCCAAATTCAAATTAGGTCGGCACCAAAATGTCCTAGGGTGGAACTAGAATGAGGGCGACCCAAACACATGTTTCATCATTATTGAAAGTAGTATTTCACACAAGGTCGGCCACACTAGTGTAAAACACAGAACCATCAAGCACGAGCTTTCCCAATTCTGAAATTAACTTCAATACAATTAGGGAAACTCAACTTTAGAACCATATGTCATAAGACTTCATCAAAGAGAAATTTGAACCAACACCATTTCTCTCGGACCTCAATCAAAATCAAAGAGAACCATAGTTCACAACTGGCGAACACAACTTGCATTGTACCATAAACCAACAACCAAGAATCTGAATATAACACCTTCTCACAACCATGAACAACATATCTGAACTACACAACCACAGCAGATAATCTGGACCAAAAACCAGAGCAACCACAGAACACCTGCAACATATCTTTATTACAATTTTCTCAATATCCTTGACATATACAACCAACAACAGCTAGTAGATAACCTATTGGCCGGTTGAAATCAATGACAAAACCTTCAAGCTTTCCATTCAACAACAATCTTCCCCTTTGTCATTGATGGAAACACATGATGTAAAAAACCATCAAAGACAACATACAAGCTTTGAATACACTTTTTTGTTTCTCCCCTTTTGAAGATAGTTCCTTTTCCTTTCACATGCTTCTTCTCCCAATATTTCTTTTCTTTTTCACATGCTTCTCCCAAACTTTCTTTCCTTTTTCACATGCTTCTTCTTCCCCTTTGTGATTTAGAGCAAAGGAATCAACTAAACCAACTTGACACAATTTGAACAATGATCCATCATCAACAATGATAAAATGCAACCTGAGTCATCTTGAGAACGTTGCTATAATGGCCTAATGGGAACTTAACAAAGAGAACAACATACAACTTGCAAATATTTGATTTTTTAGGCCTTCCACAACATATTTCATTGATCCCAAGTCCAACCATAAAGAAGCTATGCATAGCTTTGTTCAAACATCAAGAAAACCATGTTTCTTTGACCACTCTCCACCAAAATGAAACACACAATCTACCATAACTCATGAAAATGAATAAATGAATATTTTTCCTCTAAAGGGTTTTTAGAACATGTAAAAATAGAACTTTTCATAAATTTTATCACTTTTTCATGGTGGAATAAAAAGATATGAATTTTTCTTATCTGTTGGAAACCCTAGTTCTTTAACTAGGTAGTCTTCACCAAAATTTCCATAAATCAATCAAAACTCAATGAAAATTGATCAAACCAAGTGAAAATGAAACTATATTCACATATCTAACATTTCCAATAGATATAAGGTCTTTATTTGATCTGTACAATCTATACCATTCTCTACAACAACCTGCAACTTCCAGAGAAAATAATCCCATAGGGCTGCCAATGGTAAAATGGTCATAACTTTCTACAAACTCAATGAGAAAACACAAAACCAATTGAAAATAAAATATAGTTCATTCCTATATCAATAAAAATTAATTTTAGATCCGTACAACTTCATACAGAGTCGTACCATGTAAAAGAACAGGGCATAACATTGGAAATTGCAGAAAAAATCATGTCTTCCTTCATAAATTCTTGTTCAAACTACATACCAACCCCCCATTCGACTTGGGGGCCCATTTTTATGCTTTTACAATAAAATTATGCCCCCAACCAACCTACAACTACCATTTAACAACTTTTAAAAAACTTTTAAAAAGTTGTCATTTAACAAGAAGAGTTGTTATGACAACATTTGACAACTTTTGACAATGTTTTCATTTTTCAACTAAATGACACCAAACCTTCATCAATGAATCCAAATGAATTAAAACATATATAAAATGGCTCATTCAACCTTATTACAAAATTAAAACACCTAATTTAATGAATTTATAAAATATGGCCTCATGGAGGCTTGAATGCAACAAGGTGCTCCTGCACCACTTTGACATCAATGGAAAAGGCAAAACAATACTTTACATTGATTTATCCTTTGACATGAAAATAGAATACTCATAATGACAACACCTGATATTACCTGCTCCCCCTGAGAGGTAGCCACCAAAACATCATCCCAGAAGAAAGATAGATCCATAGATCCACAAGACTGATGCATCTCCATATGCATCTAGTTCAAGAAAGGAGGGGAAATAACCCCCAACTTCTCCCAGAGATACTAAAAAGTATCTTTAGGAAGATCCTTCATGAAAATATTAACAACCTAATCCTTCGTCCAAACATACTCAAGATTTACTTCATTCTCCATGACCTTCTCTCTCAAGAAATGATATCTGATAGATATATGCCTAATCCTCGAGTGCATCACAAGATTCTTTGAAATGTTAATTGCACTTGTATTATCATGAAAAATAGAAATGGGATCATCATATAGTACTGTAATATCTTTCAATGTCAGTTTCATCGATAGAACTCGTGTACAACAAGATGCAACAACAATATACTCAACTTCAGCAGTAGACAAGGAGACTGAATCTTGCTTCTTACTTGACCATGCCACCAATCTGCATCCAAGAAAGAATGCATCACCACTTGTACTTTTCCTGTCATCTACACATCCAACCCAATTTGCATCTGTATAGGAACTAAGTGTAAAATCAGTATCTTTAGGATACCATAATCCATAATCTGGAGTGCCATTCAAATATACAAAAAATATTTTAATATCAACAACTTGTGTTTCCTTAGGGTCTTCTTGAAATCTAGCCATAAGACAAACAACATGCATTATATCCAGTCTAGTAGCAGTCAAATACAATAGTCTGCCAATCATAGATCTATACTTGCTCTGATCAGTCTTAGGTGAATCATCAAATTTTCCCAATTTGCATCCAATCACCATAGGATTACTTACTGATTTGGAACCATCCATCCCAAACTTCTTCAGCATTTGTATCACATACTTAGATTATGAAATGAAAATTCCCTTCTCTATTTGATTAATCTATAGTCCAAGAAAGAAATTCATCTCGCCAAACATAGACATTTCAAATTATTTCTACATTTCTTCCACAAACCTCTTGCACATAGTTTCATTTCCTCCAAAGATAATGTCATCAACATACACTACTACAATCAAGATTCTGTCATTTTCAATCTTAAAGAACAAATTACTATTCATTGTACCTTTGTTAAAGTCTTGTTGAAACAAATACTTATCTAACCTCACATACCATGTTCTAGGAGCTTGCTTCAACCCATATAAAGCTTTCTTAAATCTACATACCATATCTAATTGATCTGTTAATTGAAATCCTTCCGATTGTTCCATATAAACTTCCTCTTCTAATTCACCATTCAAAAATGTTGACTTGACATCCATCTAATAAACCTTAAAGTCTTTATGAGTAGCAAATGCAAAGAACATCCTTATAGCTTCCATTCTTGCTACCAGAGCAAAATTTTCTTGAAAATCTATACCTTCTACCTGTGAGTAGCCTTTACACACAAGCCTCACTTTGTTTCTAACAAATTCTCCATTCTCATTCAACTTGTTTCTCAATATCCATTTTGATCTAATGATGGTTTTTTCTACCAGTCTTGGGCTCAATTCCCAAGTTTGATTCTTCTCAATTTGCATAAGTTCTTCTTTCATAGCTTCCTTCCAGTGTTCATATTTACAAGCTTCACCTACAATCTTTGGTTCAATCTCAGAAAATAGACATAGATTTACTTCAGCAGTAGCTCTACTTCTGGTCAACACGCCTTTTGTCTTGTCTCCAATAATCTCTCTTTTTGAATGATTCTTTTGTACATATTTCAGTTTCTTAGGGGACATCACCAGAGCATCTTCTTTTGTTTCATTCTATTCATCCTACTTCCCTTGCTCATCTTTTTCCTATTCTTCCACAAATTTTTCTATTCTTACACAATCATGCTCATCGGATACATATCCGTCAATGTCAATAGGATTCTTCATTGTCTCATCAACCTTCACATTCGAGCTTTCTACAATATTTCTTAGTATTTTATTGAAACATTTGTATGCCTTGTTATTAGTAAAATATCCAAGAAAAACGCCTTCATCACTTCTTGCATCAAACTTACCCAAAGTTTCCTCATCTCTTCTGATATAGCATTTGTTTCCAAATACTTTGAAATATTTAACAGTAGGATTTTTTCCATGCCATAGCTCATAGGGAGTCTTTGTACTGTTTTCTCTTGCTTGAACTCGATTGAATACATAAACAACACTATGAATAGCTTCTTTCCTGTAAAATTTTGGTAAACCAGCCTCAATAATCATCGATCTAGCAACCTCTTGAACTATTCTATTTTTCCTTTCAACAACTCCATTCTGCTAAGGAGTTCTTGGGGAAAATAACTATCTCTTTATTCCATGCACTTCACAAAACATTTTAAACTCATGGGAGGTGAATTCTCCACCTCTGTCAGATCTTAAGCATCCTATCTTCAAATTCACTTCATTTTCAACCATATCTTTGAATGCTTTGAATTTATCTAATGCATTTGATTTCTCTAAGAAATGTAACCCATGTATATCTAGAATCGTCATCAATTAAAAGCATAAAGTACCTTTCACCAAGTAGACTTCTTACTCTCATAGGACCAAAAAGATATGTATGAACTAAATCCAATAGTCTAATAGTGGACTGTTCCTTTTATTTGTAATTATTTCTCGCTTGCTTTCCAAGCTGACAATTCTTACAAATAGCATTAAGAGGCTTTGTAATTCTCAGGAAATCTCTCAAGGATTGAAAAAAACTGATCCTTGCCAAGTTATCAAAATTCATGTGACACATTATCCTATGCCATAACCAACTATCATTAATTTGAGTCATAAAACACTGTCCATCAACACCCTTAAGTTGATAGATATTCCCTTCAAATTTCTTTCCTGTAGCAATCAATGTTTTGGATCCTTTCCGAAGCTCACATCTCTCATCCTTAAACACAAGATCATATCCTTTTCTGCACATCTGACCAACACTCAACAAATTATTCCTTAAACCCTTAACATAGTAGACATTGTTAGTATGATGCTTGCCATCAAAACTTACTAAACCTTTCCCATAGATTTTAGCACCAATATCATCTCCAAACATAACCAAGCCTCCATCATATTTTTCAAGCTTAACAAAATTACTCTTATCACCAGTCGTGATGTGAACAACCACTATCAACTACCCAAAAATTCATTTCTTGTTTAGCATGTAGGGCAGAGATAACCATACCTTCATTTTTCTCCTTCTGCAAGGGGCTTTCTTTTACTTAGCTTAAAGAATTAGTAGAAGTAGGTTCATCCTTAATCGCCAAGAACAAGCATTCATAGTCATTATGGTCTTCATATTTTGAATCCTCATCAGATATACTAGCATTTGCATTCACATAATAAGCTCTATTAATCTTCTTCCCTTTCTTTTCTTTCTCATATCTTTGTTTATTTATTTTAGCTCTTTTCGGACACTTCACAACATAATGACCTATTTCTCCACAACTAAACCATTTAAAGGGAAACTTACCTTCATACTTACTGGAGCCTTTCCTCATTCTTCTTACAAATTTGGCTTCTATTTCATCAAAGCTTTCTTCATCCAGATCTTTAGCTTTTGTATCTTTAAAAGTAGTCTCTGATTTGCACACATTTCTTAGACTCAGCTTCCTCATCTCATAAGATATCAAAAATCCCAATAGAAGATCCTTAGTACAAGTCTTATAATCTATAGTCTACTTAATAGCACTCACTTTCTCACTGTAAGCATTAGGAATATTTTTGAGAATCTTCTTTACAATCTTATCTTCATCTATAGTAGCACCAAGTCCTCTCATTCTAGTCACTATCTCATCCAATCTCTGTACATAAGCTTCAATATTCTCATCTTCAGACATATGTAGAAGATCAAATTGTGTTTCCAAGTTTTGTAATTTCACTTTTTTAACTCTTTCATCACCATCATGCGCTCTTTCCAAAGCATCCCAGACTTCCTTATCTGTTTTCAAATTTTGAACATTAATCAACTTAGAATGTACCAGACTATTCTTCAAGATGAACTTCGCCTTATTGTTCGCTTCATGTGCTTTGATCTCTTCAGGTGTACTCGAACCATTAGCAGGAGGAGTGTAAGGATTTTTGTAAGCTTTCTCCACTTTATATCCACAATACTCCAGATATTCTTCCATCAATACTTTCTAGATACCATAGTTAGTTCCATCAAACCTCAGATAATCAAAAACCATTTTTCCAGCCATCCTAGACCTTCCTCAAGCGGTTAAGCTCTTCACCAAGGAACCTTGTGCTCTTATACCAATTGTTGAATAGGACAACTGAGAGGGAGATGAATCAATTGTCACATAATTAAACCTTTAATTCAATCACTGAAACTAATAATTAATACTGCTTAAATGATTGATCATCAAATGCCAATGCAAAAACTCAAATCCAACACATACACATAGTAACACTAGATTTACGTGGGAAACCCAATGAGGGAAAAATCATGGTGAGGATTAACTCACACTATAGAGAATATCAAATTGATTATAAAAAGGCTCACTACCTGAAATAAGAACTCACTGTCTAGAACAAGGACTCACTGTCCAACAGGGCTACAACCTAGAAGGCTCACTGCCACAAAGATACAAAGAAGACAAAGAAGTCTTGTTACAAAGATACTACAATCACTCAATCAACTTGCATGAATGATAGAGTTTTCCTTCTGCTCACTGCATCCAAAAAATCAGCATTAAGCTTCGCACTGATCTCCCACACTCTCAACACACACTCTTACTAAATAGAATCAATGTCACACAAAATTGCACTTTCTCTTTTCTCTTTTTGCACTTCTTCTTTTCTCTTGTATATTTTCCATTACTAATTCATCTTGTATTTATACCATCTTCAACTTTAAAACATATCCAAAGTCGACTATCCAAATCCAAATTCAAATTAGGTCAGCACCAAAACGTCCTAGGGTGGAATTAGAATGAGGGTGACCCAAACACATGCTTCATCATTCTCGAAAGTAGTATTTCACACAAGGTCATCCACACCAGTGCAAAACACATAGAACCGTTAAGCATGAACTTTCCAAATGCTGAAATTAACTTCAATACAATCAAGGCAACTCAACTTTAGAACCATACGTCATAAGACTTCATCAAAGAGAAATCTGGACCAACACCATTTCTCTCGGACCTCAATCAAAATCAAAGAGAACCATTGGTGAACACAACTTGCACTGTACCACGAACCAACAACTAAGAATCTAAATATAATACCTTCTCACAACCATGAACAACATATCTGAACTACACAACCATAGGAGCAAATCCAGACCAAAAACTAGAGCAACCATAGAACACCTACAACATATCGCTATTAAAATTTTCTCAATATCCTTGACATATACATGCAACAACAACTAGTAGATAATCAGCTAACCGGTTGAAATCAATGACAACACCTTCAATATTTCCATTCTTACAACATACTCTTCCAAGATTATTATTTCAAAGTTCTCTTATTTGGGTGCTAAGTCTAGTGGTTCCTCTAAAGTATGATCCCTAAAACTTCACAATGTCATTATTTTAGGATAGTGACTTTGGGTTGCCCTTTAATAATTTACCTATTAAGGTGTACCTCCTACCCCAAACCATGACATTTTCATAGGCCTATTCCTTTGGGTTTGAGGATTGGTTTTTCTTTAATATAGCAACTTTTAGAGTAAATTAATGAACTTGGGATCACATAATATAATTATTCCCTTTACATCCCCAAACATTAGACTTAATTCTCTAATAGGTTTCCTATGATAGATATTTTGGTATAAATCAAATGGTATTTTTTCTTCTCTATTCACTACATTTAATTGCATGTTATAATTTAGTGAGTTTATGATGGTTTCACTTTACTCACTCACTTACATGTGGAGATTATTTCATTGAATTATTTAATGGCCTTATGTTTTTTTGAAAATATAAATGCAAGGAGAGAAAACATACTAAAAATTAATGAAGTATAGATACAAATTTTATATTCATACATCTAACATACTTTCACCTTGGAATAATATTAGATATAAAAATCTTGGACATATGGGCATTGCAGATTTCTTGTAGGGTGTTCATGCTAAAGAAGGTAGATCAATCATGTCCCAATGCATAAAAAAGTTAGTCTTCTTACATGTTCTTTTTCCTATTTCCCTTCAATCTCTAGAGTTGGTCTTAGCTTATGCCAAGGAATATAATCATAAGAAAAATAATTTTTTTAGGCCCTATAGGAAAAAACTATATTAGAGATCAATTTAAATTTCATTGAAAGAGTATTTTGGTTTCTAACCTATGCCAAATATGACAAGATAAATACTGTAAGGAAGCTAAGGTAGCGGAACTTCCTACACTAATCTTGAGAGGAGAATAATGCAAAAGTTTACAGATCTTTAACAGTTATAGAAATTTAAACAAAAATAATGTAAATATCATGCCTACCACGACACAATGATTTACGTGGAGAAAACCTTTTCAGGAGAAAAACCCCACACTCCAAAAGCCACCCAATATATTATTTACCAATCAAAAAGATTACAATATACTTGTAGAGCAAGCTTCTCATAGGAGTATCACCACTTAGATATTTAGATACAACACGACATTTATTAGACTCTCAGAATACATCACTCTTTCTACCGCAGTCGTAATACAATGCCCTCATAAAATAGGGTTACATTCTAGGGCAAGACATGCCAACAAAATATCTTCCATTAGATCTAAAACCTAGTAAAAAACAGTCTAGATTTACAATATATCATTATTTAATGTATGTCAGCCATGTCAGGAGTTTCTTGAAAAAGTTAACAAGCTTATATTTTTCTCTTTTCTGCCATTGTATACACCTATTAGTGTAACTAGGATATATATATATATATATATATAAACATCCTATCAATAATAAACCATATATAATTTTAAGGTTGAAACACATTTTCCCAACAAATCTCCCACTTGTCAAACACTTTGCAAGAGCAACATGAGGGTGTAAACACCGTCTCTTTAATTACTAGGGGCCGAAAGGCCATAGTCTTTGAACACCATCTGAACTTCTTTGTGCTCACAGGCTTAGTTAAAGAATCAATAACATTCATCAAAGTTTCTACCTTAACCAACTTCACCTTTCCATATTCGACCATATCTCTAACAAAATGATATTGTACATCAATGTGCTTGGTCCTGGCATGAAATGTTGGGTTCTTGCTAGACATATCGCACTTTGACTGTCGCAATAAATTGTCACTACACCTTGTTTTATTTCAATATATGAACAAAGTCTCTTAAGTCAAATGGCTTCTTTACAAGCATGAGTAGCTATCATACACTCTGCTTCAATAGTGGACAAAGCAATCATAGCCTATCACTTACTCATCCAACTAATTGCACCACCAAATAAAGTAAACACATAAGCACTGGTGGATTTTCTGCTATCAACATCACCTACCCAATCTGAATCCACATAACCATGAATATCAAGGGAAGTTTCATCTTCAGTCATATTACTATGATAACATAAGGAATAATCTGATGTACTACACAAATATCTGAAGACTTTTTTAACTACATCCCAATGGACTCTACCAGGATTAGACATATATCTAGAAAGAACTCCCACTGCTTGGGCAATGTTTGGTCTAGTAAAAGCCATAGCATACATCAAACTTCCAACTGCACTCTGGTAAGGCACTCTTCTCATGTCTTCCATCTCTTATGGAGATGTTAGACAATTTGAAATAAATAACTTTGTTCCAACTGAAACAGGAACACTCAATGGTCTACAATCCTACATATCAAACCTCTATAAAATTGAGTTGACATACTTACTTTGGCCAAGCCATAACTTTCTGATCACTCTATCTCTTTTAATTTCCATCCCAAGAATGTGTTTATTTGCACCAAGATATTTCATTTCAAATTTAGCAGCAAGTTGAGATTTAAGTTATGAAATCACATCTTTCCCTTTGCCAATAAACAACATATCATCAACATATAATACAATAAACAGGAAACGATCACCATCAATTTTATAATAAACATAATGATCTGATTTAGAATGCTCAAATCCCAAACTCAACACATATGTACCAAATTTCTAGTACCACATCCTAGGAACGTACTCTATTTTAGGCCATACAAAGATTTCTTCAATTTGCAAACCAACTTACTTTTACCTTTCACCACGTAGTGCTATGGATGTGTCATATAAATATCCTCCTCCAAATCACCATGAATGAAAGAAATTTTCACATCCATTTGCTCAACCTCTAAATCATAAGCAACAACAATAGAAAGCAAAAATTAATGGATGTCATTTTTGCAACATGAGAAAATATCTCACCATAATCAACACCCTCAACTTGAGAGTAACCCTTTGCAACCAACCCTACTTTGTACTTCTCAATACCTCCATCTGAACCAATATTTTTCTTGAACACCCATTTGGAACCAAAATTTTTTTGTCCTTCAAGTAATGGTACAAGATCCCATGTATCATTCTTTTTCAAAGATTCTATTTCTTCATCCATAGCAATCTTTTAGGATTTTGCATCATTCATACCTAGTACCTCTTCTATAGATCTGGGTTCATCCATGTTAGTATTCAAAACAAAATACATCTCCAATCATCAGGTGAATACCTTTCAGGTGGTCTATGCCTTGTAGACCTATGAACAAGCTGAGTTGGAGGTTCTTCCTCTTCTTCTAAAGATCCAGACCTAGATGAGCTCTCCTCAACTTCTTGTCTATCTTTGGGACTCGATTCAACTTTCTCAGGTGTAGAAGAAAATTGAATCACATCTTTTTTAATTTGTTCTAGATGCGATGTAATAGAAGAAGGCTTAGTTTCTCTAAAAGTAACACTTCTACTATGTATTACCTTTTGTGCAACAAGATCCCAAAGTTTGTATCCTTTCACACCATAACTATATCCGATGAAGATACATTTCATAGCCTTGTTCTCCAGCTTTTTTCGCTTCTCCTTTGGCACATGTGCATATGCCTCATAACAAAAAACTATAAGATGTATTAATGAAGGCTTGTGACCCGACCATGCCTCTATAGGAATCTTATAAACAAGAGCTAATGTAGGAGACCTATTAATCAAGTAACAGGCAGTGGAAACTATTGGAAGATGAATTACTTTGAGAGGGGGGGGTGAATCAGAGTAATGTACAATTTTTCAAACTTTTTAACTTCATGAGCAAATTAAAAAATGACCTTGAGACAACTTTATGAAACCTCTTAATTTTCAAAGTGAAATTTAACACATCAACAAACTTTTAATAGAATGACAGATTGATAACAATGTCAAAGCATGATATTGATTGTTCATGTAAACTTGATTAAACAATTCCTTTTAATGCTTTATTTCCACAAGACTTCATGTATACTTTGAACACTTTTATAAAATAATGAAATGTTTAGTCAAGTATCAGAGCTTTGCATGGATTTTATTGACAAATGACAAAATGAAAACATAAGCACTTAAGCACATGGGCTGAAACACAAATGCACAGATTTCATCACATAACACATTATTTTCCTGAGTGGAAAAACCCTCATGGGGTATAAAAAACCACTCATAAAATGTTCATTTTATTCATTCAAAGAGCACCAACTCTGTAACAATGTGGAGCACCAAATCCAAGTACAAACTAAAGCACCCACTTCAAGTTAGGAGCACCAACCCCTTTTGCAAAGTTTCTCTATGAAAATGCAAACTATTAGGACCTTATAACTGCACTAATGTCTACAATTACAAAATCTCAACAGAGTACAAATATATGATTTTCAATAATGCCCACTACAAAGTGTACTGAATATGACAGTACAAAAAAAAAAACCTCACTGAAATTTGTATGTAATCTTTGTATTACAACAAAAGATGTAAACAATATAAACTCTTTTTTATCACTTTTTCAAATTCAAAAATATCACTGTCAAAACCCTTTCAAAATACTTTGTTTTAACATCAAACCCTCATCACCGAATAATGGCTAAAATCCATACATTTATACAATGAATGAATGAAAAACCAGTTCTCATTTATAAAACCTATATCCAAAAATTTGAAACTCTTCAATTAACTAGGGTTTGTCTAAATTGAAAAATGCAGTTGAAAACAAAAACTGTATTTCAAAACCTTTTCAAAATAACCAATAACTGTGAAACCCTTTGATAGGGAGGCTACAGGAAGCAATCACAGATTCCTGGAAGCTGCAGGAATCAGTTACACTGTTTACAGATGCTGCAGGAACCAATCACAGATTCCTGTGCTAGGCCTTGACATAGACCTCCTTGGTGAAATTTCTGTTCCACCCTAACCTATAGGAACTCTACCTTGTCTAAGTTCCCCTGGTTCTCCTGCCAACCTCACTATCTTGTCAAGTTTGCAACTACCAAACCAAATCTTGGTGCTATGACTCCTTTCTTTCTTAGCCTTTTATGCATCCAAAAGACTAATCCTCCCTCAATACATGAATGAATCTTGTAGGGGTGAGGGAATGTTTTTCAAAACTCCAAAACAACCTCCTAGGGTTTCTGGAACTTCACTTAGACTCCAACCTACCAACACTTGCATGAAGCCTATTCCATAGGTTTTGCCCTTGAGCCACTATTTGGTCTTTGAATAGGGTTAAATTGCTTTTCCCTCCTAAACCCACCAAAGAAATGTGGTTCTTGGCTTAGGAAATGTGTTTCCCCTATCTACAACTTCAAGATTTCTAGGGTCTTGGCTCTGTCCAAGCCGTTCTTTTCCCTCATGCAAACACTGCCCAGAAAACTAGGGTTTCTAACTGTCCAGAACCAGTTTTAGGACTGGTGAAAAGTTCTCCTCCTAAACGGATTGCTGGGCTCTCCTCCTTGGTACCACACGTGGCCAAGACCTTCCCCTAAATTCTCCAAAAATAATTTTTTGAAAATCTTTTCTCCCCTGCAAGTTATCAACGATGTACTGCAGCCTTTCCTAGCCGGGCTCTTCACTGGCTCGCCTAGGGCAAGGCTTTTCTCATAACTCCTGCAACCAAAGAAAACCTAACACCTACGACTAAAATATGTACAGATATGGAGCCTGACCATGTTCCCAACAATTCCATACTTCCAGGTATGGAGGAAATGCAGCCTAGAACTCCATTTTTACACAGTTTCAGTCAAAACAGCAAATAAGGAAATAAAACACAGAATTTACAAGAATGGATGAGGGTGTGTGCAAGAAGTTGAGTCCACTTTTTGGCCAAAAAGTGGAAGTGTTTTCCCTAATTTTTAGAATTTGACACTTTGACCTTAAAATTTGAAGCACTTAGAGATGGAATCTTCAAAAAAGTCACTAATCATAAAATGTAGTACTCGGAGTCTAGTTTCCAAATATGTAATTTATTTCAATACCCAGTTGTAAAAATTGAATTTCAATAGGCATTTCTAAAACCACGTTTAAAAGTCACTTTTTATACCATACCATGCACGTGTACGACATCCATATTTTGACCTAAATTATCATATTTTTCTAAATCCTTTTGGGAAAAGTTTGTGACTCACTAAAGCTTGCTTTTAATATTTTTATATTTTTTATTGAATACTTTTTTATTAAATATTTATTAGGCATATTTGTCATTTTGAAAAATCGTCGTGTACGACACGCATAAGATGACCTAAACTTATCATTTTTTGATTTTTTTTTTAAACTTGAAAAGAATTGTCTAAATTTTGCTCTCGTGCAATCCGTTCATCAAAATTTTATGTTGATCAAAAGTTATTAAAATACTAAAAAACCTGATAATTCAAGTTTATGGACTAGTTTCATTAGAAATTAATTGAAAAATAGAAAAAATAATCAAATTATTAAAAAAATTACATATTTGGAATCTGCACTGTCTCATCTATAATGGGTTTCAATTTCGTAAAAAAATTCTGCAAAATAGGTCTTCAAACATATGTCCAAAGTCATTATTTTCTGTGACATTAACAGGACCTTCAAGTTGCAGGTCAAACTAGGTCCAAAGCTTAGGTTCGGGTCCCCAAGCCATTTCCCGAACCAAAAAACAAGCCAAAAAACCCGCTCAAAAATTCATAATTTAAAAAACGGGATCCCGTTTCATTAAAAAATGGGATCTTGTTTCAAAACGGGATCCCGTTTCATAAAAATGCCATTTTTTATAGTTCTATGAAACGGGATCCCGTTTTGTAAAACGGGATCCCGTTTTGAAATTCTTCCAAAAACGAAAATTTCCAAAAATGGAAAGTTTTCAAAACGGGATCCCGTTTTGAAAACTTTCAAAATGAGAAATTTTTCAAAAATTAGAAGTTTCCATTTTTGGAAAATTTTCAAAACGGGATCCCGTTTTTTAAACTTAGGCTCGGGATCCCGAAGCTAAACGGGATCCCGTTTTTTGGAAGCCGAATTCATTTTTTTGCCTAAGGCAAAAACTTCCACGTTTCGTGGACTCAACTTTGTGCACTTACCCATGAAACAATGGAACAACTATCAAATGTGCCAAAATAAACTTCCAGAGGCTTCTCTACATGCTAGAAAAACCTACAAAATGCCTCTTTTAATTCATTTAACTGCTGTCATGCAAACAAGAACTGGTAAAACAGAAAAATAAGACAAGAATGTTGTTTTCTTTCGTTTCTAGAAAAACAGTCCGTACAAAGAACTTCTAACCAACCAAAAAGGTTTTGGAAAGACTTAAATATTCCTTACCAACAATTTAGGCTCTTTGGTCGAGGCTTAAATGACCTAAAAATGTCTTTTTGTAAAACCCGCTGTGTTTTCAGACATTTAACAATTTTTCACTATTTAGCAAAGTGAGCCTCTAAACTCATTGGAATCTTGACACCCTCTTTCCCAAAGACCAAAAACAACCCTAAGAACTTAAAATAATGGTCAACATGACCTTATGATAGCACAACAAAATTAAAAACTCAAAAACAAAATAATCCTTTGCCTGGTGCTCCTGCACCACCCTTGAGTGAAGAACTCGGGTTAAGAAAAACTGAAACTATTTTTTGACAAATCCTTAACCAAAATCAGTTATACTTAAAAACAACACAAGATCTTTCCATATTTGAAGACCAATACCTATCATGGCGATCAAAAATATATTACCAACTGGCGAAGAAAAGATCATAACTGCCTCAGTGAAGCTTACTAACTTCTAGCTCCAGCTTGCAGACCAGTAGCAACCAAAATCCATGGCGGAAACAAATAGGGTTTCAAACCATATGCAAAGCAAACTTCTTATTGCTTTGTTATTTCCTTTTTACCTTTTTTTCTCTAAAACTTTTGAGAAATTTTAAGTTTTACACAATGATATGAAATCCACAAATGATGTTTAATCATTATTTGAAATCCATGAGAACCGACAACATGATGATACAATGAATTGTCATTGTCCACGTGAGCTATGAAAACATTTTCACTGTCCAAGTCATCATCACATAATATGTAGGTGTCGCTGCCAAAGTGGTGTATATTACATGTCAACCCGATACATCATAAGCCAACTCTCAAATGCAAAGTGAAGCCCGACCATCTTTATTTAGCACTTACCAATGCCAAAGTATCAAAGCCCAATAGCACTTGTTTGAACCCTTTTTAAAACACTTGTCATATGACACAATAAACCACAAAGAAACCCGATAACATTGATAACCAAAATGAATGTATAGAACCTGAATTTTTATAGAGTATGCCTTGAGCCAGGGTGACCTTAATGAAATGTAAGTGAAGCCTTTATGAAGTTATATGAATAAATCATGAATATAAATGCAACATGATAAACTATATGTGTATCAAGGATGATACAACCATGTAAACCAAGCATGTAAAATCTAAATAAAGTGAATTTGCAATATAAGACTTCATGAAAACTGAAGGTTACCAAATTAGCTTCAATTTGAGCAATGAAATGCTATCACCTATATGTGTCTCAGCAAAACCAAGTAAAGACTAAAAATAAACATGCCAATGTAAGTACCAACCAATATCATTGAACCAAACTGAGTGTCAGAACAACATGATATCACCTAATCATCAACCCCATGTGATATATATATATATCCTCTGCACATGAATCCAACATGAATAGTACCACAAAACAAAATTGAAAGTATCCAAAGCATTGTCCACAAAGTATTGAATATGCCAAGACTGATTACAACAATAACCAAATGCACCAAGTACCATAATTCCAATGCCAAACCAAGTGACAATCAATCGGTTTTGACATCAAGGACAAATATGCCACAAAGAGAAAGTCAACAACAGCTTTAGCCAAAAACCTTTGTTCTAGGCTAGCACCACTCAACATAATCCTAGCCTTCTCCAGTAGTGTCATGTTCATTCTTTTTGGAATTCCATTCTATTATGGAGAATTTTGAATACACCAAATAGTGAGAGGGGAGGTGAATTAGTATTTTGCTAACACAATTAATTGCTAACCATCCAAATATTAACACATATCTAATAGTAATCATAAGCCAAAGCATGAAAGGATTCATAACATCTCATATCACATTGACACCAGGATTTTACATGGAAAACTCAGAATGGGAAAAATAATGGTGAGGATTAAATCACAATGTGTTATAACCAGTTACATTATATTATAGGGCTCACTACCAGGACACATTGTCCTTGAAAGGCTTACAACCTTAACACAAAAAGATATGGCTAACTGCCAAGATACAAAAGTATGGATCACTACCAAAAGATGAATTGAAGAAGTACACCTTCAAAGTAATGAGATTAGTTACAGTTAAGCTCTGGAAAAACAAAAAATCTGCTCCAATTGTAGGTATACAACTACAGTGAACAACTTCACATTATAATAATTTTCACATAGCTTGCACCACTGTTTTCATATCCACACACACACACACACTTATATATATCCATGTCCCCTTTTTGCATACATATATATGAAACACTTTAAAAATTCATAAGACAAGTGGTTTTTAACCTTGTCAACCAAAAGAATACCGAACTTATGTCATATAGATATCTCAGCTAGATCAACTAGAGTTATTGAAAGCTTGTTCATAGATGTAATTGACACTCCTAAGCAACATATCAAAAAATCGTAGAATTATCTTTTACTAAGAGAACTTTTGGATCAAAATGCCAGATCAGTATAGATACACAATTTACTTAGCCAGTTACCAACCAATGTTGGCATCAATGACAACAAACTCGTAGCTCACCTTCTTCATTCTTCCAACAATCTCCCCCTTTGTCATTGATGACAACATGTGCCAAAAATGAAGCTTGCTACAAAACCAAAACAAAAAAAATGTGCAACAACATTATGCTCAACTCCCCCTTTCATATATATATGTAAAAACACAGAACTATTTTTGGAAAACAAAACACCAAAGCACACCAAACTCTAACATACCCTTCTCTATATAGAATCTTCTCCCCCTTTGACATCAAAGACAAAGGACGAGGAAAAATTAAAAGAAATTTCAATCAAGAACTAGGGGCACCTTGTAGCTCCTTGAGAATTGCTTCCCAAGTTGGCTTTCCATCATCCCAAACTCCTTTTTCTCTGGTAAGAGTTTTGTGCAATGATTCTAGTTCGGCTAGGAATTCTTCTCCTTCTTCTGGAGTGGATGGAATAATGTTTATCTTCTCAAGTCTTTTGGCATCTATCAACGCACTTGATACAGAGACATGTCTGGAAACTACCAAGTCTCCAAGCTGGCCAAACTGCCTTATTGCATCTTCTTTTTGTCTCTGTAGAATGAAAAACTTGTTCTGAAGATCTACAATAGAAGCCCAACCAATATAGCTTCTGTCATCTACAACTTTGTAATCTCCAAAGGCATCAACAAGCGTAGACTCAATTGAGTCCATTAAGTCCTTGATACCTCGAGTGGCATCAAGCCACTTCATGCAGTAGAAAAATAGAAATTGAGCTTCCTCATCACAGTCTCTAACTTCTTTCAAACTTTTCAAAGCTATATTATGTGCAATTACACACTTATCTTGTAGAAATAACAACCTTCTCTCTAGAAGACTTGACTCCACTTCTTTTATAGTATGTACCTTGAGATTAGATGTGTATTCCTTGACTGAATCAACCATAAGCTTTAAGTTTTCAATTGGTGTTAAAGAATTATTAGTTGTGACACTAGGGGATGTCTCCTATAAAGCTCTAATAGCTTCATTTATCAGTTCATGCCCTTTTTGATATAATTCAGCAGCTTCCTGTGTGACAAAGTTGAGGAAAGTACCACTCAATTTTATTCTATCACATGATGCAATCTTTGTCAAATCTACATAACCTGGATGTGATCATAGCTTAATTAGTTGGGGTGGAAGCACATGTTGAAGTATTGTTTTCCTTGATAGAAGGCCTTTGAGAGTGCTTCCGGATGATTCTCTGGTAGGCTTTAAAGACTCAAAAACTTAGGGGTTTTCTCCTTTACTCTTCTAAGTCAAAATAGCTTTCTTGTCTTCCTCTTTCTTCTTTTTTTTTTTTCTGAAGATTTGTCTTTGTTTTCTTTCTCCCTTTATCCTCATCATCCTTTTCATCATTGTTATTTCTTCCTTCACTTTCATCTTTATCTTTCTCATCCCTATTTCTGGTGGATTCATGATGTTCTTCTTTCTTATCATCGGTATGATCTCTATGTTGATCATCAGACATTTTGTTGGTTGTCTCTTCTATATCAATTGAAGGGGAAGGATTCTCTGAAACATCATGTATCTCATCAACATTTTCCAAGACTAGATTATCCAACACTTCTATGACATCAACATGCATTTGAGCTTGAGCAGTATGGGATGAAGAGTTGGTTCTTGCCCCATAACACCTTGCCAATTGTCTGATTACATCCTAGGTTTATTTTCTTACCTTTTCTATACTCTCTTTCTCCTTAGTCATTAGCACATCGACTCTCTACTTGACTCTAAAGTTAGGAGAACATTATTTTAGTAGATTGACAACTTCTATCTTAGAAAGAGAGGAACCACAAGAAATTAAGGCATCATTTCTCATCTTATCTTAACCATTTATAGCCTCTTTCCTTCTGTGTACTGATTCTTTCCAAAAAAATTTAGTTACTTTGTTTTGTATAGTCTCCATTCTTATATTGCAAATGACTATATACTGAATAAATGCATTTATGATGGTTTCCTTTCCTTCATCATTAACTTTATCAAACAACTTAGCAGTTGGCATGAGATCATTGTCAATCATGTTATTTACTAAGGCTCCTAGATCTAAAGATAGTTGATCACTTACCGAAGAAGAGCCAGGCATGTCCTCCATAGGATTAGATGAGCCTTCTTCATTCTTCTTATGTACACGAATTGTATAAGTGTCCTCTTCTTCCCCTGTCTCTTCATCCATGGTGATATCAATTCTGGATTGAGCTTCTTCATTGGAGGGACTACTCCTTTTATTTCTTTTCAATTGATTCTCTTCTTTCATGCCAGGATCTATTTCTTGTTGAATGACATCACTTAGATTTATTTCCTAGTTAGACTTTTGCTTCACTCTTCTTCTTCCTAAAGTAGCAGATGGTGTAGTAGGAGGTATGTCCTTCCTTTTAGGTGCCTGGGTACTAGGACCGATAGGGGAAGCAACATCAAATGATGTAGGGGAACTTTGTTCTTTCTTATTTCCCTTCTCAACATTAGCAGTACTCAAAGTAGCAACATTGGAGGATAATCTTTGTGATTTCCTATGTCTGGAGGACTGTCTAATTGATTTAGTCTTTCTCTCATCAAGAGCCTCCTTTAACTGATCTAGATAATCCTTAGATAATGTTTGTCCTTGGAAGAATGCTTCAACCTTCTTTCTTCTTTTGGATGCTACAGCTTCTAAGTGCACTTCACTAGATTTTTCCTCATATGTTCCATGTCAAGGTAGAGTGGGATCCCTAGGACTATTCAACAACATATCAATATACCTTTTAGCCAATTTTTCATCAAGTTCATATCCCATTGGCTCAATCCATCAAGTTTTGGGTTCAACTGCCTCTATGATACATTCATCTATAGTTACAAGAAAGGTTACATCCTTTTCATATTTCTTTACTAGGCTCTTGGGAATCTAATCTATTTCATGCATCTCATTTTGGAATACTACAAAGAAAGCAGTCAAAGCATTTTTTTATGCCCTAAAATCTCCAAGATTGCACAAATGATCATACTCAAGTTCTCCATAAGTTGCAGCCTAAGCAACTCACATAGGTCAAAATCATTCCCATTTACCACCATTTCAAATGTAGTATGAATTGCCACAGTAGATAAAGAATTCCCTCAGTTGGTGAAGTAAATTGTCCATCCAATCATGATAGCAGTATACTTGACAACAGGGTTTGAGATAGGCTTTGTAGTCAGATCTCTTTTGTCGAATGTGGCACCAGTCAGCTTTATGACTACATCATTCTTCATAGCCTTTAGAATTGGAATGGATCCAGTATCACAAAGACTAGTTATGGCTTGAATCGCTTCCTTGTTGATCTCCCCAGGTACACTTGTCCACAAAAAATTACCATGTACCCAACTAAGAGCCATCCTAACAAATTTTTCTTCCATCTCACTAGAAAAATTTGGAAACCAGTTCCAAATGTTCAGCTTCATCCGAACTAGGTTTTCATATTCTAGCTTTAGCAATAGATCATTTCCTATCAATTCACTGTCCCATAGATCCCTAAGCTCTTGGTGACTAAATTCCTCTAGCTTCCCATGAATATATTTCATAGTGTCTTTAGTGGGTAACACATTGTTCAGAATGCGTGAGAATGCACCCATGGGATCTACATCATAAACTTTCCAAGAATATCTTCTAAATTTGGGTCGGGGTCTCTCAAAGACTTCCACAATGGTAGAAGTGGCCATTTCTCCATAAACAACTTGAATATGCTTAACACAAAATTGCTTCGACTTAGAATCCACAAGATTCAGATAACGAAAAATACATTTTCAAGATTTGTCAAGAACTAGGGTTTTGATGCAAAATATCCTGAATCGCCTTCAACTCTTTTCAGATCACTTTGCTTCTTCCCAATTGTGCAAATGTGCTTTGACTCAACTTAATTTCTTGCTTTATGACTTACAAATTTTTCCCTAATTTGCATTTAATGCATTCCAACCTTAAAATATGCATATTTTCTATTGGAGGATTCTTTAGCATCTTTAGAATGAAAGCTTACACCATATATCCTCGTGTCACCACTTGAGAGCTCATATATCAGGGGCTTTTTAGATTTCTTTGTAACTGCTCCCCCTAAAGCCATTACTATGTTCAGTTTTTAGAAGAGCTATTTGCACCAGATGCACTAGAATCATCCTTTTTCTTAGGTTCTTCCTTTTTCCTCCAAATCCTCGCCATTTCTTTTCTCACCTCAGTAGGATCCACTTTGTTCATAGGTTTTTTTTTTTTTTTGGATTAGATTTCTTCCCAATTTTGTTTCTACAAAATTTTGAGATATGTCTTGGTTTGTTACAAATTTAGCACACCACTTGTTTCTGGCCAACCTAAGTTGTATTTATCCTTGATCTACACTAATTATCCTTATGTCCATTGCATGTGTAGCAATAGCCTTGAAAAGATTGAATCATTATATTAGCATTGAATCTGTTCAACATTATCTAGCTTCTACACTTGGTAGCTCTATGTCCAAAGTTATTGTAAGCAAAGCATTATCCAACAAAGAATCTGATATTTTGATTCATTCTATTCTGGTTCATTCTACTTCTATATTTTGTTGCCGTAGGATTGAATTTATTGCATGAAAAAAAAAAACCATTAAAATATGGGTACCTTTGAGCATTAGGTTTTCGAATAGGAATCCTTTTGGTATTACTCCTTTGATTCTTGATCTGTTTATTATTGCCTTAATTCTTCCTTTTATTGTCCACTTTGTTGGAAATATGATTTTACTTTGAACCTTGTCCTTCTTCAAGACTTAAACCACCTTTTTCCTTCTAAAATGCAATCAACTCATCAAGCTTTGTAGAACTTGTTTTGAATTTTTCTGCATGAGCTTTTTCTTTTTCTAGATCATATCTTAGAGTTACCACTTCTTGTTCTAGCTTTGTACATTCATCAATTTTATCTAAATTTCATCTTTCTGACATTCTTCGATTCTTTTCTATTCTTCCACTTGCACCTTTAGTCTAGTAATGTCTTAATTAGCTTTTTTCAACTGATCACTGACTTCTCTATGCCTTTCTTTGAACTTTTTAATTTGTTCTCTTAATTTTATGATGCATTCATTTGATTCTTTCAAGTTTCCTTTCAAAGTTTCTTTCTCATCTTCACTTTTGTCCAACTCTTCAAGGGCAGCATTGAGTTCCTCAGATGCAGGGATTTCTTCCGGAGGAACATGATATCTTGTGTTAGCCATGTATTCAAATTCTGGGACCTTCCTCAAGTTGTAAGACTTCTTCAGAGGAACCAAGCTTTGATACCAATTGTTGAATACACCAAATACTGAGAGGGGGGTGAATTAGTATTCTGGTAACACAATTAATTGCTAACCATCCAAATATTAATACATATCTAACAATAATCATAAACCAGAGCATAAAAGGAATCACAAAATCTCATAACACATTGACACTAGTATTTTACGTGAAAAAATTAGAATGGGAAAAACCATGGTGAGGATTAACTCACAATATATTATAATCGGTCACAAGATATTACAGGGCTCACTGCCAGGACACATTGTCCTTGAAAGGCTCACAACCTAAATACAAAAAGATATGGCTAACTTTCAAGATAAAAAAGTATGGCTCACTTCCAAAAGATGAAATGAAGTAAGCCTTCAAAGTGTTGAGATTAGCTCTAGTTAAGCTCTGGAAAAACAAAAAAATTATTCTGGTTGCAGGTATGCAACTATAGTCAACAACTTCACATTATAATACTTGCTGCATAGTTTGTACCACTGTTTTCACATCCACACACACACACACCTATATATATCCATGTCCCCTTTTTTCATACATATATACGGCTACATCTTCATACATAAATTAGGTCGGCCTAATTGGATGTGGATATACAAAATTCAAAGTGACTTGTCAACCCAATTCAAAAATATTTTTGGCACAGAAAAAAAATGTATCAAACACAAATTAGGTTGGCCCAGACCTAATACAAAACACTTTAAACATTCATAAGACAAGTGGTCCTTAATCTTGTTAGCCAAAAGAATGTCGAACTTCTGTAATATAGATATCTCAACTGGATATGTAGAACCCCAATGCAAATACCTACAAAACACACTAAACAAACACATTAGAAGATCATATGCAAGTAAGAACAAGGATTCCCCATGAAATCCATTAACAAAACTCAAAATAGGAATGAAAACAAGAATATAATGAAAGAACAAGAAAGTAGATTAAATCCTATTGAAAGTAATGCAAAATCTTGATCCCATGGGGGAATTGGTGAAAATTTGATGTGAAAATTGGCCCTTTCCCAACTCCAATGATGCAATGTTGATTGATGATGAAGAGTGATCCACTTGATGAAGACTTCCAATGTGCTCCAAGATAAAAATCTACATAACCTAGCTAAGATTGGATGAAATTGGAT
>VDFB02026320.1:9023842-9172447 GCA_007258455.2 Sequoia sempervirens
AAAACATGGAGAACAAAGGTAAAATGATTAAGAAAAGTTATTATGTTAGAGAAGATGCAACTATTTTTTATGATGAATCTAATTATGGAGATGATAATGATGATGATGGTGAATTCTTGTTCATGGCTTTAAAAGATGAATCTGTCTCTGCTAACTCTAAAAAAATGTGTGAAGGAATTCCCTCCAAAGACAAAGGAAAAGACTGAAGGTACTTTGGTATTTGCTTTTGATGTAGGAGCATCCAATGGTGTAAGAGTAATCTTGCATCACCCAAAAATATTGTATTTTCATTTTGTTTGTAGTTTCCATAGTTATTTCGGGGCCCATGGTGACTCATGTAGTCTTTGGGATAGTTAGAAGTTTGAAACAACCAGAAATAGTCACATGTTATTTTTAGTAAGTTGGCCTATTCGGTTTGTATTGAGATGAAAATTGACTCTAAGGAGTGAAATTAGAAAATAATATTTTTGCTGAAAGAATCATCTCAAAATCTTATATTGTTTGGAAGATATTATCTAATGAAGTTTCAAAGAATTATCTAATGAAGTTTCAAACTAAAAATTGAGGCCCTTCAGAGCCACAAAACAAGATGCAAGATCTCTGATCTTACAAATCTAGCAATAGATGGTTGTATAGCTCTTCATAAGCTTTCCAATGATATATTACAATTGAAAATCTGACGATCGGATATAAAGTTATGACCTTGAGAAGTTGTAAATATATAAATAAAAAATAAAAATCTTCTAGAGCTAGAAATAGACGGTGGAATTTCTAGCACCAAAATGGGGTTACACCTTCCAGAATATTCTAAGGAAGTTACACTTCTTGGATAAAGAGGGAGAATAAGGGTTACAGAAGCAAGCTCTGGTAGTGTAGATCGTGGTTTTTGGCTTGCAGATTTCTGTAATGAGATGGCCCATGTGGCTATAGTATGCTATTTTCTGAGTATTGTAATTTCACTTCATCAAGATAATAGAAAGCACATGTTTCTTTATGCATTTTTTGTTTATCTCTCTTGTTTAGAACCTGTGTATGTGTGGTTTTGTAAGGGGAGTACCCTCATCAGCTTTTCATGCTAGACAGGATAAGAACTATTGGATCATTGACAGTGGATGCTCATGTCTAGGGGTTTATGGTCCACTTTGGACGAAGTACAACCAGCATTGACTCATCAATTTGAGATATTTCAGCATAGGAACAAGATAGATGAGGCTATGGGTTTGATTTCACATGTTTCAGACAGTCTCTTGTTCCATTTAGAGTCTTGCAACACTCTTGTGGCTATGTGGATGACATTCAGTGATCTTTTTGGCACCATCAATGAGTATAGATGATGAGGGTACTCCCCTTACAAAACCACACACACACAACTAAACAAGAGAGAAACAAAAAATGCAGAAAGAAACACTTGCTTTCTATTATCTTGATGAAGTAAAATTACAATACTTAGAAAACAATATACTGCAGCCACATGGGCCTTCTCATTACATAAATCTAAAGCCAAAAACCATGATCTGCACTACCGAAGCTCTCCTCTATAACCCATGTTCTCCCTCTTTATCCAAGAACTGTAACTGCCTTAGAATATTCTAGAAGGTGTAACCCCATTTTGGCACTAGAAATTCCACCGAGAAATTCCACCACCTATTTCCCGCTCTAGAAGATTTTTTATTTTTTATTTATATATTTACACCTTCTCGGGGTCATAACTTCCGATTCAACCATCATATTTTCAATTGTAATATATCGTTGGAAATCTTGTAAAGAGATCTACAACCAACTCTCACCATATCTAAAAGATCAGAGATTTTGCACCCTATTACGAGGCTCCAAAGGGCCTCAATTTTCAATTTTAAACTTCATTGGAGAAATTCCTTGCGGTGAAAAATTAATATCCTCCAAACGTTATGGGATTTTGAGATTATTCTTTCACCAAAAAACTTGTTTTCCCATTTTACTCCTTGGGGTCAATTTTTGTGTCCATAGGAACTGAATAGGTTCACTTACTAAAAATAACATGTGACTATTTTTTGTTGTTCCAAACTTCTAACTGTCCCAAAGATTGTGTGAGTCGCCATGGGCCCCAAAACAACAAAATGAAAATACAATATTTTTGGGTCATGCAAGATTGCCCTTACACCACTAGATGCTCCTGCATCAATAGAGCTCTCCAAATTGATACAAAATTAACATTATGTGTACTTGATTCTTACCCCTCCATTAAGGACTTCCTACAGAGGTTTAAGTCACTCAGATCTCTTTTGTAGGGTGTGGGAAGAATAAAACTAACAAAGAATGTATTTTCATGATTCTGTCTAAGCTTCGACGTTCATTTCAAGTCTTCTCTTCTACTTTCTATTCTACTATGGATGCATTGGGTGATGCATTTACCATGCCTACTTTTGAGGTTTTATGTGATCATTTGACTCGTGAATAGGAAAAGTTGGTTCAACTTGATCTCTTTCTATTTCTAAAACTTAGGCATTGGTAGAATAGACATCCAAACGAAAAGACAAGAAGAAACAAAAGCCTAAGACAAATACTTCATCAAGTAGTGAGTGTTCCTCCAAAACATCTCAGAAGTCAAAACAAAAACCTCAAACCACTCCTCGGTATGATAAAAAAATTAAGTATAGTGAGTCTTCCTCCAAGACAAAGAAGAAACCAAGTGAACCTTGTAGCTTTTGTGGTAATGAGGGACATCTAGCCAATCGATGTTGGAAGAGATTAGAGGCTTTGGAGGAATCCATACAATAGCATAACATCTCCACCCCTAAATTTTCTTCCTCATCTATAAGTAAAGGTCATGCTCTTTTTGCACAAGACTTGCCTTCTGTAGCTCCATGGATACTTGATTCTAACGCAACACATCATATGACACATTCTTAGGATTTGGTCTCATCCTTTTCACATTGCAAAACTACTCAGATTGCAATTAGGGATTCTACACAGCTTTCAATTTTGGGCTTAGGCGATGTCATACTTGAGGGTGGTTTTCTTTAGGAGGTACTTGTAGTTCCTGATATCTCCACCAATCTTCTTTTAGTGTACCAGATTTTTCAATCTAGCACTAGTAGGACAATCGAGTTTACCCCTCATGATGTAGTTATTCGTGACCTTCATGATTCTAACATTATTATGGCTACTGGGAGTGTTGATACTTCTCATTTATACCCATTTGATGGTTTTAAGAGTTTAGTTGGTTCAAGTTCATCCTTCATAGCACATGCAAACACTGTGATCATTTTGTGGCATGAATGTTTTGGTCATGTCAGTTAAAGATATCTCTAGCAGATGAGTACAGATGCATTAGTGTTAGGGATCCCTAAGATTTCCTGTACTGATGGTGTTTGTCGAGGATGATTTCTTGGAAAACATCACGGAGATTCTTTTCCTACAGGTAGAGCTACACGTGCCAAGGCACCTTTGGAGTTGGTTCATAGTGAGATCATGTCATTTTCGACTTCTTTTTCAAGGGCCAAATATGTGCTCACATTTATCAATGACTTCTCTATACGTTCATGGGTGTACTTTCTTAAGTACAAGAGTGATGCCTTCGATTCTTTCATAATCTTTAAGGAATTTGTGGAGAAGAAATCTAGTTTTTCTATTAGATGGATACACAAAGATAATGGGGGGGGAGTATGTTAATTATACTTTCAATGACTTTTGCACTGAGCATGGTTTGCAACATTAGCTTACAGTTCCATACCTCCCTTAGCAGAATGGTGTTGTTGAGTGAAAGAACAAAACTTTACGAGGTATAGCCAACTGTATGATTTAGTCACAAGATATGCATTCTTCGTTTTGGGTTGAGGTGGTTAATTGTGCCAATTATATTCAGAATCATATGCCTCACAAGGAATTGAGGCATATGAATCTTGAGAAGGCTTGGTCTCATGTCAAGCCATGTATCTTCATTTAAAGTCCTTGGTAGTGAGGCTTGGCTATTCATTCCTGAAGCTTAGCTGAAAGCCATGGAGAGGAAGAGTTGACCACCATATTTGTTGGCTACTATGAGGATGTTAAGGAATATATGTTTTTTGATCCTCATTCTAGAGAGGTCTTGTTTCGACTGTCCAGTTTGATGAGCGCTTCCTCTGATGGATTCTCCATCCCCACCTTCTCCTTCATCTCCTACTACTCACTTATCATATCTTGAGGATTAGTCGTCTCTTAAGGATGAGGATGATGCTCCAACTATCCCACCACCATATATTTAGCCTGTACCCAAGTGGGCCCACAATACTATTGATGCAGTTGGACCCTTGGCAAGTGATCCTTCAAACTCTCGTCGCACTTGTGCACAAACATCGAGTGTTGGTCTTTTGATTCATACCATTTTGGATGATCTTTAGAAGTTTTCAGAGGTAGTTGGTATTCCAGAGTGGGATAGTGCTATGGAAAATGAGTATTCTTCTATGATGAAGAATCATACTTGGGATTTAGTTCCTCTTCCTAAGGGAAGAAAGTTGGTTCACTGCAAGTGGGTGTACCATACCAAATATGCTGCAAATGGTTCTATTGATAAGTATAAGGCTTTTCTTGCTGCAAAGGGTTTCTCTCAGGTTGAAGTTATTAATTATTCTAAGACCTTTGCCCCTCTTGCCAAGATGAATTCTATTCACCTTGTACTTTGCCTTGCAGCTTCACAAGGAATGTCAGTATTTCAAATGGATGTGAAGAGTGCCTTCCTTCATGGTGATCTTCATGAGGAGATTTATATGGAGCAGCCACATGGTTTTACTAAGGACTCTTTGCTAGTTTGTAGACTTCGTCATTCACTATATGGTCTCAAACAGGCCCCTCGGCTTGGTATGAAAAGATGGACACTTTTCTGCTTTCATCTTGCTTCACGAGATGTCATTATGATCCCATAGTTTACATTCAGAGATAGGAAGGTGATCTTTTGATCCTTGTGCTATATGTGGATGATTTGATCCTAAAGGCGGTCCATCCTCCATGATCCAAAATGAACAAGCTTTGATGGAGCACTTTGAGGTGATAGATCTTGGTCTTTTGCACTACTTTCTTGGTTTATAAGTTATTCAGTCTTCGGATGGGATTTCCATATTTCAACAAAAGTATGCCCTTCACATGCTTCAAAGATTTGGCATGCTTGATTGCAAGCCTTCCTTCACACCATTAAAATCAAGTGTTGTATTGTCTTCCACTTGTTCTACTCCTTAAGTAGATGCTACATTGTACACGAAGTTGGTCGGTAGTCTTTTGTACCTGACACATTCACATCTTGATCTTTCATTTGTGATTGGTCTTGTCTCTCGATTCTCACATGATCCACATGAGAGTCATTGGCAAGCCTCTAAATGAATTTTGAGATATATTCAAGGCACCTCACTTTATCATATTCACTATACATCAAGAGATCCTTAGATTATTGGCTTCACTAACTCATTGTGTTGGTGATGTCAATGATAGAAATTCCACTTTTGGGTTTTTTTTCTACCTTGGTTCGGGCCCCATTACATGGTCTTGCAAGAAGCAATATGCTATTGCATTATCATCCACAGAGGTTGAGTATTGTGCAACAGTTTTGGCTAGCCAGAAGGTTTTGGGGCTTCGACAATTGTTGACTGAGTTTGGTTTTCCTCCTAATAGTACCACTATTTTTTGGTGTGACAATCAGAGTGCCATTCACATTTCTCGCAATCTAGTGGAGCATTAGTGTACTAAGCACATACAGATCCACATGCACTTCATACGGAAAATGATTCAAGATGGTTTTTTCACCTTGGAGTGCATGCCTACAGAGGAGCAAGTTGCAAACATCTTCACGAAACCTTTGGCATTGCCTCGCTATCTTCAGTTGTGATCAATGCTTGGGGTGAAGGAAGTTGTCCTTGGGGATCTTCATGAGGCCTTCCTTCCTTCATGTTTTTTCATACATGCTTTCACCTCTTTTTGAAGTGGAGTTTTTCCCATGAAGTTTTCTCCATTTCTCCACTTTTCAAAGATCTATTAGTTGTATTGGGTACCTCATCAGGCCTAGTTGTCGAGACCCATTCATGCTTTCTTTTCCTTTCATGCATTGGTTTTTAGAGTTGTTTAGCTACTCCCTAAGTTACACTTAAGGAAGGTGTTAGAGTTATCATGTGTTAGAGAATAATTAATTAATTATTATTCCAATTCCCATGCACTTAAGCTAAACTTAGGTTTGTTTGATTAGTTAACTCAATGCTTTATTTGTGTTAAATACACAACTAACATTAGATCAATTCACCTCATCACACAGGATGTTGACACTTGTCACAATCAAATCCCTTCATCATTAGGGTTGCTCTTATAAAGCACTCATTCTCTCTTGTATTATTCATTATGTAAGTATTTTCTTTTTGAGGAATAACAAATCTTTGTTTTGGAGAGCTCTTGAGTAGAAGGTGTTTTGTTTGTTGTTTGACCATGTGTCTTGTGTTATTCATATATCTAACAATTAATTGATGTATAGTTTGGAAAAGTACCTATTTGAGTTATGCATTATTTCCTTATAGAGTAAGTGAGCAATAAATATCATTGTGATATATTAAAAAAATGGTCTTATTAAAGATAAACTTAAGCAATTTTTAGATAGAGATCAAATAGTTCATTATAGTCTTCTCACAAAGAACCCCAAGAAGAGAAGGTGGAACAAAAACAAGAAAATTTAGACATTTCACTAGTACCATTATCAATAATGAAGAGGATAAAAAATCAAATATGGACTCTAAAGCTTGTTGGTTCCAAATCAAGACAAGGATATAGGGCTACTATTGAATCAATAAATCTACAAGGTAAATCTTTCTTAGCTACCCATAGATTATTGCATAAATTACATTGTTAAATATCAAACACGCTCACAAAAAGAAAGAAAAATAATTGCAAGTATTCAAGGATTCTAAGCTAGTAGTGAAACATATTAGAAAATAATATGTGTGCTATGACAAAAGATTAGCCAATTATAGAAGCAGGGTTTTCGATTTAATAAAAGGATTTGATGCCTTCAATATCAAGCGTATTCCTCACAAGAAGAATAATGCAATTAATGTTTTAGCTTTTGTAGCTAGCACTTTAAAACCCATATCTACAATAGGGTTGAAAAGGTTTATTATTGAATTGGTTCTAGCTCCCTCTATACCAAACAACACAAATTTTCAAGTTTTTGAAGATGATACACATATTCTAGAATTCATCACCAATTCAAACGTATTTAAAGCACAAATAAATGACAAATTTGAAAGAGAAGATATGGAAATAGATGATGAAGAAATAGTGAATTTAAAAGAAAATATGATCCCTAAAGGAATGAAGCACCTAGTATGGTTGTTTGATCTAGATCATCTTTGTAAGCAAAAGAATAATGTTGACTTGAAAGTAGTAGAGTGTCTTGCTTATAATATAGAAGATGAAATCAATGTTCAGAACATATTTTTGCGAAAAGATTACACTATAGAGAAGAAGACTAAGATTTCAAGCACTTAAATACTAGAATGAGGTAATTGCATGGAGTGATGGAGATCTAAGATTATTTAATACTTTCATCATTACTCATACTATCTTGTTGAAGCTTGGAGTCAAGCCTTTTAAACAAAAAAAGTGACCAATCAACGCATTATTGGAATCTTTGATCCTACAAGAGGTACACATGTTCACTAGAATTATCTTTCTAATAAGGTTATCCACTTGGATAGAAAGTCTAGTCTTGGTTCAGAAAAATAATGGAGAAATTAGATTGTGTAGACTTCATAAATTTTAATAAAGCCTCTAAGAAAAATGGCTATTCACTACCTTTTTCAGATGATGCAGGAGCATCCAGTGGTGTAGGGGCAATCTTGCATTGCCCAAAAAAAATGTTCTTTTTTTCTTATTTTCTTTAGTTGTTTTGAGTCCCATGATGGCGCTTAAGGGGTGTAAGACAATCAGAAGTCAAAAAAGGCGAAAAACAGTAACTTACTATTTTTAGTAAGTCAACCTAAATGGGCTCGTATGGACTTGAAAATTTACCCCAAGTAGCGGAACTAAAAAACATTTATGATCATGAAAGAATCGTCTCAATACCCTACACAGTTTGGGAGATATTAAAGTTTCCGCCCCGAGAAATTTCTCCAATGCAACTTCAAATTCAGATATGAAAACTTTAGAGGCCCCCAAAAAGCTTGAAAAGCTAACGAACCAATCTCTGATGCGTTTGGCATTGTAGATCTCTTCAAGAGCTTTCCAATGATATGTTATAATAGCAAATCAGACACCTAGATCAAAATTTATGGCTCCGAAAAGTTGCCCCACTAAAAAGTGAATTTCATTAAAATTTCTTCCTAGGCAAGAAATCAAACGACGAGACTTTTGGCGCCAAAACAAAAGGGAAAGTTAAACTTTCTAGAAAATTCTAGGGCACTTATTGGGTAAAATAAAAGGGTTAAGTGGGGGTTGTAGAAGGTGGCTCCATTAGTGTAGATTGTGGCTCCGAATAATATATTTTGTTTTTAGAGTTGATTTTGTTGTAATGAATCAAGCCCATGAGGCTGTAGCATTGTAAGTTTTGAATCTATAATTTCATTTTCTAAAAATAATTAAAAGTGAGTTATTTTTTGTCTTGCATTTTCTGTGTTCGTATCTATTATTATGATTTGTGTGGGTTTCGGGTGGTGTCGCCCTCATCATTAGATGAGGTACTACAATTTGTGAATGGTTCACAAATGATGTCCTTTTTGAATGGTTACTTTGGGTATAACTAAGCTATGGTTGAACATGATGATAGACTAAAAATAGCTTTACTACTAAATGGGAGAGCTTTGCATATAGAAGAAAGACATTCAAGTTGATTAATGCAACTACTACTTTTCATAGAGCAATGTATATCTCCTTCAAAGACTTAGTTGGTAAATGCATCACTATATATATGGATGATTTAACGGTGTTTTCAAAGAGAATAGGTGACCATATTAAGGACCATAGACAAGTACTTCAGTGGTGTAAAGAACATGGAATATCATTGAAACCAGAGAAAAGTCATAAAAGGAAAACTATTCAAACATTTAATTTTGGAAAAGGGAATTTCTATAGATTCAAAAAGAGTTAATCCATCCTTAAAATTCTTCCACCTACAAGTAAATAAGAGCTTAAATCATATTTTGGAAAGTTTAATTTTGTGCATAAGTTCATTATTAGATTTGCACGCTATGCTGAAATATGATGCTAAGATAGAATGGACACCCTGGGAAAGAGAGGCCTTTATTGAAATCTTGAAAGTTATTATCAAGGCACCATCCTTGCTAAGTCTTGATTACACCAAGACATTATATATATATATTATTTTGCATTTGAGACCCAAAGGAAGGAACAAGGTGACAAAAGGCTAATTGCATTTAAGAGCACTCCTTTTAAAGGTAGAACTCAAATATCCTAATGTAGAGAAGTAGGCATAAGCTTTGGTTCACGTTGTCAAAATGTTTAGACACATCTTAAGAAGCATGGTATTCACCATCATCCCTAATTCTATGGTGAAAACATTGTTAATGCAAAGTGAGCTTGGAGATTGAAGACGAAAGTGAGTTATCATATTGCATGAATTTGATCTAGAAGTAACTCCTATGAAATTGGTTAGAGGGAAAGCCATACTACAACATAAATAGACCCTCAAATATCTTGTCAACAATATTCATTAGATGTGGTTATAGATGAGTGTTATGCCGACATAGTGTTATATTTGTTGAATAACAAATTTTGAGCCTATCTATACTCAACCCAACAAAGAGCTTTGTGCTTGAAAAGTAATCATTTTATGGTAAAAACTATGGGTGCTTATAGAAAGAATCATGATGAGATTTATCTCATGTGTCTAAAGAAAGAAGCAAATCGAGTATTGAAAGATTTTCAAGGCAAGTTTGGAATGAACCATGGTTCAGGTTTAGCTATAGCACATCAGGTCTTGCAAGACGGATACTATTTACCTACAATATTTAAGGATGTGCATGCCCATGTTTGTTCATGTCATATTTGTCAAACATTTGTTTCCAAAGAGAATAATCTAGCTATGCCACTACAAATTGTCATGGAGATACATCCTTTTGCACAATGGTGACTCAATTTCATTAGTATAATCAATTTGTCTTCTTTTGTTGGACACAAGTATATCCATACTACTACTTATTACTATACAAAGTGGACCAAAGCTCAATCATAAAAACAATGTATGATTGAGGTGGTAACTAAGCTTTTGGAAGAAGACCTCACTACCAAGTTTGGGGTTCCTTTTGTTTTGGTATGTGACAATGGATCTACTTTTTCATCATTGAATTTTTTGAATTAGGCATAATTTTGAAATTTTCTTTGATTTATTATCCACAAAGGGGCAGTAGAATTAACCAATAGTATTTTACTAGGTATCATTAAGAAACAATTGGACACAAATCCTAAGTGACACACAATTAAAATATGCACTATAGGCAAATAGCACTAGAACTAAATTTTCTTTAGGTACATCACCTTGTCATCTAGTCTATAGGATGGATCCTATCTTCCCTACCAATTTGGAAATCCCTACTTTGTAGTTTATGAATGATTATCTCCAAATGGGTGATAAAGCAAAGGCTAGACTTCTTCAGCTATTACAATTAGAAAAAAAAATGTGACACGACTCTTGGAAACTTTGTTGAACATCAGGGAATTGTGAAACGTTGGTTTGACAAGAGAGCTAAGGTCAAAAATTTCCATATTACTAATTTAGTCTTTTATTGGGACAAGGCTCACAAAAATAAAAAAGGAAATCATAGTATAAGTTATCGTTATGTCCCTTCCAAATTATTGAAATATTGGGTGATTGTACCTATCAACTATAAGCTCTTATTGGAGAGGTTGTTATATTGCCAATCAATGAATAGTTTTAAAGCATTATTTCCAAGTGTAGGAAGACTTGATGTCTACCCTATGCATAGTTAATTCAAGTGTTTTGCTTGTGTGTGTATTATTATTAGTTTTCTTTTGGTTTTTATCATGCTCTATCCTTGGGGGTTTTCTTTTGCCAAAATATTTTTAATGAAGGGTCGTGATGGAGAAATTGTTGACTGTTTCTATTATAGAGTACTCCTTGGAAAAAGAATAGTTATTGCTCATGTTTCTTCAATTTCAAATATTAGTACTAGATTGTTTGATTTTCCTTCCTATGGAGCTCAATCATTTGTTTTGTACCCCTAAAACTTTCTTTGAAACCTTACATCTCTAACCCATCTTAAAGTTTTTTGAGTTGTTGAGGTCAATTGTTGTAGATGAGTATTCAATGAAAATTATAATAGTCTACCTTTTGTCACCACTATGATTCCTAAACCAACAAGCTTCATTGCTTGTGAGTTGAGATAAGCTTCTCAAGTATGCTTAAAAGGAATACCAAGAGAAAAAGAATAAAAAAATAATATCAAAAGAACTCAACTACTTGGGTGAATTAAGTACCTTCACTAAAGCTATGGATGCCTAGGTGGTAGTAGAGTTATGCCTTGAGTGAAAGCACAAAGACAATCTCGGCGGGGCTATAGACACTTGATTGACATTGAGGTAATATCTAGGTAGATCAAAAGATGAGATTAATCTGTGTAGCTCAATGCTTGGTTTGCAACAATAAATTTTAGCATGCTTCAAGAAACATAATGAACACACTTGCACACACATAGATTTCTTGAATATTTAGGATTGTGCTAGCATTAGTCTTGTTTCTTGTGGTTGTGTATTATTTTTTCTAGTCTAGTCTACGAATCTAAAGATTCTAGGTTCTTAACTTTTTTATCTTTGAAATACCAGGAAGCACTTCCCTAGTAAAGCCATTACTTGTTGCGCCTTGCACACATACCCCATTTTACTTTTGACAAATTGTGGGCCCCCTCTCTTTACTTTTTCTTGGAACGGGTTTTGTTTTCATCATCCTTTTGGCCATTGGAGGAAAGTGTTTTAAGTTTTGGATGGCTTAAGATTCATATGATCCATATTACAATTAGTTGAAAAAGTTTAAGTCAAATACCATAGCGAAATGATTTTTAAGAATTTTGCAAAGTTACAAACTTTTGAAGGATTGACAAATTTTTGGGATCTTGTCCAAACCCCTTGATGTCCTTATATTTTTTGCAAAGTATCTTTTGAATGGCTTAATGTTGATATGTTTATAAAGTTGGTTTCTATGCAAAGTTTCGATAAAGGACTAGACTTTCCATATGTTGCTAATTGATATTCCAAACATCCAATGCACTTCCACATACCCTTTTTTGGTGAAATGAACTACAAAGTCTTTAGAGTCCAATCTTGTGGGATTGCAGAGTTGAGAGGGACTACTTCCATTTGTTCTAATCACCCAATGTTTGCAACTCCTTGCAATCCCTACAAAGTACCTATGTTGTGATCCTTCGCCAACTTTCCTTCTACATTAAAGATTGCATCTATAATTTTCATGGCTAGCTTGTGACTCAAAATCTTGTAGTTACCCCTCATCATTGCCCTAACAAATGTAAAAGGTTCTCTCATAGATTAAATTTGTTGTGCTCTTCAAGGGTTCTACACGACCTTTCAAAAATGTGTGGTTTCTTTTATGAAAACAACCCTCACATTTTCTAGCTTGGCCATGTTTGGATGACTAAAAAACAAATCCATGACTTTTGTTGGCATTAGCCTAGGAATTGAAAGCTATGTGTGACTTTAATTTTTGGCCTCAACTTGTAATTTTTGATGTGCTTGTGATTTTTTGAACATTTCCGCTCGTGACTACAAGACTCATAATTTTCTATGATTGTTAAAACTCCTATGCAACCTTGCTTCTATTCAAATTTTCACTAATTTTCCACCTTGTGTTTTTTTACCTCCTCTCTTCTCAACCTTCTTAAAAATATGTACAAGCAATGTTGTACCTTCCTAACCAAGCTTTCTCAACATGATATGACTAATACTAACGTTGGCAAAAACTGAAGAATGAAATTCACAAAAAATGGCATGCTTTCTCAAGTTGAGAGTATCACATTATAGTATTGATCATATGCTAGAAATAGAAAGGAGTTGCACACTAAAAATAAATGAAAGTTGTAACAAACTACCTACATCTTATAATGGACAATTGTACATGCACACTTTATAATAATAACTAATAAAAATCCCATGCATACATATAGAGGTGATTTTCATTTACAACTTTTATGCCAATTTACCAATATAAAGTAAGGATAGTGGTGGTAAAATATGAAAATAAGGGATTATTCTCAAAACATCCTGGTCAAAAAGTGTTAATAACACTTTTAACCTATGAAAATCTATGAAGCCCATTTTGAATTTAAAGAGAAATTTCAAGCATTGAAGGATGGACAAATTTTGGCATGTTTTTTCTCCTTCAAGAACAAGGATGTGGCAAAGATGCAATTCCCAAGAGAATCTCTGCCAATCATGCAACCACTTCTCCAACATTTCCCTTCAAAGCACCATCAAAGTTTACTTTGATTTATCAATTCTTGGTCCCAATTTGGATCTTTCTTCCTTTGGATGCTTGCTTTTCCTTCTTTCTCCCCAATCCAAATTACATCTAGGGTTTAGACATTATATGGGTTTGATTCCTCAATTACTTGTTATTCATCTTATTGTCCCTGAAGTTTGTCATTTTTTTATTTCCATGTCACCCGAGGTATCACCAAGGTGCTATAAATGAGCCCTTAGGATAAGATTTCCTTAGTTTCTTTACGAGAACTTTGTTATATCTCCAAATATATTTTTTAATTCCAGAAGATAAATATCCTATAACTACTTAAATTCCTCTTCCAAGGGATTTAAACAGAAGTGAATAATGATATTGGAATACAAGCTGTAAGTACTAAACATTAATCATTTTGAGGAAAAATTGTCACTTTCAAGTTCAATATTGTTGAGCTATGTTGTTGGTATTGGCATAGAGTGATGGTTATAATATCCTATAATTACTTGAATTCCTCTTCCAAGGGATTTAAACAGAAGTGAATAATGATATTGGAATACAAGCTGTAAATATTAAACATTAATCATTTTGATAAAAAATTGTCACTTTCAAGTTCAAGTAATATTGTTGCGCTATGTTGTTGGTATTGGCATAGTGTGATGGTTTAAATGTGTTAGTGTAGGTTTTTTATTCCTTATTATAAGGTTTTTCCTACACATTTATTTAAGCTTGCTTAGGTTAATAAAGCATGTTTAAGTAGGTGAGGATTATGAGGTGTCACCTTCCTACATGTTAGCATCCATTATCTATCTTGGGAAGATACTTTGTTATCTTTAATCCGATAGATGGTTGCTCCTCATTGGTCGGTGTTGCCACCTCTTCCCTCTCTCTAATCTATATAAGCATGCTACCTAGCTTGTATTTTCATATTCGATATTGGAGATAGTTATCTGATGCTATTTTTCCATTCGAGCATTTCACATCAATCTCTTGGTATCGTTGTTATGCTGTTTCAATTGTTTTTGCATTTATAGTATATGTTTCTAACTCTTTCAATTGATTCTGGGTTATAATCTGTTTTACGGATTTTAACATGGTATCAGAGCAAGTTTTGTAAGGTTAGATTCTTTGTAGAGATCTTGTAAAATCCTGTATTCTCTTCTCTTGCATTATTTTTGAAGATCTGGAGAATCATAAAGGATTTATAAAGATTCAAAAATCTTGTTTCTATCAATCGGCTTGCATATTTTGTGTTTCAATCAGTATTGCAGGTTGCAGCATGCCTTTGCTTATCTTAGGTAGCTGATACATCCTTTGCATGCCATTTTTTGGTTGGTGGAGTCGTTTTTTGTAGCTAAAGGCGACTGATTTACATTAGATCTACATCTCTTGTACCTAATCAGGAAAAACGCCTTCTGGGTTTTGTTCACCGCATCAAAAAACTATCTGGGTATCTTTTATTTTTTGCATGCAGCTTATATATTTTGCAGAATCGAGCTCAGAAAGCTTCAGCCGTACCCCTCTCCGTTGGCAGTTTCAGATTTGAAGACAACTTTCAAAAGCTCCGTTCTTGCTCATACGGACTCCGTTTCTCACGAAATTTTTTTTTATCTTGGCTATTTTTTTGTTCTCTATGCAATAGTGCAGGCGTTTTTTGATTTGGATGCAGAGATTTTTCAGAAATTACAGATTCTCAGTCGTGACACTGCACAGTCCTCATTTTGGAAACTTCGAAAAGGCATAACTTTTGCATAAAACCTCAGATCGAGGTGATTCTTTTTTTGAAAGTGAATTTTTTTTCGTGTAGCTTGCAGTGGTGTTGTTTATTTTATTGGGTATTGTGCCCAAGTTATATTTTCAGCATATGCTCCTTTTGAGGATCTGTAATAGCATTGAGATCAAGTCCACTCAGTATTTCTTGCTGATGGTAATTGTAAATGCACTAAATATAAAGTGCCAAATCAAATTTTCTTGGGGGGGGTTCTTTGATTGAGTGGAAAAGGGGGGGTGTCTTGTGTGTCTCGTGCATGTTCTTTCTTCATTGAGCTTTCTTTCCTGCACAACAACAATCTTTCTTTCTTCATTAAAATGGATCAATTAATAGTACCTGTACTCACACCTTACAACTACTATGAGTGGAAGTCCAAAATGACTATACAACTTAAGAAGTTAGGGTTGTTTAGAGTAACTATGGGTCTTGAAACTGAACCATCTTTAATTGCAGAAAAGCCTAAATGGTTTAACAAACTTGATGAAGCTTTTGGAACTCTATGTATGTCTGTATCTCCAGATTTACTTTTTCATATTGAGTCTTCTACAACACCAAATGATGTGTGGACTACTTTAGAAAAACTCTTTGGTGCACAAGATGAACTAAGAGGACATTTATTGGAGAATGAGTTGATAGGGTTAAATCCATGTAATTTTGATACAATTCAGGATTTCTTCACAAAACTAAAGGCTTTAAGATTGCAGTTGAAACAGTGTGGGATAGAGAAGAAAGATAGTCAGTTGATTCTTAGCATTCTTTCCAAACTTGGTCCTAACTACTCTGTGTTTGTTTCTACATTCTATGCCACAAAAAGTGCCTTGGGAACCACATATAAGATGCCTTCTTTAGATGATTTTGCTAATGAACTCACTAAGGAGCAAGACAAATTGGTTCAAATGGGTACAATCAAGCCCTCTAAATCTCATGCCTTGACTGCAAATCAGGGCACTAAAGATCAGAAGGGGGTTGCTAAGAAAGAGAAGAAACAAAAGAACCAAGAAGAAAAGAAGCAAGAACAAACATCAATTGCTTCTAAAGCAATGAATAATGCCTCTTCTTCAAAAGGCGACAAGCCTAAGAAGGAGAAAATTCAGTGTTCTTATTGTAAGAAACTTGGTCATGATGAACATAAGTGCTTGAAGAAACAGATTGATCACCTGTCACATCTTCTTGAGAAGAACAATATCCAGGTGCCTGATTCTGTTAAACAAGTCTCATCAGAAGGATCTTCAAAGAACACAGAAAAGAGTAAGGGGAAAGGAAAGGGCAAGGCCTTAGTTGCAAGAGCTTCTCAACCAGATTCTTGGGTAATTGACTCAGGTGCTTCTCACCACATGGCCAATAGAAAGGAAAGCTTCTCATCCTTGGAGTCATGTTTTGTGCCTGATATTCTTATGGGTAATGATACACCAGAAGAAGTTCTTGGGAGAGGGTCTGTTGACGTTGGTGATGGGACATTCCATGATGTTCTTTGTGTGCCTTCTTTGTCAACTAATCTCCTATCTGTCTACCAGATCACCCATACAGGTTCTGGCAAGAGAGTTGAATTTACACCTGATTCTGTGGTTATTAGTGATCTGCACAATGGGTCTACAGTTGCTATAGGAAAAGTTGATAACCATTCTCGGCTCTATCAATTTTCTCATTTTGTTCCTGATTCTCCTTCACTGGCATTGCTCACTCACTCAGATGAGGTGAGTCGTTTGTGGCATCAGCGGTTTGGGCACTTGAATTACCGCTACTTGCAGCAGCTCAGTCAGCATGACATGGTTACAGGGTTGCCTTCTATTCGATTCTCTGATGGAGTTTGTCAAGGTTGCATTCTTGGCAAGCATCCTGAAGAAAAATTTGACAAAGGCAAAGCATGGAGAGCCACACAGCTCTTGGAGTTAGTACACAGTGATTTGGCTGGTCCATTTCAGCATCCTTCATTCAGTAGAGCTAGATATGTATTGACCTTCATTGACGATCTTTCCCGATACACCTTTGTATATTTTCTCAAACAAAAGTCTGAAGTATTTGAGTCTTTTCAGGAATTTAAAGCTTTTGCAGAGAAACAATCTGGGAAGGTTGTCAAGGTTCTGCGCACTGATAATGGCGGGGAATATGTCAACCAAAGGTTTGAGCAGTTTTGTGCCTCAGAGGGTATTAATCTTCAGCACACAGTTCCCTATAGTCCACAACAAAATGGAGTTGCAGAACGAAAGAATCGGTCATTGAAGGAAATGGCCAATTGCATGATCCACTCCAAATCATTGGCACCTCAGTATTGGGCAGAGGCCATCAACTGTGCATGTTATATCCAGAACCGGGTTCCTCACCGAGCTGTGAAGGGGGTAACTCCTTTTCAAGCTTGGACCGGTCGGAAACCCACAGTCAAGCACTTCCGAGTGTTTGGGTCTCCTGCATGGGCCCACATTCCAGCAGAGAAACGCAAGGCAATGGATCCGCAGAGTAGGCCTTGCATATTTGTTGGCTATCCAGATGGTGTCAAAGGCTACAGGCTACTCCACCCTACCACACATGAGCTCTTCATTGAGAGGAGTGTTCAGTTTGAGGAAGATACTTCTTCTTCCACTTCTCCATCCTTCATTCCCATGGAGACACTGCGACTTCATGATGATAGTTCTTCTGAGGATCTTAATCCTCCTGAGGAGTCTTCTTCCTCCACTTTAGATGGTGATGATGAGGGTTCATCTTCCTCCTCTCTTAGTCATCATTCAGAGGATGATGATTCTCCTGCCACTGGGCCTCTTTGGGCTCGTCAGACTTTGGAGTCAGCAGGTGATTGGGTTGGTGATCCTTCAGATGCAAGACGAACAAGGTCACAGTTCGAGCAGGCTCCTCATCTCTTCTTTGCTTCAGCTTCTGATCCACAATTCTTTAGGGAAGCTTCTGGTGTCCCCGAGTGGGATGCTGCTATGCAGGAAGAGTTCAGTTCCTTGGAAAGGAACCATACTTGGGATTTAGTCCCACTTCCTAAGGGAAGAAAACTTGTTCGATGCAAGTGGGTCTATCGAACAAAATTTGCTGCAGATGGGTCAGTTGACAAACATAAGGCTCGCTTGGTCGCAAAAGGATTCTCCCAAGTTCCTGGGATTGACTACTCTGAGACTTTTGCGCCGGTTGCCAAGATGACTTCAATCCGACTTGTCCTTGCCATTGCTGCAGCCCATCGCTGGGACGTTCATCAGATGGATGTGAAGAGTGCCTTTCTTCACGGTGACCTTCAGGAGGAGATATATATGGAGCAGCCACAGGGGTTCATCCAGGATCCTTCACTTGTTTGCCGACTTCGGAAGTCTCTCTATGGTCTTAAACAGGCCCCACGAGCCTGGTATGCCAAGATGGACTCCTTTCTTCTATCAGTTAGGTTCACTCGGTGCCATTCTGATCCGAATGTCTACATTTTGCAGCAGGATGATACTCTCACTTTCCTTGTTCTCTATGTTGATGACTTGCTGATTACAGGGAGTTCCTCATCCACCATCAAGGCAGTGAAAACTGCCCTTCATGATCGTTTTCTGATGTCTGACTTGGGTCTTCTTCACTATTTCTTGGGCATTGAGATTACACAGTCTTCGGCTGGTATCTTTCTTTCTCAGCCCAAGTATGCTCTTGATATTCTCTCTCGATTTCGCATGGCTGATTGTAAGCCTGCACCAACTCCATTTCTATCAGGGGTCAAACTTGAGGCTTCTTGTTCTTCACCTTTGGTAGATGCTACCTTGTATCGCCAATTGGTTGGGAGTCTCATATACTTGACTCACACACGGCCTGATATTTCTTATGCAGTGGGCCTAGTCTCCAGGTTCATGCAAGAGCCACATGAGTTGCATTGGAAAGCAGCTAAGCGGATTCTTCACTATGTACAGGGCACTCACAGTTATGGGATTCATTTTGCAGCAGGCGTGGATATTGACTTGGTGGGATACACAGATTCAGATTGGGCAGGTGATTCTCAGGATCGCAAGTCTACTTCAGGGTATTGCTTCTCTCTTGGTTCTGGTCCGATTTCTTGGTCGAGCAAGAAGCAGTCTGCTATTGCTCTTTCATCTACAGAGGCTGAGTATCGAGGAGCAGTTAATGCTGCTACTGAGGCCATTTGGCTTCAACACATTCTCACTGAGTTTGGCATTTCCTTTCGGAAGCCTACAATCATATTTTGTGACAACCAGAGTGCTATTCAGATCTCTCGCAATCCGGTCCATCATCAGCGGACCAAACACATTGAGATTCACATGCACTACATTCGAGAGTTGATTCATGAGCAGGTTCTTGATCTCCAGTATTGTTCAACATCAGATCAGACAGCGGACATCTTCACCAAACCCTTCACTGAGAGCAAGTTCATTCATTTGCGAGCTTTGCTTGGGGTGCGGCAGGCGTCCTCCTTTTAGGGGGCTTCTTAGCTCCTTTCTTTCTCTCTCTATTCTGGGGGGGGAATACTCTCTTTTGTGGGGGGGGCCTTCTTCTCTCTTGGGGGGGGGGATTTCATTGTACATGGGTACCTCATCAGGCTTGATTTGTCGGGACCCATCTCTGTACCCACCTAAGCTATGCTTAAGGGGGGGTGTTAGTGTAGGTTTTTTATTCCTTATTATAAGGTTTTTCCTACACATTTATTTAAGCTTGCTTAGGTTAATAAAGCATGTTTAATTAGGTGAGGATTATGAGGTGTCACCTTCCTACATGTTAGCATCCATTATCTATCTTGGGAAGATACTTTGTTATCTTTAATCCGATAGATGGTTGCTCCTCATTGGTCGGTGTTGCCACCTCTTCCCTCTCTCTAATCTATATAAGCATGCTACCTAGCTTGTATTTTCATATTCGATATTGGAGATAGTTATCTGATGCTATTTTTCCATTCGAGCATTTCACATCAATCTCTTGGTATCGTTGTTATGCTGTTTCAATTGTTTTTGCATTTATAGTATATGTTTCTAACTCTTTCAATTGATTCTGGGTTATAATCTGTTTTACGGATTTTAACAAAATGTGGTGTTGTTCTTGCCACCAAGGTTCAAACCCCACTGGGGTGTTATTGTTGAGTATTTATGTTGGTGATGAAGTCCCCCATTTGTGACCTCATTGGTTCATAGCTCCGGATCAAAAGCGTTTACCCCTCTCTTTTTTCATTTTTTAAATATTGTTCTACTATGCTGAATATGATCAACTCATAACGTCTGACTTGATGTTTGTGTCTAGCACTGATATTTTCTGACCAAATTATCGATTTCTATGAGTATATAATGTGGCGCTTTTGCTAACGTATATGGTGATTGAGTGACATTAATAAATGAAAGTGGAGATTTAAAGATATAAGATTATTCTATAACTGTGTTTATAGTGTTCTGCAAGAAAATAATCTAAGGAAAAAGCTTGTCAAATTGAATGTCAAATGCAGCCTATTGATAGTTATTTCCATTGAAAAACTACAATATGTGCCACTTACTGATTTGCAGTTCATAACATCCTCTTTGGTTGAGATTTTAAAAAAAAAATCCAATATTATCAGTTTGTTTCTTTTGTTTTTTGTTATGTATCTAAGGCAAGGACTTCAACGAACTGAAGTTTTATCACATGAATGCATAACTCTATAGCTCAAAATGGTATGAAGAAAGGAAAGGAATCAATATTTCATTATTCTAACCAACGAGAATTCTTTTCCCCTGATAATATCCTCTTTTATTGAGACAACGTAATTTTTTCCAATATTATCAGTTTGTTTCTTCTCTTTTTTGTTATGTATCCAAGGCAAGGACTTTAACGAACCAAAGTTTTATCACATGAATACAGAACTCTACAGCTCAAAATGTGTATTCTCTACAGCTCAAAATGGTATGAAGAAAGGGAAGGAATCAAAATTTCATTATTCTAATAGACAAGAATCCTTTTCCCCTAATAAATACATCCAATCACCAAATTAGAAATATGCATGATTCTATGGGAATAATTTGTGATCTTAGTGGTGTAGCCTATTATCTTTGCCATACGAGAGTCTTCAGTCTACCATGGAGTACAGAAGAACCCAAACTTTGGTCATATTAATTTGAAGTGGACCATTTCTTCCAATCACGGTAGAGATTATATCGAGACCAGCCAATTGCTCCTCGTGTAACCTTACTCACTTTGGATAGAGGAATACCTTGCCCTTCTAGAGCAGATCTCATTTCTACAAATGGATCTACCGGGAGTTCTCCACTGTAGCTCATTGCAAATTGCCTAAAAATCTGTTAATTATTGGCAAGGGAAACAAGTCAGTCAACACTGACAAGTACCTTGAATAACTTCAATGCAAGCATATCAGAAGGGAAACAAACTTGTTTAGATACTGGCCAACAAACATAAACTCTAGATATAAAGCATATCATCTAGAAACCTGTTACTGTTTTCCAGATAAATCGTTACCAGAAAAACTGACAGTTTGAAATGAAATGTTACAAATAGCAAAAAACATCGGAAAATCCTTAACAAAAGTACTGACCCGAAACCATACATGATCTTAAGTTTAACCGTTGAAATAAACACAAGAATTGCATATAAAACGTCTTCTTTAGAGCTATTACACCTGGGTTTGTAAATCAATTAGCTCCCAAATTCTCTCAAGAATGATAGACATTGGTTTGTACTCTTTTAGCTAATTATTCTGGCACACTCTACCTTGCTATTTGTGAATAATCTTTTCTTTTCACTCCTGGTTTAGAGTTCATCATAGACATGTCCATTGTTCCTCTTATCTATTTTAACCTAGCAATACTTTTGCAGTCCCATTGACCTATAGATTAATAAGTTTCCTTTCCTCTTGATTTTTTTTTGTTTGGTACTTTCAAATATGAAATAGTTGAGATATTATGTTGGAGGGGAAAACAACAGAAGACAGAAAATTGCATGAAATTTCTGAAGTCAACTACTATTGGCCTAACTTTTTTGAAAGATAACATGCTCTAGTCAAATGTACATAAATATGTGCTCTCTACTTTTGAAAGGAAAAGGAAAGGTGTCTTGTACAAAAAGGGTGTACAGAAATGAAGACAAATAATTTTTCTTTTTTTGGGGGGTAAAGTTAAGCCCCTTTTATTGACCAGAGAGGATTCAACACCAGCGAAATATGGAGATTGGTGGAATAGAAATTTTTGATGCACTAACCAGGGCGAACCACCATAAACTCCCACCAATTCAATCCCAAACTATAACTCAATTGCCATGTTTCAAGATACACGACACATTTAACACTTCAGCCACTGGAAGGTTACAGCTATTGAAGCAACCCTACCATTCCCGACCACTCTCTACAAATATTAGATAGCCAAAGATAATTTCCCATACCACCTTCATTAATAATATTATGATTCCATATTACCTACCACTGCCATCGAAGCTAAGATTTAGGCAATAGCTATGTTGCTTAGCTAATGAAAACCTACTATTCATTGGATGCTGAAATCCTTTTAATGCTTGCCTTCATTAGGAATCTATCTTTCAATTTCCAAATTTTTAAAGGTATACACTCCTATGTTAACTGCAGTTAAGCTTATGTTGATGTGCAGAACCAAAACTGTTGCAGTTTCAGAGAGAAACAAGCACCCTTTACCTGGTACATGGTAGCTGATGCAGTGAAGGATAGGGAGTCAAATTAGTGACAGTCTTGTCCTTGCAACCATGTGGCCAATTCATTTACTGGTCACCCACCTCCAATATTAGTAACATTACATTTACACTACATTGACAAGGCAAAATTTAGCGTAAATGGAATTCAATTACACAGGTTCAAACTGGGGGAAAAAAAGGTAAATTCTAACTCAAAACCTTAAAAATGGCAGTTATTTTGGAAAACATGAAAAAATGGAAAAAAAAAGTGAGCTATTCAATAACCTGCATTTTTTCAAAAAAAAAAAAGCAAAAACCTCGGCTTGACCAGGTCAAAGCCATGCTGGATTGACCTCGCACTGCTGAGGCACCAGATGCTGGTTAAATGTGGTTAATTGCATTTTATTCCCATTTTTTGCTTCTATGCATCAGATTATCAGGGCATTTGAAGTTCTTTTATTACCCAAAATAACAAAAAATACACTCAAATTACAAACAACATGCAACATCATTCCAAATATTCTCCGACCATTGAAGATTTCAAGACATCCTACTACAACTTCAAATATTGTTAATTAAAGCAAAAATAGAACATGCTACATGCAAATTGTTAGATTCTCCAGAAAATGAGAAACTACCAAGACCTAGTGCAAGGATAATCATTTAAACTCTAATCAATAAAAGATCTAAAAAGCTAAATAGTGGAAAAGAGATTGTTGCAACAATGAGGGAACATACAAGTACCCATGAGAAAGAAATGGCAATGAAGAAAATGCATAACCAGAAGTTCACAATACATGAATACTGCATGCAAAGTGAGTGGAGTACATATAAATAAGAGAAGGCAAATATAACCAATACGAAAAGTAACTCGAACTACCAAAAATACATGGGAGTTACACTCACAAAAAATGACATCTACCCTCATAATGACCCACTCCTAACAACCTAAGCAAGCTAAAAACACACTTAGGAAAAATACAATAACCCAAAGGAAAATGAAAAACTTAGACTAACACCCCCCTTAATTGTAGCTTAAGTGGTGAAAAAATGGTTACTAACAAATGAAGCCTGATGAGGTACCCATATGCATAGAGATCCACCCCCCTTGCCCTCAAAGGAAAGAGAAACAACCACCCCAAAATAGAGAGAAAAGAGCAAGGACTAACTAACTCCCCTAGAAGTAGCCTCCCGCACCCCTAGCAAAGCTCATAAATGAAGAAGCTTTTGATTTCTATAAAAATCTTGGTGACGATATCTGCAATCCACTCAAAACTCCGGTAGTACTAGAGATCAACAACCCATCCATAAATAAGCTCCCACATTTAGTGCATATGAACCATTATATGCTTGGTCCACTAATGGTGGAACGAGTTCCATGAAACTTGAATGGCAATCTACTTGTCACAAAATATGACAAACAGCCATCTAAACTAGATACCAAACTCAACAAGAATGTGTTGAAGCCAAATGGCCCCAATGGTAGTGTTGATGCATGTTTTATGACTCACCAAGCACTTTAGAATAAAGAATCCAAAGACACTCTATCCTCTCTTGAAAAACTGACTAGCATGCTAAGATTGCCAAAAGATCATACAGCAATTCCAATGTTTCATAAGTTGGGTGCGGATAAGCTATGTGGAAGATGTGATTTTGCTGATAACACAAAGGGATTTACTCTAGCAATTTTACTTAGGAGGCAAAGACTTAGATGCAGTGATATTTTTTGGTTTTTTGGATTTCAGATTAAAAAAATGAAAAAAGAGTAAGGGTTGAGGAATCCTATACTATTCCTATGAACTCAAGAGACAGTAAAGATTGAATGAAACCAAATAACAATACTTTGTTTCGCCACGAAATACGACAACTACACAAAGCAAGTGCAATCTTCCGGGAATTTGTGCTTAAAATTTTCTTACTACGAACAACACCATCAATAGAACAACATCATTCGAAGTAATACAATGAGGCATCCACATTAAAAGCTCAGTCTAACTTTACGCATTGAATAGAAAGCATCCATCCAAAGAAAGTATGAGCCAAGTTTCACTTATCTTTACAATCAATCTATCATTCCTTTAACACACATCTAAAATAGATTCTAACTTGAAACCATTCAATGAGAACGAGAAGTAAGTAACCATGCAACCATTTGACAATAAAAGAATTCAAAGCACCTCATGCATCATGAACTTTATTATCAACATAGTCTTTTGCAACAATTTCATAAAACTCTTTCTCTCTTATTATACTATCTATCTCTCCTATCTTCTTATGTTTCTTTACCTCTACCTCTATGTATTTATCTATCTGTCTCTACCTCAAATGAGAGAATGAGAGAGGGTTTATATAGAGTTGCCGAAGTACAATGAACAACCGAGATTAATCAGGAATCAACGGAAGAGAATAAAAAAATAAATAACCCTAATTAGGGTTTCCAAAAGCACAATCAGATAACAGGCAGTGAACTGGAGTGAAGAGCTATTCTCGAGGAGGTTCATCCTTATCCTCTTTGGTCGCAGTATACTGGATGAATTTAGAAACTATCATGTCAACCTCCTCGATCATGACAGGTGACAGCGCATTGACCCTGAATTCCAGCAGATCGAGATCATTCGAGCATCCAGCAAAAGTGTCTTCCCATTCTGATTCCTGTTGTTGGAAGCTGTGAAAGATGAACAAGAAGTCAACTGCCTTAGTTAAATTTTGCTTGCAGACAAGTCCAGTGGTGAAGAAGATATCCTGAATTTTGCTCTTCAGGTTTTCGAACTGCAGGTTGTTTGCTCACACAGTGTCTTTTTCAAGCGCATCTACAGCCACAGCTAGAATCTTCTCTCAAACTTCTTTTGTCTTCTCCTCAATTCGGATTGTATCTGCCTTAATCTTTTCTATAATTTCACTTCAAATGATCAGTGTCATGTACCAACTGCCAAAATCATAAGCTGCCCCTGGTGCAATTACTTCTCCGTTGACCAGCTCTTGTTTAGACACTCCCTTAAGCACTTTGAGACATGGAAGGATTCTATCTCGAACATCCTGAGCATTATCCCATGCTTCTGCCAATGTTGCAATTCTTGAGAGCAAAGAAGAAGTTTGTCCATATGCCAATGCTATTCTTTCTGCAAATATGACCACCTCTTGCCTGTTGCTACTCAGCCATTCTTTGGTTTCCTTAGCTATATTCTTCTCCTCTTCAACAATTTCCTAAGAAATATTCATTAGTGGAGGAACTGCTGAAGTAGTCTGATCGAGAGGCTTAGTTAAGTGTTGAATATACTCCTTGAGTCGTTCAACCTCTCGTTTATACTCTTTTTTCTTCACTATCTCCTTCTCCAGCCTAGCTTTGATAGTGGCAACAGAATTGTCCAACTCTTCTATCTCCTGTCCTTTTGTGGTAGGGCCTAAATCGACAGTGGTGATGGCATACTCTTGGGGAGTAATCTCTTCCCTCGATTTGTCAACTGTTGGTATAGCCACTTGGACTGTACGATGCCCAGCTTCCTCTCTCTGGATGGTAGAGAAGGTTTTGGTAGGTTTCTTCGCACTGACTACTTCCAGTCTAGCCAGGAAATCAGTCATGTCATCTTCTTCTTCTGGAACCTTTTCAGGCTCCTTTACCTTCAATCTCTCTTTCAGCCAATCAAGAATAGTTGGCTGCGCGGTATCTTCTTCTTCCTGAATATCCTGCATGACCTGGATTTCTTGGATTCCTCTCAAGGCTGAAATCATCCCATCTTCAAATTCGTTGTCCAAAATGTCGACCTCATTGTCTGACTCCAAAACCTCGGTGTCCGTGGGTGATGGAGGCTCATCATCTTCGGGCTGGACAGGGACAGGAGAGGGAATCTGTATATCTCCAAGAGATTCATCAATGTCCAAGATTTCATTCACGTTTGCGGAGATGGCAGAACGAAGAGGCTCCAATCTCTGTTGCTTCTTGGCAGGTCCTTCATTTACAATTTATTTTCCCTTCGCTTCCTTCCTTTTCTTAGGATTTGAGCTTTCAATTGGCTCATCTCCTTGACTTGCTCCAGCATTTGAAGAGTAAGACTCTGATTCGCCCATTAGAGTGTAGGTCAAAGGCATACCTCTCCGCCGTAGGTCTTTGATCTGTTGGTCTGCCCACCATTGTGAATACTTGGTGACAGGCCTCATAAGGGTGTCCAAGTCAGCAATTTCAGATTCTAACCAGTGCACAGGAGGAAGAGGTTGATTTTCATCGAAACCTGGCTGTGTGAATACACCATCATCCTCAAGTTGGTCTGGCACGTGGAAGAGCTCCGTTGTTCTAATCAAGCTGATAGGCAATCTGGACCACAATCTTCTCCTGACATCAAATTCATCGGTGGCATTAGCCCAGTAATCTTCCAGGTCCACTTGGTGTTTATACTTCCTTCCGTTCACAATTCCGATGTAATGGTGAGGATCGAAATTGGCTCGAGATCGGTATGATGTGAACGGATACCACTGCATTTCCAATCTAGCACCTTCAGCTGCCTGTGCTGAGGAACAATATTCTTCCATGTTCCCAATAAAGAATGGGAACGTGACGGCTGCTTTCTGTTTGGACCTTTGGATATTTTGGAAATTCTCCAATTGCCTAAGTACCTCCAGTAGGATCATCCTGTGGGTAGGGTAGATAGGAAGTTTGTATGGATTGCCAGTGAATCCCTGGATTCGGATGTAAGTAAATTTAGGAAACTGGATGTACCAAGATCCATATTTACTGATAAGGCTTTTCGCTTCATGTGTCAGCCTCTGATGGGTTCCCCCTTGTAGCATTCTCGTGATGGTCATCAGAAATGCGTCGTGTGCTCTTCTAAAATGAGATTTGGCAAACAGTTGCAGTTGAGGATAACATTCATATGCCTTGAACTGATTTTCTCCATTGCCGACAACACCCTTGCATATCAATCCAAGATATTTATAGGCTCTGGCCAATAGGTAAATGATGTACAAACCCATATGAAATGACTTAGTCCTTTCAAGGTTGATCAGTGGTTCATGGATGTTATCACTGATCATTCTTGACCAGTCAAACATTCTGACCCCGGAGGTGATTTCCTAGATAAAGAAGTACATCCAAGTTTTGAAATAGGCACCTTGAGGATTGCCCTTTATTCTATTCAAGAGCAAAACGATGTCACCGTAGTCCTCCTTGAAGTCTGTTCTGCACAGCCTCTTAAGCATTTTCTTGGCGGAAGCTCGTGGCTTTTCTAACCATGTTTTATTGATATGGGTCGCACATTGATCTGCTCGATCATCAAAGATTCTTTTGGCTTCCCCTTTTGTTTTGTATGAAGCTCGGACATGGTTAGGGATGCCAAATGCCTCTTGGATAGCTGGTGCTCCAAGGTGCGCCAAAATTCTTCCATTTGTTGCTATAATATGTCTTTCCTGCGGATTGTAATGTCTTGCACATTCAACTATCAAGTCGACACACTGGGTTGCTGGAGGAAATCCGGCAGCTTGAACAATTCCATTGCGCATCATTCTGCGGGCAATCGTTGTTGGCATAAGTCCGTTTAATCCATACATCCTTTTCTTGAACTCTTCAAAGTCCACAAGTCGAAGGTTCGTATCTGCAATGTTTTTCCACTTGGAAGTGATCTTTGTCTCCCGTTGGGTTCCCTTGCTGGCGAATTTCATTGGTGCTTTCTTTGACGATCCTCTAGGATTGGTGATCAACCTGCGAGAAAGAGAATACAATAAACATTAAATTATTTTCTCTAAAATTTCCTTACGAAGATTCTAACTTTCAGCTTGTCGAAAGTTAAATTCACTAAAAAAGTAAGCTAAGTATAACACTTAGTGAAATTTTCGAAGATAGAATGAAGATAAAGGTAAAACTAATTCATCAAACTTCGGAATTACTCTGTGGCTAGCAAATTAATTGAATCCTCCGAAAATTTGGTTTTTTATTGCCCAAAATTTCAACCTTCAGCCAACAATTGTATCTCTTTCTTCGTTCTTTCTCCTCAAAAAATTACCAACTCTCAAAATTTCTATCTTTCAAGAAAATTTCTCTCTCGAGAAATTTCTAACTCTTAAAAAATATTCTAAATCTCGTAAAAATACTAACTCTTGAAATGAAAAGAGAGCTAAGCTTCTTCTTGAATCGCAATTATGAGTAGATAATGACTTGCAAATGCCTTATAAAGTTGAAAAAATTCGTTCAATTCTCAAGTTCATCGAATGTAGACTCCAATTTGTCGAGGAAAGTTTCTAAATTTCTAACTCTTCATCTTTATCCTCATCGAAATTTTGAAGTTTATCCATAGAGCTCGATTTTTCTCTAAGTGTTTTGAAAAATAATTGAAGGTTTTCATGTGATTTTTCGATTTTCTCAACCTTTAATTCTTTTATTTTTTATATTTTACCCATGCTTTATTTTAATTTTGCAATTTTTTTCATGGGTTTTCTCTTTCTCTTCACCATGGCGGACTTCTTCATGTCTTAGCCATTTCATAATTTTCTCTTTGAGTGTCCTATGCCTTAGACAAATTTTGCTAGGCAAACTTCATCTTTCTTCACCATGTTCTCTATAAGTCGGACCTTAAGTGTCTTCTTCCATATTCCTTGAGCAAGGTGAATTTTCATATGTTTATCCGTCAATCTTGTAGGTATGGCGAACTTGGAAGAGTTGTTTCCATCTTTCATCCTATACTTAGTCAAAAATCCAACCTTTTCAAGCTTAGGCGGACTACCAAGAAGGTTTTCCAATGTTTTATACTTAGCCAAAAACTTGATCACCTCTTCCTTGGGTGGACTTTCTTACTTCCTTTCTACTTGCCAAGACTTAGCCAAAAATTCCAATTTCTTCATCTTGCTAGGCTAGGCGGACTTCCTCAAAGTTTTTCCAAGTGCTTAAGAGGGGTGGGCGGACTTTCCATCCTTCCTTCTATCTACCAAGGGCGGACTTTCAAACATTAATGCCAAGTGAAGGGCAGACTTTCCACAAGGCTTGCCATTCAACCTTTGGCCTGGGCGGACTTCAAGAAGATCATGCCATCTTTAGGTCAGACTTCCCAACATTCTTTCCATTCATCTTTTGGCATGGGCGAACTTTGAAAGATTCTTTCCAAGTGAAGGGCGGACTTTCAAGAAGTCTTGCCATGAGCATCTTGAGCATGGGCGGACTTTGGAGAGGTCTAGCCATGAGCAGGTCGGACTTTCTCATGTCCATTCCATTTTTCCATCAGCTGCTGGGCGAGTTTCCTGAACCTTGTGCCATTTTTCTTATGCTTTTCATCTGATTTTTCAAGCTTTTCACCAGATTTCGGTTGCTTTTATCAGATTTTGCACTGCTTTTATGCCCCTTTTGTCTGATTTTTTCCAGATTTTATCCACTTTTTAATTGATTTTCTGATTTTTTAATGGCCTTTTGCATGCTTTTTAAGATTTTTGTGTGATTTCTGATCCAAAAGGCGTGCTTTTCAGTTGATTTTTTTATTTTTTACCCAGATTTTACATGCTTTTTACTTGCCTTTTAGGTGTTTCGATGATTTTTGCATGCTTTTTACTTGCCTTTTAGATTTTTTGATGATTTTTGCATGCTTTTTTAGTCTAAAGATGGAAACTTTGACTCTTTGACCAGTGGGGACCTTGACACTTGCCAAAAATAGAAAGTTTCTAAAAATAGAAAAAGCGAAAAAGCAACTTTCTAAAAATAGTAAATTCCCAAATGGTCTAAAAGTGCCAAAAACGAAAAAAGCAAAATCCCTAAAATGTAGGAAGTGTCATAATTGGGCGAAAGCATAGGCGATCCTCGTCTGCGGGGTCCTCTAAACACTTCTATGACGTTTACGCGCAGTTCAAGGCTTGAAATCTCAACTTGGCTCAAGTGATGACTCCTAACTTCGACCACAAACCACAAAGCAAAAGAGCTCACGAAATTGTGTAAAATACCTTGAAATTTCTGCCTTTAATTTTCTGTTTGCCTCTCCGGAGTTTTTTTTTTGAACAATTGACTTTCAATTTCTGTGCTTGCTGTCTGCTTCATGGTTTTGGTATTTTGTTTGCATAAGATGATTGCATTTACAAAGATGACTCTAAAGAAAGCATTTAAATGACTGGATTAAAATGAAGATACAAATGCAAGATATTTTTGTATTTTCCACTGCTTATAATTGAATGAACTTGTAAAATTATGCACCTACAGAAGTTTAGACATTTTGACAAACAGTTTGATGACGAACTCCCAAACTCCTCATATTTGCTATTACTGACATTTCCCCTATCAGCTGTTCATAAAAGCATTTGACCATTTACATAGGACTGAGACAGCATTAAGGTATTAACTCTACAGTAAAGTTCTCCATGACAACACCTTGCATTCACAGAAACAATATTAAGGCTGAAACAACAACATTATTTGACATTTCTGAACATTAAAAGGGACTATAATTCTTGCATAAAGTCCAGAAATTGAAACAGCCAACTCAATACCCACAGTCTCAAACTAATTCTTCATTTCAGACCCATTTAATGACTGAGAGTACAAGCAAGAGCACTCAGACCTGGTTACTACGCAGTCCTGAGTCAAAAATGGTTTGAGGTTGTAACAGGGATGTCCAAAATATGCTTGCCAGATATTGAAATCTGCTCTTACATTGTCCAACTCAAGGAAATAATGTCATTCGATCTTCAAGGTGGAGAATGGACCAAATTCGTGCCAATATATCCTTCCCGTGAAATGCGTTCCGTCCTTGAGGTACCACGCCACACAGCAAGCAGAAGACTGAGCTGCAAGTCGTTCATGCAAAAATCCCTCATAAAATCTCAATTTACAAATGCCACAGGTTCTCAGGGAAACTCAGACGCCCTGCCTAGGGTTCACCAAAAGCCACGACATCACAAGAACTGATACAGATGCCGTCATTTTCCCTGCCCAGATTTCGCGTCCTTCATATGCTGGAAGATATTCTTCATAAATCGCGATTACCAAGGGTTTCCTGCGTATGAATGCAGCGCCCAGGTAGATCACAAAACATCTTCAAAAACTTCAAATACTTTCCCTGAACGCGGATTCAAGACCATACAAAAATACTCTCAAGAGATGACGTGAAAATCAGGATGCCGACCTGTTTCTCTTCTCCAAATCTGCACATGCCAGGCTAGGAGTGATATTGCACACTCGAAACAATGGCTAGGGTTTACAAAACTCACAACCAGGAAGCTCGAACTTCTCCATGAAGGAAATCACGTATATTTTCAAAAGGTGCGAATGAACTCTCATTTTTGCTCTTTTGTAATCTTCCCTTCAAAATTTCGAGTGACTTTAATAAAGTAATTTTTTATTAAATATTCACAAAGTCACATTTATAACCAAAAGAAAGTGACTTATAAAGTTCCTTTTTGATAAATATTTCACTAGTCACTTTAAACTTGATTTATTAATTATTTAATATCCCTCTTTTGAAAACAATTTAAGACTTGGGGAATATTAAATAATTAAGTCATTTTGTCCAATTTTTGGGGACATTACAAATTGCAACCCTAAAAACAAACCGGCGAGGGTCCCCATGTGCAATGGGGCGATGTGTGAAATAGGTCACAACAGGTAGCATTCACAACCACCCTATGCTCAGCCTAATAGAGGATAGACCAATAGCATGCAACATCTTGCTCAACCAGCATATAAGACCTAAACGAAGTGAGAAATTCTAGCCTAAAGTGAACTTGCCATCCTAACAATTACCCAACCAAGCCAATGTCAATACTTGCTATATAATGAATCCTATAACTATGAGTACTGTTGTACCCAAAACCAAAATTTTTGCTTCACTAAGGCATTTTGCTTAATTGAGTCTTAATCTTGTTAAAGTGTTGTCAAATGGTCGTTTTTGGGGTTTTCAAATATGGAGTTGGTGTCAGTACTATGTCAGTCTGTTACCGAAGAGATTTAAGAAAAGTGAAAATTTGAAAGAAAAACATCAAAATTTTCTATCTATGGAGAAGGGAGCACATTCTGAAATAGGCACCCTATCTTTTAGGGGCTCAGATCCTGTTTTTAGGGTTTGTCACCTCCAGCAGACATTTGTCCGGCATCACGTCAGCTTCCCATCTTTTTGAGGTGCCAGATGTAGGTTTTTGGCTGAATGCCACCCAAGATGTTTATCTCACATTTGTTCGAGCTTCGCGACGCATCCGTCAGAGGGTGAATCTGAGTTGCTGAAACACTTGAACTGGAGGCCAAATGTTGGGTCAAATCTTAGTCAAAATATCAGAAGAAAGAGCAAAAGAGCACATTTTGAGAAAGGCGCCCAAGCTTTTCAAGCCTTTAATGCCTTCTTTCTGATGATTTCAGATATTCAATGTGTATGTGTTACGTTCAGCTTTCCGTTGCCTGTCTCCGTAAGATCAGAAGATGTCTCATCAGCTTGCAGTTGAGGTTTTTATATTATTTTTGTCGTTTCCAAAAATGGCTAAGTCTGGAATGAAAAGAGCAACTTTTAAAAAGGGCGCTCTTGTTTTTCACCCCTCAGATGATGTTTTCTGGGGAAATGTGCCTTTGCAGCCGTCGTGCAGAACGAGCTTAGCTTCGCAGTGAACTTGAGTTTCAGTCCTGAAAGTTAAGAAAATGAAAGTTATGAAGGATTTTGTTTTTCCCTTCGTACAAAATGCAGAAGTCAAAATTTGACTAAGTCAGAGAAAAAGCGCAGCTTTTCAAAAAGGCGCTTGGATTTTTGAGCCTTCAGATGTCAGTTTTATGACGTGCAGTCTCAAGATATCATTTGATCAGTTTTACCAAGCTCTGCGATGCACCTGTGTACCTAATCGGAGAGAAGTCTCGACTAGTGTCGAGGATGAACGAGGTCCCGGCAGAGGTTTTAGCTTAAATTTTCATAAAATTTGGCTAAGTCTGGAATTCGCCCAAGAGTTCAAATTTGAATTTTCGAAAGTGAGTTGAATGGACGCCTTAACTGGAGTTCTGACTGCAGTTAGACTGAACGATTTCTGGGTTGTCATCTTCAGTTCATATGTTTGCATGTGGAGTGATCTTTCAGTTTGCATGTCGAGTTAACTAGTTTGCATGTTCAGTTAGCTACCTTGCATGTTGAGTTAACTTGATTGCATGTTAAGTTTAACTGAAGATTTTTACTGAATGTCAACTGAAGTTTGCATGCATGGCGATTTTGGTCAAAATTGAGAAAGTTTTAGTGAAGATGGCGCTTCATCAAATATCAACTGAAGTTCAAAAGGGACGAATTGAAGCATGAAGCATTGTTTTGTGAAGCATGAAGCATTTTTAATGAAGTATGGCGAATTTGAAGTTGATAACTTCACTCATGAAAAGGGTCGCTATATTTAGTTTTTGAAAAGTGAAGCATGAATTAGTGAAGATGGCGCACTTTTCAAGGGAATGGCAACTTTAGTTTGAAAAGGGTTGCTATATTTAGATTATATTTGATTAAAGCATGAAGTTGGCGCATTCTTGAAGGCCTAACTGAACTTCCAAAAGGGTCGCTATTTTTAGCATAATTATTGCATGAATATGGCGAATTCCTTATCTCATTCTTATTGTTAACTAAAGTTATCTAAAGGGCACGCCTTAGGTCAATTTGATGAATCCAAAGCAAAGTTGAAGATGGCGAACTTGATAAAGATGCTAACTGAAGCTAAAATCGCATGGATGAGTTAAACTAAAGACTTGAAAGGCAAACCCTAAAGCACGTCCACTTATTGAGCTTGTTCGAGTTTCAGTTAACTATAATAAGGACCAATGAGAAGCCAAGCGCCATTTTAATGCATGCTTTATTTAGTACGAATTTTCTATGATAAAATTCTATATATTTCAAAGAATGGCGTCCATTATTGCATCATCTTTTGCTCTGAAGCTTGTATTCTTTTGAGCGACCAGCAAGCTTAAGGTGATTCAGGAGTCCGTTTTCAGCGTTCTTCGAAGCTACGAGCTCAGATTCTTCAGAGGAAGTCAATTCTAGACTTTATTTCCACTTTGCATGCAGGTTTTATAAAGATTCGAAGAAGAGATTTGCAGATTTTTCAGAAGCAGACAAGCAAAACTTTCTATCTTCTGTCTTATTTCTTCTATTTCTCACCTTAGGTACTTTCTTCGCATGCCAGAGTAATTCAACACATATTCAGAATCTGATCATCTGGGTTCTCATATTTCAGCGTTTGCAACAAGACCCACTTCTTAGATTTTTTCGAGAAAATCGCCCCGTAGTCTTCATTCTGAAGCTCTGAGCCTTTTTCCGAGAATTTCTTTGCATGTGGGCTTAAATCACATTTTTTCGAGAATCCAGCTATCTGGGTTTGTTCAGAATTCAGTTGTGCACAAAACCCATGTTCCAGAATTTCTTCGAAAATTTCTTCTGTCAGAAGCTATTTTTAGCCTTGTCCAGAGTTTTTCAGAAAGTTCTTCAAGCATATTCGACTTTACAGTCAAAAGTCATCATTTTCAAAATGCAGTTCAATCTCATTGATTACAAGGTGAAATCAGTCCTTACACATAATTTCACCAAGACTTCAGATACGGACCTAAATCATGTTTATCCAGTGGTCAATCTGAGCAGTTTAGAAGGTGTTAGCAGCAATTCGATGAGGAATCTTGAGCGTTCCGGGTTGCTGGCAGCGGCATCCATTCCTGTTTCTATCTTCGATCTTGAGTTCGTACTTGCTTGCATTAAGCATTATGACTCGTCTTCACGACAGATCAGATCGGTTGATGGAAGAGTGGTTTGCAGTCTCAAGCCGAAGGACATAGAGAAATGTTTTGTTATTCCTCCTCGCTCAGATAACTTTACTGTTGATCTTGAAGCCTGTGAGAAGATATGGGATGCTGATCATCAACGTTCACAGAGAAAAGTTGCTCAGAAATGGTTGACAATTCAGAAAACTAACTTGCCTAAGAAGGTTGGTCGTGGTGAATTTAAAGGAGAAGTTGCTGTTTTGATCACCTTACTCAATCGAGTTACCGGCCAGTCAGATGCTAACACTTTCCGTCCATGGATGTTCTACCTGATTACCAGAATCCTTGATGGCACAGAGCGTTTTGACTGGGCTATGTTAATTAGTGATTGCTTACATCAGCTGATTTCTAACTTTCTCAAGCATCACGAGTTTCATATGATATCCTATTTGGTCTACTTGGTGGCATTTCAAGGTAGTTTCAGACTTCTTAAAACCAATGGTACTCTCGGTGTTCAGCGTATTCATGAGTATTATCCACAGCTAGAGTTTTCTCAGTCTTAGCAGGACTTCCGAGTAGTGAATGATCACTTTTCCATGAGAACCGTGAGAGATCTTGATGATGAGATGCACATTCGTATTTCAGACGAGGCCAAATCAGCAATGGAGACTTGGGCAGATTGGTTCATACAGTTTCCTACTTTCACATACATCCGAGTTTATGGTTATGTTGGAGAGCCTCTGATGTTGCCAAGATATCCGTCAGACAAGATTGTCTTTATGGAGTTCCTCAGGCAAATGCAGCATGTTCACTTCTTTCTTCGTAGTCGTCATAAGGCTGCGGCAAATTTTCCATTCTCATTGGGAATTTTCACATGTGATGCAGCAACAGATGCCAGGCGTATGTCTACTGAGATAGAAAGGTTCAAATTCAAGCCTTATACTGAGAGACGTTCCTATGATCCTCTCGGTCATTATGCAAATCGGTTAGAGCGAGGGATTGCACATGCGCCAGCACTTGAAGACTTCTAGGCAAATTGTGAAGATGAATTTGAAGTTCGTCGTCGTCACTATTGTAGACTTACTGTTGGTCAGCTCTCTGATTACTTGTCAGAAGATGTTGATGGTTTGTCGGATGATGATGGAGAAGTTCTTCTCAATTCTTATGTTAAAGATCAAGTTGCTAGGCAGCCACTTCACTCACCTGATTGGTATGCTAAGGAGAATACTTCTATTGAAGAGGTTTCTAGATCAGTTATTAAGACTAGCAAGTTATTCTTGGAGAGCAAACGGACACGGAAGTCAGTTCCTGTAGCAGAGCCGCCAAAGGATTTCTCGTCATTGCCTTCTACTTCTAGAGCAAGACCCAGAGTCAAGGCTATTATCATACCTCCTGAAGGGGTTAAACTCAGTGGAAACACAGGGAAGAGAGCTACTCGTAAGAGGAAGCAGAAACAGATTGAGAATGTTCCTGAGGTTCCAGTAGACACAGTTATTCAAGCTGAGCCTCACGTTTCACTTCCTAGTTCACCTCACGTTCGCCTATTGACATAGAATCTGAGCCTGAGACACCAATTCAAGCAGGATCGGAGACAACTGAACCACCACAAGTTGATACATCAGGGACCGTCTCTCCGCGAATTGAGAATATTGTTCAGTCTTGTTGGCTCGAAAAGTCTTTGGGAAGACAGAGGCGTGAACCGTCATACAATCTTGATTTGTCTGAGTTTGGTGAGCCCTATCAGAAGAGATCAAACAAAAAGATAAAGAAACAAGTGCACATTGAAAAGACTCCTGAATCAAAAATTGTTATTGAAGTTGCAGTGCCTCCAGAGGGTAAGAGCTTGGACGAGGTCGAAGTGGGTGACTTTACATTCACTAAGGCAAATCTTGGCAGGACCACACGAGAGACAGATGTATCTCTTCTTAAGATTGTTACCAATAATCTTGAAGAGCGTATCACGAAGGATGGAGAAGATAAGGCTTTACTCAAAGCTGAAAATAGTCAACTTCGTCAATACATTTCTGATCTTGTTCATGGGAATCCAAATAGAGCACCTGTTCTTCCTCAGCACACACCTGCAGAGAAACGAAAATTGGATCAGTTAGTCAGTCATGGCAGACTTTTGGATGATTGGATTGACAGTTTAGTTGCTGCTGGTAAAACTCTTCTTGCAGATTTGTATCAGTTGAGGAGTGAGGCACACAAACTCCGTCAGGGTATTCAGTTGCTGGATATTGCAGTTGCAGAGAGTTTGGCAAAGGATCGTGTTCTTGTATCTCAGTTATCAGTTGCATGCGATGCTTTGGAGATGATCGAAGATCAAGAGAAAGTCTTCACTTGGAAAGAGCAGCACCTTCTCAGAACAGAAATATGTGAGAAGATCTCTTCCAAATTATTTTCACTCAAGGATGACGTGGTTGGAGTACTTGCACTTGTCAGTGGCTTCGTTGTTCAGATTCCGTGTCATTATCTTCTCGAAGATGGCACGTATGTGGAGTTGGAAAAAGTTCAAGCAGAATTCGAGAAGCTGATTTATGACAGCCTTGAAGGTGAACCTAGGGCGCCTAAATTAGAGAATGTTTCAGTGATTGCAGCCAGTTTGAGAAAGGCGACTGAAGAATGCAAAGATGGTGTGCACACGATTACAGAAAGTGGCAGAGAACTAAAGAAACAGACTGTTATTTTTAGCAGCATCAAAGTGCCAGATGACAGGGAGATCGATGAGTTCTTGGTCGAAGTGTTAGACCGAGTTGACATGGAGTGATCTGCCAGTTAGAACGTGCAGTTAATTTCGAGGGTTGAGTCCTGAGCAGCAGTTAACTTGACTTCCAGTCTTCAGTTCACTTGCTGACTTAACACATGCTTATCTCATCCTTGGAATTATCAACACAGGAGTTAGGGTTAGGGTTTCCAGTTAACTGAAGGTAGTGTCCAATTAACTTTGCTTTAAATAAGGACGTGCATGCTTGCATTGTCGAATAGGTTATTGTACCAGTTAAACTGAGGGTAGTTACCCGGTGCTTGTATAGTTTACTTCGTGAGGGTTAGGCGCGCCACTTGCATGCATTTACGCAGAGCGTAGTGAAACAAGGTGATTTTAGGGTTACCTACACCTTGATCCCTGTGCATATAAAATGGAAGCTTTTGCTCATTGTGAAATTAACTTTGGCAGGAGAAATATATGCCTGCGCCTACCTTGCCCTCAATATTACTCTTTTGGTATTTGTTCATGTGTCTTCGCTATTGCAATTAATTGTTATGCCACATAGGGTTTCAAGAGATTGTAATGGTGGATTCTTTCCATAGTTTAGATGAATCTGTTTTGTGAATCTTTTATTGTTATGATCAAACGTTATGCCACACAGGGTTTCGTAAGATTGTCATGATAAAACCGTTTTGTGAAGTATTTACTATGCTGATCGAGTGTTATGCCACATAGGGTTTCATAAAGATCTTCATGGTGAATCTTCTCTTAGTTTAGATAAATCTGTTCTGTGAATTCTTTTGTCATTACGATCAAGTGTTATGCCACACAGGGTTTCATAAAGATCTTGATGATAAAAGCCGTTTAGTAAGTCTTTACTGTTATGATCAAGTGTTATGCCACATAGGGTTTCATAAGATTGTCATCGTAAATTCTTAAATCTGTTTTGTGCCCAATAAGCTGGTTTAGATTGAGATGATAGTTGCGCCACCTTGCCTTCAAGTAGAGAAACTAAACACGTTTATCAGTTAGTCATAACCTTGCTCCGTTTCCTCATGCTCTGATTTTCTTGAGGAGATTGGATAGATTAGTTTAGTTGTAGTTGATAGATCTGCAAAACCAGAGAAAATTCAGCTGCAACGTATAAGTTCTTTCAAGAAAGTCTTGTGCCTCTACAGCTGAAACAAAAAAGACAGGATTTAGTTTAGTTTATTTCCTTGTAAATACTTTGTCAAGCACAACGAGGGAGCTTCCCCTCCTAATTTGAAGAGCACTCATTGCGTAGTGTGCATAGGCTGTGCGTATCAACTCTTACTCCAGAGGTGCTAGTTCTTACGCCAACAAGTACCCTATATATAGTGGAAAATATAGTTAGAATCTAGTTATATACCTTCTAGTGCAACTCATGAGGCTCCTGCATTAGCCGAGAAACCATTCCACTGTAATATGAGATGTTGTGTGTTAGTCAAGTATATGAGGCTTCCAACAAGATGTCAATAAAAGTACCATCAAATAACAATGAAGAACATTGTGTTTAGTAGGATTGTAGTAAGCCATGTGGAGCCACGAGAGCAAGTCAAGTAAATAATTAGATTGTACAAAGGAAATCTTGGAAGTAAACTAAGATATCTCAATCTCAAGAAAATAATGCAATGAACCCAATTCAATCATAGAAAAAATTTCGTGAATAGCAGTTTCCATTGTCACAATGGAGGATAAAGAACTCCCCTTGATCAGTAAGTCATTAACATACAAAACCAAAATAAAGAGAGAATCATGCTATTAAAAAATGTAGACATTCAAATGAAAATGGCATCTAGAGAGCTCAACTGTGAGAATAAAGGAATTCATCTTGGCATATCAAGCTTGAGGGGAAGAATCATATAGAAAATCATGCAACTATTCCATATAGACCTTCTCCTCAAGGTCTCCATGAAGAAAAGAATTCTCCATGTCCATCTAATGAACCTCCCAAAGATGTGCTGCAACAATAGCAAGTGTAAATTAAAATATAATTCATATTTGAAATTTGTGCAAAGATCTCGATGAAGTCAATACAAAGAACCTATGAAAAACCCTTTGCAACCAACCATCCTTTGAACTTATTTATTGACCCATCTACTGTAAATTTTGTCCAATATATCCACTTATACTGAACAAGCTTCCTTTTCTTAGGAAGGGGGACCAAATCCCAAGTATGGTTCCTAACCAAAGAATTGTACTCTTGTGTTAGGAACCATACTCTTGCATAACTGCATCCCACTCAAGAATCGCAAAAGCCTCTTGACAAGATTATGGATCAAAAGTAGAGGCAACGAAAACATATGGATGTACCTGTTGTGACCTTTTCACACATCACCCCATTCAAATGGGGACCCCCTAATTTTTTTCTCCATTCTGGTCTTTTGGCTGTGGTTTTGTAATGTCCCCATTTTGGCCCTACACTCTTCATTTGGATTTAGCCTATTTCCGAAAATCCGTAGGCTAAGCTGAGGTGGAAAATTAGGGTTTCTTCTTTCAGATACTGCTCAGTTGGCGTTCTGAGGTTGTTGTGCAGACTTACTATTTATAGCAGTTCACTATTTTTAGCAAGTCTATCTTTTGGCAGTATCTGTCTAGCAGCAGTTCAATCCTTTGCAGTTCAATGTTCAGTTTGGCTTTCTGTTGTTTTGATGTGAACTTATTATTTATAGCAGTTGGCTATTTTTAGTAAGTCTAATTTTGGCAGTAGCATCATTAGCAATTCAGCTCAAGTCATTTTGCTATCCTTCAGTTTCAGTTTGGCTCTGGTTATCTCCATGGATTAAGTTTTATACTTAGTCATTTTTATGTTTCTCAGTTGTACCCCCACGCCTAGGAATGATCACTTCATGTTGTTTTTAAAAGGGGGTCATTAAGGGGTCAATGGTGCATTTAATGAATTATTAAATGCTTTATTGTTGCAATGTGAAGTTGGATGCCTAAAAGAGGTTGATTAATATTTTATTATTTCAAAAAGTGAAATGCTTAAAGTGGCATTCCTTTTGGAAGTTGAAGTGATTCAACTTCTTGGAATTTGAAGAGTCTCTTGTTGCTTCATTTGCCAATTGAAGCTTATATATTGCTGCTGTTTGAAGAGCTGATGATCTTTGGGGAAAAATATAACGTTATGCTGCTGGTTTGAAATCCAGAATCCGGCTAAGGGTTAGCTTAGCAAATCTACTCCACTCTTCGGGCCTGAAACTATGGTTCCCTAGGTGGTGGACTGAGAGTGTGCTTCATCCAGAAGTACATATTGAGCATTATTGTGGAGTTTTGGTGAGATATTTCCAATTTTTATGTTGCTGGTTTATCATGGCTGAAAGTGTTTTTTGTTGACAGCTTTTTGAGCAAATTAAATATCATTCTGGGTATGTTTGCAAAGTGGTTCTAGACCCAAGGCGACCCCTTCCACAAGAGATTGGAATTTATTTCCAAGTCTTTGATTTTTTATTGCTAAATCGCCCTTTTCAAGAGCCGTACCATCTGTAGAGCATTGAGAATTGTGCCATAAATTAATGGATGACTTTTGAGGCTGTTTCTTCATCTTGTCATGGGTGCCTATCCTCCAAAGGTTCATTGCACTTCGTTTCACGCCATTCGGAGGTATTTTGGTGAAGTTATGAGCATTTAATTAATTCTTATAGTTGCTGGTTATTCATTTCCAGAATTGCAGATTTATATCAGACTTGTTTCAGTTTGAATTTCCAGTCCTTTCTTCATCAATAATTGCTACTATTAATCATGGAATCATTCAGTATCTTGGTGCTTTGAAAACATTGTAATATTGATGTAATTTGCAGCTCTCTTTCTATATTGTAAGACTGTAAACAGTAGTACTGTTCCAGTCCTTTATTGCTGCAATTATTTTCTATTTCTCACATTAAGTACCCCTGGATGGTTTACCGCCAGTGTGGGTAAAGAACATTCTAGAAGCTTATCTATTCTATTTGCAGCTGTTCTTATTCTTTGTAAAGCTAGTTAGTAGTACTAACAGCTCTTCCTTTACTTGCTACAATTTTATATATGTTTTACACTCCCACAATTGAGTGGTTGAGTTTTAGAATAAACATATATCTTGTTTGTAATTTCCCCCCACGTTATAAGTGGTTGTGTGGACAGTATTCCCCCCACGTTAATAAGTGGAAGAGTGGATTTAAAGGCTGGCTTGCTGCCTAATAATTGTTGTAAACTCACCCACTGAATAAGTGGAGTATTCCCACCGCTTGTGGATGCCTGCACCAGCAGATGAATTGTACTTTCAGCTTTGTTTATGCCTAATGATCCTCTAACCATATGCTATCACCTCGCCCACATTGGGATCTTGGTGAACATTCTTGGTTAGAGTTATCTTCTTTGCTAGTTTGCATTTTGGAGCTAACGCTAATCAGTGTTTGGTTGCTGATTTGAATGTTAATTTTGGGAAAAAATTAATGGAGAATATTTCAGTGGTATCAGAGCAGAAAATCCTGCCATCCTGTGATCAGTGTTACATGTTTAAACAGTTGAGTGACAAAGATCTTCGATACTACACCGAAAGTTAGAGCAGATTCTAGTTTGGTTCCTTGTGGTATCCAGAAGTTGGCAGTTGTAATGTCCCCTTCTCGAGCATGACTTCTTCTGATTTACCGTTAGCCTATTCTGGAGACCCGTAGGCTTTCCGGTGGTGAAATTAGGGTTTCTTGGCTGGTGGTTTCTTGTGCTCACGGATTGGCGTTTGAATTGCGGATTCCTTCTGGGTTTTTCATGAGCTTTTCGGTGATGTGTTCGTTTTGGCATTCTGAGCACTTTCACGAATTTACTATTTTTAGTAAATTCTATTTCTGGCAGTGGTCTTGTTGGTCTCGGCTCGATTAACCTTCTACTTCAGTTGTTCAGTTGGTTTTGCTCAAATTTCGGCTTTGGGGCTCATTTGGAGAGATAAGTTGAATTAATTTTAATAAAGGCATGTTTAATGTTATATTTTGCTGTTGACCCCCTTAGCCTAGTGTTGGAACTTAAGTTGTTTTTAAAAGGTGGCTTTTGAAGGGGTGGCGCCCCATGAAGATTATTTTATATTTTTCTAACGTCAAAAATCAATGTTGGAGAAAAGGACGCCCATCTTGGAGTTATTTGTAATTTTAAAAGATAAAATTGCTTAAGGCAAAAAGGACGCCACTTTTGGAGGGAAGAGGAGTTACTCAAAATTTGAAATGCTGGGTTTCTAGAAGCTTTTGGACAATCATCTCAAGTCTTTAAAAGGAGGTCTTGGTCTTCAGTTTCATCATCCAACATCTTGAGTAAAGTTATGCTGCCGAAATGGTGAGAGGATTGCTTCGAGGAATGAATGCCTCCTAGCTTGGCTCGACTTCGTGCTTGTGAGACAGCACCTAGTGGAGATATTTCTTGTGTTTGAGTGCATTTTGTAGTGAGGTATGCTTGTAGAGAGCTAATTGCATTGATAGTTCAGTTGTGTGCATTTTCATGTCATTTTCAGAGTTTGCTGAGTTTGTAGCTGATTGTCATTTTTAATCATATTTCAAAAATACCAAAAAAATTCATTGTGGGTACTTTACATTTCAGCTTGTTAGGGTAGGGCGCCATTCTTAGCTAAGTTTCAGAATTTTTAAGTGAGTTGATTTTTCTAGAAGAAAATCGCCCTTCTCAAGGGGCCGTACTTTTCTGTACTTGCATTGGGAATTGTGTTAAATTAAATATTGCAGTTTGGGACTGGTCTTTGGTTCTTACTTGGGCGCCCTGGTCATAGTGAACTAATGCACTTCGTTTGGGGTCATTTGGTTGAGAATTGAAAGAGCTGTGAACATTTCACTCCATTTCTGTGTTGCTGTTTACCAGTTTCTGACTTTGTGACAGTCATATCAGTCCGCATTTTGAGTGATTCTTGTGTTGGAAAGTGATAGGAATCTTTGGGAGAACATTGAGAAAGACTTACTTATCATTGCTACGGTTAAAGAGCTCTATTTACTTGATATTGCAAGCAATTTTCACATATTGTAAGCTGTACAGTAGTACTGTCAGCATCTTTGATATTATTGCACTTTTCAATGTTTGTATCTGCCCACTGAAGAAGTGGAAGAGGCTGGCTTGCCGCCTATTTTCTTAATTTGCTTATAAATTCAAAGACTCCGCCATATGGTCGCCTCTTGTCTGTCATGGACTGAGTAGCACATGCTTGGTGTTGAGCTTCTTTCCAGTATTGCAATAGATAGGGACCCTCTGACCGAATGGTCGTCGTTCGCCGGCGCATCTCGTGGTTAGAGTTTCTTTCTAGCATTTACTTTGAGACCCTCTGACCAATGCTCACACCTTGCCCTTTCCGGGATCCTGGTGTACATTCAGGTTAGAGTTACTTTCAGCAACGTTTTGGTTTTCTGACTAACCTTAACGGGTGCTTGACTCACTGTAATTTGTCTTTGAAAAATTGGAAAAAAAATTGGGCTGGTATATTTCAGCAGTTAGGCATGGCTAATGAAGAAGAGATGAAATTGGCAGAGACTCTCTTTATGGCTGGAAAGAGACTTGGTAAAGAATTTCAGTCAAGAGAAAATGAAGAGAACATTCTTCATTTGTTAGAACAATGTTTAAGACGTGTGAAGCAATCACCTTCAGAGAAAATGGAGTTGGCACTAGCTCCTGTAGTGAATACTTTGAATCAGCCCTATTGGTTGGGGCATCCTGATGAAGAAACCAAGCTGCTGATTTCTTCTTGTTTCATGGAGATAATGAGAATTGTAATTCCCCAGTTGCCCTATGATGATGAAACTATGAAGATCATATTAAAGATGATAGTGGAATGTTTTCAAGATTTGGATGAAACTGGTAGTAGCTTGTTTCCAAGAAGAGCTGCTATTTTAAAAACATTTTCTGAAGTTGGTGCTTGCATCTTATTGATAGAATTTGAGATGGAGAATCAGATTTATCACTTGTTTAATTATCTTTTCAGCTCGACCTGGAGTGAGCAAGAAGAGAGTATGCTTGCAGCTGTCATGAATGTTCTAATCTCTACAATTAAAGAAGCTGATAGTCTTCCTGAAAGTGTCCAAACTCTTCTCTTGGATGCTTATAAACGTGAAGAGCAGATTTCTCCCACTGCTGATTTGTTAGTTAAAGAAATTTTCAGTCAATGTGAAGATAAGTTGAAACCATTTTTGAAGAAGACTGTTGTGAACAAAGAGGAGATTTCCGAAGTTGAAGAGGAGGATGAAAGTTGGAATCCCTTTGAAGACATTGCAAAAGTTCAAGGGGTATCTACGGATTTGCACTCATCCAAGCATTCTGTAAAAGAATGTAATGTGTCAGTGGAAGCCTTGAAGACTAGTGAGGTACTCTTGTTTCTACAGAGGAGAACAGTGAGTTGACTTGTGTTAAGAAGCCTCATGTTGAAGATTCAAAGAAAAAACTTTTGGAAACAAAAGTTGAAACAAAGATGCATGAAGAGGCCATAAGTGTAGATCCAAATGAAAGAGAAGTTCGATTAGTAGAAGATATGTGTTCAATCAGCAATTTGCTTCTTCACAATTCTAGAGAATGTTGGTTTGAAAGTCAAGTCAAGGAGGAGAAGAAGAAAGAGGAAGATGAAGTCTCTTCCCACTTCAAAGTTGATTTGATCAATTCTTTTGAATCATGTGTAGGAGACAACATGGAAGGTGAAGTTTCTAGTAGTTATAAGGCAGATTTTTCTTCACCGGAAATCAAGCTAAGACAAAAAGCTAAGGAATTGGAAGGCACTATGGATGGAATGATGAAGAGTGTTCATCACATGCGAGACAAGTTGAGGAGTACAACTCAAACCATTTTTGAAATCTTTATCCATCAAAGTTGTTCTACATCATCTCAGCCAGTATATAATGATTGCAGCTCAAGTTCACACATTGCTGATAATGGAATTCAAATTTTGTCAAATCTTGATAGAATTCATAGACATGTAGAACAAATGATTTATGATGTGCCTAGGGGAGAAGTTGTATGTTGCATTTCTATTGATGACATGAAGTCCATTAAATTTGCCTTGGAGGAAATTAAATCTAGTCTTTTGCACATCATTCGTAACAAAGACATAGTGGCCAATATTGCTGACAAGGCATTGGAGTGGCATGAGCTTACCAAAACAAAGTTGCAAGAAGTGCATGAGACTCTAATTGAAGCAGAGAATCAGATTTCTGCTGTTCAATATTCATGGGAGCAAGAAAATAGAAGAAGAGCAGAGGAGCTTCAAGAAATTCTTGATGAGTTTGATCTCATACAAGAAACATATGATTTGGAATGCTGTCTTAAGAGACCAAAGCATTCAAATTCTCAAGCTTATCAAGCTTTTGACAATCTCTTGTATGAAGAAGGTTCTAGTAAGGTTTATGTAAATCCTCTTTTTGAAAATGACGAAGAAATTGCTTCAGAGATTACTAAAGAAGGGGATTTGAGTTTGTCTTCCAGCATTGGAGAGTTAATACGTGAGTTGCACGAAGTTGAATCTACTGCTGCTCCTAGTGCAACCATTCAGCAAGAATTGGTAACTCTTGAAACACAAAGAAATGAAGGCATTCTTATTGTTCATCAACAAAGAGTTCATGGGTTTGTTGATGAAGGTTTAATTTATTTTTTGATGAGGATGCTTGTGAGACTCATATCAGATTTTAGTTCATCACCATCTTCTCTTAGAGTGATAGATTTCAGAATTGTATTTGATGAAGGATTCATGGAATCTTTCCAGCAAGTTATATCACAAGATTATGGATTTGATTTCTTCAACGAACAAAGGTTGGTTGAATACTTCTTGGAGTTTCAAGAAGTGGCATTGCAGATGGAACAAGCAAATCAAAGTATTCGTGTGAGAGCAGTTATCAGTTTGAGAGGTGGCTCTTCATGGTTGTTAGTTTGGGATCCTGGCATTACTTGGGAAGAAGGTAATTTCAAAGTAGATAGACCAACATATAATATTCAGAATGTAGTTGTGACTATTTGCTTTTGTGTTGGAAAATGTCTTCAATTGCAAATTAGTATTTGGGATCTCAAGTATTTTCTTATGAAGAATGGAATGCATAAAAAGAAGGTTGGATGGAGAGATAAGCGTCAAAAATTCTGTTTTATGTTTGTTGCTTCCTTCTTTCTATGTCATTGGTTCTTTATTTCTGATCATAAATTGGTGTTTTGGGAAGGAAATATGATCAGAAATTGGTTTGTGGTGGCATGTGGTTTTTTGTTAAAGGTGCCACTAGCTTGGTTCATGAGCAGTGATGCTCATTTTGATAAAAGATTCTTATGTTGCAGCTATTGCTTGTCTTCTTGGATGCTCATTTTCCAAAAATCAGATCTCAAAGATGATTATTTCAGACCTCTTAGGAAGCTGGTTACTTCATTTACAGGCCTCTCCACCTCCTATTTGGACTGAATTTCTACCAAAAATGAGCAAGGGAATGATTCAGTATGGTCAAAGTTCAGGTTGTTCATTGATGGTTGACAGTGAATCTTGTGGTACCAACTCATACATTACTTTTTGGGACAGCGAGTTATTAGCTGATTTGATTTGTCAAATTGAGACTCTTGATGTGAGACATGTGAATATTTCTTGGAGTTCTTTCAGTGAAATCAGTTTGCTTCAAAGGAAGCATTGTGCATCCTCTTGGATAGGGATGGAGTGTGGAGCTTTGCTCTTGGTTTGGCATTGGTTTAGAAGCATGTTTGAAAATATTTTTGTTGCTGATCAGAATTATGACAAGGTTTGGAGGTCCTACAAACTGATATGGGACCCAGGCACTGAAGTGTTTGATGCATTGTCTTTTGTGGATCGTGACATGTTGGTCCACTTTGAGTATTCGGTTGTATTAATCAGAGTAGCGCAACTGATTAGAGGAACAGTGTTCCTAAGAAAGATTTGGAATCCTGGTATCACTTGGGTTTGTGATTCCATAGTTGAAGATGATGAAGCCAATGATGGTCTTCTAGAATTTATTCCCATGATGTTTCAGTTTAATTTTAATCTGGTGATTTCTTGTGTTGGCATCCAGCAGTGCAGTGCTTACATCAGTTGGTGCTATCCTTCTCCTAGGATGATTTGGGACCCTGGGATCCTATTTGGCATGGTAAGGATCAAATTGTTCCTTTGGAGTGTGGTGGCATTGCTTGAGGACAAGCAATTTTGGGAAGGGCGGACTGTAATGTCCCCATTTTGGCCCTACACTCTTCATTTGGATTTAGCCTATTTCCGAAAATCCGTAGGCTAAGTTGAGGCGGAAAATTAGGGTTTCTTCTTTCAGATACTACTCAGTTGGCGTTCTGAGGTTGTTGTGCAGACTTACTATTTATAGCAGTTCACTATTTTTAGTAAGTCTAATTTTGGCAGTAGCATCATCAACAATTCAGCTCAAGTCATTTTGCTATCCTTCAGTTTCAGTTTGGCTTTGGTTATCTCCATGGATTAAGTTTTATACTTAGTCATTTTTATGTTTCTCAGTTGTACCCCCACGCCTAGGAATGATCACTTCATGTTGTTGTTTAAAGAAGGGGTCATTAAGGGGTCAATGGTGCATTTAATGAATTATTAAATGCTTTATTGTTGCAAAGTGAAGTTGGATGCCTAAAAGAGGTTGATTAATATTTTATTATTTCAAAAAGTGAAATGCTTAAAGTGGCATTCCTTTTGGAAGTTGAAGTGATTCAACTTCTTTAGGTGAAAAGAGTCTCTTATTTACACTTCATTTCACCAGGTTCAGAAGCTTATATATTCTTTCTTTGTTTGAAAGTGATGATCTTTGGAAATAATAACGTTATCTTTAGGGTTTTGAAATCCAAAATCCGACTGGGGTTAGCTTAACAAATCTACTCCACTCTTCGGGCCTGAAACTATGGTTCCCTAGGTGGTGGATTGAGAGTTTGCTTCATCCAGAAGTACATATTGAGCATTATTGTGGAGTTTTGGTGAGATATTTCCAATTTTTATGTTGCTGGTTTATCATGGCTGAAAGTGTTTTTTGTTTACAGCTTTTTGAGCAAATTAAATATCATTCTGGGTATGTTTGCAAAGTGGTTCTAGACCCAAGGCGACCCCTTCCACAAGAGATTGGAATTTATTTCCAAGTCTTTGATTTTTTATTGCTAAATCGCCCTTTTCAAGAGCTGTACCATCTGTAGAGCATTGAGAATTGTGCCATAAATTAATGGATGACTTTTGAGGCTGTTTCTTCATCTTGTCATGGGCGCCTATCCTCCAAAGGTTCATTGCACTTCGTTTCACGCCATTCGGAGGTATTTTGGTGAAGTTATGAGCATTTAATTAATTCTTATAGTTGCTGGTTATTCATTTCCAGAATTGCAGATTTATATCAGACTTGTTTCAGTTTGAATTTCCAGTCCTTTCTTCATCAATAATTGCTACTATTAATCATAGAATCATTCAGTATCTTGGTGCTTTGAAAACATTGTAATATTGATGTAATTTGCAGCTCTCTTTCTATATTGTAAGACTGTAAACAGTAGTACTGTTCCAGTCCTTTATTGCTGCAATTATTTTCTATTTCTCACATTAAATACCCCTGGATGGTTTACCGCCAGTATGGATAAAGAACATTCTAGAAGCTTATCTATTCTATTTGCAGCTGTTCTTATTCTTTGTAAAGCTAGTTAGTAGTACTAACAGCTCTTCCTTTACTTGCTGCAATTTTATATCTGTTTTACACTCCCACAATTGAGTGGTTGAGTTTTAGAATAAAATTATATCTTGTTTTTAATTTCCCCGCGTTATAGCAAGTGGTTTGTGTGTGGTGATATTCCCCCACGTTAATAAAATTTGGAAGAGTGGATTTAAAGGCCTAGCCTAATAGTATTATAAACTCACCTTGAATAAATTAAGGTATTTGTGGATGCCTGCACCAGCAGATGAATTGTACTTTCAGCTCTGTTTATGCCTAATGATCCTCTGACCATATGCTATCACCTCGCCCACATTGGGATCTTGGTGAACATTCTTGGTTAGAGTTATCTTCTTTGTTGGTTTGCATTTTGGAGCTAACGCTAATCAGTGTTTGGTTGCTAATTTGAATGTTAATTTTGGGAAAAAATTAATGGAGAATATTTCAGGTTTTGTCTCTCTCCCTCTCTTCTGTTGTCTGCCTTTCGAGGGATTTCTCTGCCAATGAGTTTAAAACGTGAAATTGTGGCCAAGTCTGAAAATTAGGGTTCCACCTTTTTGGTCAGTCCAGAGTCAAATGAAGTGAATAAATTGAAAACAGAGCTTAACATTGATGTCTGTGTGCTTTCAGCAAGTTCTCAGCAAAATCTCATCAAATTTCGAGTACTTACTATTTTTAGTAAGTATGCAATTACAGGCAATCTGTCAACATTTTTGTGAATCCGATAGTCACACTGCATTTAGAGCACATCAGGCAGCTCGCGTGCAAAATTTGAGCTGAAACAGGCAACTTTCTATTTTTAGCAATCCAGCTTCCGGGACAAATTTCAGGGCTTAGACACAGAGTTTTTCTTTGCATGTCTGGAGATTCCTTCTGGGTTTTCTGAGACCTTCGCAATGGTGTGACATGCAAAGCGAGATAACGACTTTTCAGAATTCAGTCTTCCGGGGCTATTTTTAGGGTTTGCATGTCTGCATATTCCTTGTGGGTTTTTCAAGAGCTTCGCAGTGATGTGACATGCAAAACAGGATAATCACTCATTTGGGAACTTACTATTTTTAGCAGGTGCATCTTGGCAGCTGCTTCCCAGCACTTTAGAATCACGAGCTGATTGCAATGCAACAGAAACAAGGACAAACAGAGATCATTTGATACGCATGCAAAACAAATTAGGGTTTCCAGCTTCGGGACCTGAAAAGAGGGGTAAAAAGTCAGAATTTTCGAAAACCGGTGTAAACCACCGCAATCAGCATCCTTCAGGCTATCTGCTGGTAAAATTTGAAGACAAACGGAGCACTTACTATTTATAGTAAGTTATTTTGGAAACGGGCTAAAAATATCAAGTCAGTTGCATGTGTTGATGTCGATAGGCAGGTCACATGGTGAGGAGCGCCTCATTCGAATTTCAAATCAAACGGAGTTGTAGAGGTATCAGAAGCAGGCAGTTACTATAAATAGTAAATATAAATAGTAAATCACCTTCAGAAATGGACTAAAAATAGCAGGTCAACTCTGAATAGCAGTATTAACAGGTTGATGAAGTCGTGAGGATCCTGTGTTCAAAATTTCAAATCATTCTGAGCTTCAGAAGTGTAGAAATCAGAGGATTTACTATAAATAGTAGGACATGGAAATTTTGGCGAAGACAAAGAAAAAGTGGCTAAGTGTTGTGTTCATCCTTCACCACCAGGGAAATGCGCCCACTTCAAGCAAAGATGCTAGAAAATTTTCCAAGCAAGAAATTTCCTCAGCCACCTCACATGCTAAAATGCGCCCAGCTACAGAAGGCATCAAGAAAAATGGCTAAGTACAAAGTTTATCCTTCAGCCATGCTAAAATGCGCCCATGTCTGACAAGTCAAAATTTTTCTAAGTGTGCATATGTTTCATCCTCCTCATACCTCCATTTGCGCCCTCAAAGTGGATGACTTCAGAAAAAAAAATTCTAAGTTAGAAACTTGTCCTCCTCCTATGCTGAAATGCGCCCAAAACAAAAGAGGTCAAAGGAGTCAACAAAGTTTATCCTCCTCCTATGCTGAAATGCGCCCAAAACAAAAGAGGTCAAAGGAGTCAACAAAGTTTATCCTTCTCCCATGGCAAAATGCGCCCATATGAAGACATGTGAAGACAAAACCCAAGGCATGCAAAGTTAGAAAAGGACAAAAAGTCTCCATGCAAAAGTATACATGCAAAGGCATATAAAGTCAAAAATATCCCAAGGCGTTGAAAGCACATAAAGACACAAGCCAAGGGTAGAGTTGAAAGTCAAAATTCCCCCTCAATATGCAATATGCGCCCTCATGCTAAGATGGAGATGTTAAGAAAATATTCTAAGTAAGAACTTCATCCTTCCACACATCAAAAATGCGCCCATCTTGAAGTTGTTGAGGCGTGGAAATAAGATGTTAAGGTGTTAATTCCTCACCATGTGTAAAATGCGCTCAAGGTTGGATAAGTGAAGGGTGGAATTGGCTAAGGCGTGGCTAGTTATTTCTTCCAAGTGTGAGGTGCGCCTAAGGGTGGAGATTTGAATGAAATTTTTTCCTAAGACAAGTTGAATATCCTTCATCAAGTGTGATATGCACTCAAAGTGTAAAGGTGATGAATAAAGCAACTAAGGCGTTGAGATTAAAATCCTCCATGATATGTGCCTTCAAGAAAAAAAATTTCTAAGTGAGTTGATGAAATGAAATTTTCCTCACAGGCAAGGTGAACGAAGCTGAATAAAAATGTTCTAAGGCAAAATTTTCAAGATGCTTTCTAAGGCAAAATATTTTCTTCCTTTGGGAAATACGCCTAGACTCTGGGATGATGAAATTTTTCAGAAGCACGAATGAGGTTGCCAGTGAAAAGTTAGCGGATGCCAGCTACACAGGGTTGACAAAAATATTTTCAAGTCAAAGCAACAAGAAATGTTCACAGGTGTTGAAGAGCAAGAATAAATTTGCTAAAAATTATTTTTCCAAGGTGCAAAATTCAAGAAAATTAAATGAACCCGTTCGTTGTGCACCCATGAGTTCGACGCGTTCCGAAGGAAATTTTCTTCTGGGTATTGAAGATTATCAATGAGGAATAGATTTTAAGGTCTTCCACAGCTTGCCGAGGGTTCTGAGGTGAAGATTTTGATGGGCACAGAATTGATGAGTTTTCCTAAGGGAAAATTTGAAAATTTTCTAAGGCAAAGTGAAGAAAATGTGTTTTCAAGGTAAAATACTCCGGACAATGAATTTGAAAGGAACTGCCTAGGTGAATTTGCTCAAGTTCTTCGTGAAGATAATTTTCCTGAGCCTGAGATGAACGAGATCAAAATTGTGAATGCCTCAACTGGAAAAGTAAAGGGGATACAGTTGAAGTCAAGATGTTGGAAAATCATGAAGAATTTGAACGCGAAGTTGGCTAAGGAAAAACAATGAGCCCTTGAAGATCAAAGCGTGAAAATCAGGTAAGTAGAGTGAATTTATGTTATGAAGTGTTCTAATACTTTTCTCCTTGCTTGTTTGCAGGAGGAACATCGAGACCAAACGGCGATGACATAGGAAGATGAAGCAAGTATTCCAAGATGACATTTCAACCTCGAAGGAAGAAAAGTTGCGAAAAATGGCTAAGTGTTGAGACTTAGTATAACTCAAGTGACAAAGAAGAAGTTAAAGAACAACGTCAAGAAGAAGATCGAGAACAGTGTGAACGCGTCTACAAACGGGAATCTTCTAGAAGGATGATGGACATTATGGCTCATTTATTACCCCACTCCTCTTGGTGGTGGTTTTTAGGGTGAATCTTGTTTAGGGCTGAGGTGGCACAATCTGGGCCATCCAGCCGATTGTAATCTGAGCCGTCCGTTGGACTTGGCCATCTATAAAAAGGGGAGTCCCCCTCATTTGTACCTCATTAGAAATTAGAATTAGAAGTAGAAGCAGAGCTTAAAGAAGGAGTAGAGAGAAATTAATAGAGTAGAAAGTAGAGTAGTTTAGATTGAAAAGGAAGGAAAGTCTGCCCTTTGGATACTTTGTAAGAAGTTGTCATGAATGCTTTCATAATAAAAGAAGTTTTCATTGATGGTGATCTTTTCTTTGTTATGAGTAGTTGTTGAGGCTTCTTCGTCCTTCCAATTCACGTAGCATCTTGAAGTAGCATAAAGTAAAGTAGATTTCATTTCATGCAAGTACTTAGCAATTGTGGAATGTGGTGCTCGATTTGAACAAGACTTCGCTTGTCCATACCAATAGCGGGCTCGCTGACGGTGGGTTCGCCTTGCGTGGTCAACTGGAACTTTGTGAAACTTAACTTCAATTATGATTTATATGTTGGCATGCGTCGTTGTGATGGTGTCTTCATGCTAAATCGTGATCTAAACATCTTGAGTCACTCCTCTGAAGATTGCACCAATTCCGCGGAAGCTGTCCGAAGTGAGGCAAAACGGAGCTTGGTTGAAGTCTGTGAGAATTGATCGCCGTGTCCCACGCTTTAGAGTAGACTAGAACATTCTTATCCCTACACTCATTTAATTTCAGTTCATTCCTGGTTAGGATTAGGAAACTTGTGCTCACTTGCCAAATCATTTAAATTACATGGAAGCCCTTAGTCCGCTGTCTGCTGTCAACTGTTGAACAATTGTGTAAGTCCCCTTGAAATACCAGCAAAATCACATCGAGCCAACTGAGTCTATTCGCATTAAAGGAACCTTGGAGTTAAATGTATGATCTATCTCGCAATCTTAGCATGCAGGAAACTTTGTTCAAGAGAGGATAGGGTATCCGTTGGGAAACTTTATTCTGTGTTGGTGCGGTCACAAAAACCACGTCAACAGTACCTACTCCCTAGAACTATGATTCCATTTGTCTAGTATCTAAAGGATCCTTGACCTAATGACTTGGAGACCATAAAATCTATCTACCCCAAAATGGACTAGACGCCTAGGAATCAAGAGAAGATTCCTCAACTTCAAAATAATGACTAGGTAGATTCATCATTAGAAATGTACCCAAATGGATTTAAATCCTTAGAAGTACTATCATCAATCCCAAGTGAATCCATTGTGATTGTAATTGGTGAACAAGTGTCAAGAGTAGATCTTGAAGAGCTCTCCTCAAAAAAACATTCCTCTCAAAGAGTAACTCATGTGTTGTAGGTTGGAGAAGCCAATATCCCTTAACACCATCTAGATAGCATACAAAGATGCAAGGCTTGCATTGTGGATCCATAGCCTTACGTTTCTTTGTTGAAATGTAGGTTCATGATGGAGAACCAAAAACTTTGAAATGTATCACTATGGGTTTCTTACCACTCCAAGCTTGTAATGTCCCCATTTTAGGATTCTCTTGCTCTACGGTTGGAGATGTCTTTTTGGGTTTGTGTCCACATGATTAGAGGGATAATTTGAGGTTACACATAAGCCCAAATGGCATAGAGGACTTCTATGGTGCTCTCAAATATTATTTTCGCTTTCGGGTTGGACTCCAAGATTCTTGGAGGGAGCATCTATTTATAGTAAGTCACCTGACCGACTCTGTTCATCATTATTCTTCATTGGGATCACTCCAGTGCAATTAGTTTCTAATTCCAATGCATTCCAATAGTTTCCGCAAAATGAGTATATTAATGGCTTTATTTTAATTAAATTACTAAGGTTGCCAAATATTAATTAAAATAATTAAAATGGGCAACACCCCCAATGGGGTCAAGGGGCAGCACCCCTCATGGGGTCTAGGGGTAATACCCTCAGCGGGCTTGAGGGGCAACACTCTCAACGAAGTTAATGGAAACGCCTTTTGTGAGGTTCACGGGTTGGACCTTTCATGAGAGTCTGGAAGCAATGCCCCCACCAAGGTTGAGGGGTAGCACCCCTTGCGGAGCAAAGCTCCCACCACCAAGTCCAAATTAAGGCCTTTGAAACCACACAAACCTTCATCACACACGCCATTTTCACAATTTTATCACTTAAGGGCAAAATTGGATATTTGGCACTTTTTTGTTTATAAAAAATATTTTAAAAAATAAATTATTTATTTCTTCTTTGGGACACTTCCTCATCAATTTGCAAGGGAATGGCATAAATGAAAGGAAAAAAATTGATTCTGCAATTGCCAATCTTGTGCTTGCCACACCATGCATACTATGAAATGCAAAAATCATTTGGGTGAGTTTTTATGGAAAAGTTGCATGGCTTTGGCAATTTTGTGTGGAGTTGAGAGGGAAAAACGCCATGAGTTTTTACAAAAACTCAGCAACAAGTTATTGAGCTAGTCACTAGGCCCAGGATTTGACTCACAAGTTTTGTGAGTTTTTGGCAAGATTTGCAACTAGTTTGAAGTGCATGGAAATACTCCATGAGAACATTATGCAATAAAGTTGTGATTTCACCAACTTAATTGATCCAATTTAATATGGCATCTGCCCATTTAGGAGGCTTTTGGTCCCAAAAAAGCTAGGAACACATTAGATAAGGAGAATACCAATTGGTAATTGTATTTTGGGTTCCAACTGACCATGCACGAGTTTGCCTCCTCAAACCAAGTTGTCATGTTCCCTGAAACTAGTGCCATAATCCTTCCATTTGCTTCACTCTAGTTAGTAGATGAACTAGAAGAAGCTTCACATCACATTCAATACTTTTTTCAACTCACAAGAAGTGAAGAAACTTTTGGTCTAGTGTTAATGAATTTCTTTCCCTTTGTGCACTTACCAAGAAGATCTTCAATTTTCCAAAGCTCTTATCATCTTTTGTCAACCCATAATTTTTGTTCCTTCTACAATAAATAGCATCTCTAAGATACATGTATGGGCTTTTGAACACTACAACACATACATCAAGGGGGAAAACACCCAAAATAACCACATCAATGAGATGTTGATTAACACCAAACTTAAGTTTGCATTTTTTGGTGATAACCAATTCTCCTCTCTGCTTTACCCAAGATAACTTGTGTGGTTTGGAAAGTTCATATTTTTCCAATCCAAGTTTCTCTACCAACTCATTACAAATCAAATTAGCTTGAGAACGAGAATCAAAGAGAGCATCTACTTTTGTCTTCTTGATTTGAATCTTAATATTAAAAATCTTACTACACTCACCTTTATCTTGCCCTTCATTGCTAACTAAGAAAACCATTTTGTTAAGGGTGCTGATGCATTTTATTTCTTGTATTTATTTAATCACTTTGTTGCACATATTACGCCTACAATAAAATAAGCTTGCTTAGGTAGGTATCTAATTCGATAGGTGTTATCTCCATTGCACATTAGTAAAAATCTAATTTGGGATGTAATAAGCATTTAACAAAAGAGGTTGTACTTTCTTAGTTTGGTGGAGACTTGTACTACATGTACTATATCCTTGTTATTTTGAAATTCGTAAGTTTCTAATTTTGAATTTCATGCTTCCATGTTGGTCAACAAGTCTCTTGCATCTTTTGGGTCTTTGAGTTACCATGTTCAAATTTATAGTTTAGATTCTAAGTGTGGGTAATTACTGTAAAAAATGGAAGTCAGAGTGTTCAAGTGTCTAACAAGTCCTTGGAAAAGTTAGGTTTCAAGAGAAATTAAAAATTCTAAGGCAATGATGTAAAATCCCTCTTTTTTTTAGTTTCAAAGTTTTCATGCAACAATGTAACTTTTTACAAACGTAATTCCAAACCCCAAAATCCCATGGCCTTCGTTTCTCTTTGGGATCCTAAAGTTTGCTTACATACTTGTAAGTGTTACAAACCTGCCACCACACTCCAAAATCCCATGTGCCATTATTATGTTAGGGTTTCAGACTTCATATGTAACATTGTAACTACATTACCAACTTACATCTTCGCTCCACATTGTTGACAAGGCTATGGATTTGGATCTCATGTGCATATTTGTAACATTTTCCAGCTCACAATCAAACAAGACTTGCATACACTACTTCTTACGAGGTTCTCCCATCCACTTTGTAATTACAAACATGCAACTGAACCCCACAACCACACTGATAAAAGCTAAAGAGTCATTTACTGCCAACACGTGTGTCAAACATCATGACCCTTCCTATCATTTGTAACTCATTGTTTTGCATTTTCTTGAGTTCAAATAGCTTCTTTTGTTAGGATAATGTGCCTCAACCTTGCAATTACATAAAGTGTTGTTGATAGATAAGGTATTGTTGATATGTCAACAATAGGAGGGCGCGTGTAATGTCCCCTTCCAGTTGACATCTCTCAGTACTTGTGATTAGCCTATTATTGTGGCCCTCGTAGGCTAATATGGAGGATAGAGGGTCTTGTTGAGGCATGGCTTGGCTTTAGTTATCAGAATTATTCCGTTTGGCTTTCGTTCAGGGTCGTTTGGACATTATTTGCTTGACTTACTATTTTTAGTAAGTGGAGACACTCAGCGGAGCACCCCTGCTATTTTTAGCAGTATGGTCTGGTCATATGCAGTTTCACTCACTTATCAGCCGGCTTCAAACGGTTTGTCATTTGGACTTATATTGAGAGAGATTAATATTTATTTGCCAAAATAAATATTAATTTAATTAAAGCTTATATTATAAAGTTATAATGTAATTTAATATTATAACTTAAGTGACTAATTGAAGGGGTTGACCATCATGAAGAAGGGGCCACTTTTAATTAATTATTATAATTAAAAGGGCGTCCAAACTATTGAAAGATTAAAAGTGAAATTCAAGTTTTATTTAAATGATGCTTTTTGAAGGAAATCGACCCAATTGAGGAGATATAAGTTTTCTTTGAGAGAAATTCATTCATTATGCATATGAGAATCGATTTTTGCCAATTTCTTCAGAGAACGAAACCAAGGGTTTTAGTTTTCTTTTGCATTGGAGAACGAGCCATCTTCAATGTTTGCAATTCAGAGGCTGTGAAATATCGGCTGATTTATTGCCTGTCAGTGAAATAGCTTCATCCAGAAGTTATTACAGAGCGCATTGAGAAGTTATCATCAAGGTTTGATTAATATTTGTCAGGAAAAGGGAATATCTTTGAGCAGCTGGATGGGATCTTCACCAGGCACAAATTCCAAGGTACGGATTTTATTGCTGCTGTTTTGGAGGCCGTACCACTCAGCTGGAAGGCTGTACTTTTTACTCTAGCCTGGACGCCTTGCTTTTTGGTCTTCTTTCTTCACCAAATGGGACGCCTTGATCTCTGGGATAGTCTGCATCAATCTCGAGGCTGGAGAAGGTTTTTCTGATGGTTGTCATATTCAATCTTCACCATTATTGGCGGCTGCAATAACCAGGTTTTCTGAATAAATGTTATTGCTTTTTACTATGCATGTTGTCTGATCTTAGCTGTAATCAGTTTGGAAGAACAATAAATATTTTGGCATCAATATATCAATTAGATTTCTTCATATTTAGCACTGTAGTATTTTATTTGCATTTTACAAGTATTTTCTTTCAAAATCGCACCAATATCTTCATGAGCAAAAAAATCAAAAAACCTTCAAAAAAGTCCAAACATATCAGATTAAGCATTCGGGGTTGAAGTAGAACCAGCAGAGTTCTTCACAGCGCGGGGGTTTACCCCCTGCGGGGGTCCAGGGGGATCATCCCTTGGGTTGGGGGTCTAAGGGTAGTGCACCCCAATGGGGGCTCGAGGGTAGCACCCCCAAAAAGAAAATTTTATTTATATTTTATTATTGTAAATTTGGACCGTTCATCATTAGGTCTTTAGATCTGATGGCCGATATTTTATTAGCTTGACTTTCCCTAGAAGGAAACCCTATTTTATGAGGGCGTTGTATTACGGCTGTGTATTGTGATGTATTCGAAGAGGCTGATAGCGGTCGTGTTGCCTATGGATCTCTGGTTGGTGATACTCCTATGAGAAGCTTGCTCTGCAAGTATATTGTAATCTTTGTGATTTATGAATAATATATTGGGCGGCTTTTGGAGTGGGGTTTTTCTCCAAAAGGGTCTTCCCCACATAAATCACTATGTTGTGGTATGCATGATATTTATGTTTAAGTTTTTGTAACTGTTAAAGATCTATAAAGTTTTGCATTACTCTCTTAAGATTAGTGTAGGAAGTTGTTCTGCTACCTTAGCTTCCTTACACTTTTCACATTCTTCTTCTCCCTATGATTCCTACAACTCTATTATAGTCTATGTTACCTAATTCCATAGCCAAACTTAATCGCTCAACTACTAATAGGTCCCCACAAAAGGAAATTTTTAAAGCCATTTCGAGGGTTTCGTAAGTTACCAATTTTGTAGGTTTTCCAATCAAGCTTGTCATTTCAAAGGTTATTTTCCATCTACAACTTATCTTCGGCACTCCAAGTATCTACAACTCCACTAAACCCTAGTTCTATGTTTTCATGCTAAATCTTTCCATTGCAAAATCAAACATTTTTCTAGGATTTAAGTATACTTGTTCAAAATCGCAGTAGGATTTTTTTTTTCGTGATTATGGGTATTCCATGCATCTATGTGTATTGCAAATGTATCTTTCCATCCCAAAATCCCATCTAAGTCTTGAAGCTTCAAAGTCCCAAACTTTGCAATTGTCATTGTAGCTTTGCATACTTACATCCAAACACTAGTTCCCCACAACAAGTTTCACTCCTTGGGTTTTTGAACTTGACTTGCACCCTTGCATGCCTTACATTGTTCTAATTGCTTCCCAAAACCCTACATTGTTTCGCTCTATTGGACTTTCAAGCTATGCATGCTCCTTTGTGACACTTACAAAGTTACATTTGGAGCCCATGTCCTCACTTACAAATTAAACCTTTTGCATTTAAATTAGACTTTGTGAATACTAAAAATACAATGGAATATGATGCTCTTTAGCTTGTTTTAAAGATAACTAAAAAAATGGGTATTAAGGAATTAAAGGTAGTGGGAGATGCTGAATTAGTTGTTAAATAGATTAGAAAGCAATCTCAAGTCAAAAAAAATAGACTTAAGAATTACATGAACAGGGTATGGGAATGCATCGAAGATTTGACACATTTTTCTATTGAAATTGTTCCCAAGGAGAAGATTACCAAAGCTAATTGTTTCACAATATTGACTTTGTTGCTTTTTCCTCATCCAAACTTCTATAAGGATCATTACACTATCAAATAGGTTTATTGGCCCAGCATCCCAAATAATTCTGAAAATTGATAATTTTTTAACAATGATCAGCAAATTATTTCATTCTTGGAGAAAACAGAGAACTTCATGAACTTGTACTTTGAAGGGATAACCCATAGGGAATCATTTTTGAATTTGAAGGAAGAAACTACTGATGAAGATGTCATACCTAATTCCAAAGGTATCATTCAGCTGAAAGGCAATAAGATTCCTAAGGGGTTAGATTCTTTGGAATATCTCTTTGATAGATGCAATAGGTATATCAAAAAGAAGGTCAAGCAAGAATATATTGTAGTGGCAAGTGTTGCACTTTGAGGGAAAGAGAGATTAATAGCATTGCCGATCGAGTACAAGGATGTATTTTCCTAGTGTTAGATGATCTGAAAACTTTTATACCGAGGGAAATGTAACATTATATTCCATTGAAGCCTAGGGCAGCTCCATATAGGCAAAAGCAAAGACACTATAATCCAAAGATTGTCAACAATATATTTGATCGGGTGATTACAATATTATTAAAGGCTGGGATAATATACCCAATTCATTGTTCTACTTGGGTGACCAGCATTGTGCCTTTACATAAGAAAAATGGAGAGATACAGTTTGTCAATTTCCACAAGTTGAATCAAGCATCACTCAAAGATATTTTCTGTTTCCCATCATGGATTAGATTCTTCAAATAATTTTAGGATTTGAAATGATGTTGATGCTTACCAATTTCTCCAGATATAATTAGACTGGTGCAGCTTTCGATGATGAACACAACCGACTTTTACCACTCCTCAAGGTACCTTTGCCTATAATAGAATGCCTTTTGACTTGATAAATGCTGGTGACATTTTTCAAAGGGTGATGGACCTTTCATTCAGAGATCTAAGGAATAAAATCATCATGATGTACTTGGATGATTTAACATCATTTTCTAAAAAGCGGAAGGACAATGTGAATCACTTGATATTAGTACTCCAATGGTGTAGAAGTCAGAGCATCTCTCTTAAACCAAAGAAGTCAATTTTTGGTGTTACAAAAGGAAAGTTATTGGGTCATATAGTGTTGAAATAAGGAATTAAAATCAATCTAAAAAAGACTTAAAAGTATCTAGCAGCTATCTCTTCCTTCCAAAAAGCCTAGAGTCCATTCCTTCTTTGGTAAAGTTATTTTCCAAAGGCGATTCATTCCCAATTTGGCCACACTGACCAAGCATATTGCTGAAGTGATGAAAGAAAAATATGTTTTTAAGTGGAATGTTTAAGGTAATCATGCATTTGAAGAAATTAAAATGGCAATTGCTAAGGCTTCTATCTTGGTATGTCCCATTTCTAGAAAGATATTATTATTTATTGTACACATCCAAACACATGATGTCCATCATTCTTATTCAAAAAGCAAGAAAGGTGTTGATTCGTACATTACATTCTTGAGTACAAAATTAAAGAAATATAAATATAACTATTCACCGATTGAAAAGAATGCATATGTGGTGGTTAAGGCAGCGAAGCAATTCATATTTTATTTATTAAATTCACATTCTCTAATGATGGTCCCCAATTCAATTATTAAATATATATTGACTCAACAAGAGCTTGGGTCAAAAAGAGGAGTCTAGATTGCCAAGGTTCAAGAGTATGATTTGGAAATAAAACTAACAAAGCTTGTTCATGGAAGAGGTTTGTGTCAACTAATTTCTGAGAATCAAATTGAGGATGAAAGCAAAGCTACAATAAATGAGTCAGAAGAACTCCCATTAGTTTTTATTTATTGGCTCAATAGATGAGTGGTGTAATGTTCCCTTTTTGAGTGAGCATCAGAGTTGGAGATTTAGCCTATCATCGAGTCTTCGTAGGCTAATAATGGTGATTAGAGGGCCCTATTTTGAAGATATCTGGTATCTCAATTGGCAATTTGCAGCATTTGGCATTTCTAGATCCTTGGCTTATTCAAAGGCGATGTTATTCAAGGATTTCTGGCTTCATTTGTATACACTTACTATTTATAGTAAGTCAATTGGATGATAGAGGCCAACCTTACTATTTATAGTAAGGCTCCCTAGTGAGGATACCACTAAGGCCCAACCACTACACCAAAATACCGGCCTGGTAGTGAGAAAGGCTACCCAGGGTGTTAAGGGAGGAAACTAGGGAGGATCTTTCACCGCCAAGGCCACCACTGAAGAATCTAGGGTCTTATGCAAACCCTAAGGACACATGGTCACCGGGGCACATTGCCCATGCACAAGGACATTACAGCCCACCACGGTCTGCGGGTCTCGACCTTGAGACCTCAATTCTGATACCACTAAGGCCCAACCACTACACCAAAAGACCGGCCTGGTAGTGAGGGCGGCTACCCAAGGTGTTAAGGGTGGCAACTAGGGAGGATCTTTCACCACCGAGGCCACCACTGGAGAATCTGGGGTCTTATGCAAACCCAACGGACATGTGGTTGCTAGGGTACATCACCCACACACAAGGACATTACAAGTGGTACACCGAAATTGCTTATTTCCTTAGTTATGAAGAATGTCCTCCTAATTTGATTGCCAAGGAAAAGAGAATAATTAAGTTAAGAGAAACTAAGTATAAAATTTGGGAAAACACACTACATAAAAGGGGCATTGATGGTATGTTCCTAAGATATGTTATATAAATCAATAAAAAAAAATTATTAGAAGATTTTCATAATGAGGTGTGTTGAGGGCACTTCATCTAAAATGGCCTTTAAGGTCTTACATGTTTGCTCATATTGGCCTCGGATATTCAAAGATACTTATGATTTGTCTCCAAGTACAAAGCATGTTAGAAATTTGTAGGAAGACATAAACTTTCAGCCCTACCATTGAGACCAATGGTGTATGAAGAGTCATTCTAGCAATGGGGCATCAATATTATTAGGCCTTTAAATCTTCATTTCAGTGCTACCCACACTCATGTCTTAACAACAACAAATTATTTCACAAAGTAGGTGGACGCCATTCCAATTAGGCAAACAATTTTTGAGACAGTTTGCAAATTTATTAAGGAAAATATTTTGGTAAGGTTTGGGGTCCCAAAGAAGATTGTGGCAAATAATTCCAACCTTTCTTATGTTGGAATTATAATGTTTTGTTATGAGTACAAAATTCATCTCTCCCATTCTTCAAATTACTACCCCCAAGGTAACAACTAGGTTGAATCAAGCAACAAGAATCTTATTGTGATCATACACAAACTAGTGGATAAAAATCAAAGATATTGACATAAAAAGTGGTTTTATGCATTATTGACTGATTGTATTGCTACAAAAAGAGCCATTGGAATCTCCCCTCTTGAGTTGGCATATGGAGTAGGTTGTGAATTTCCCATACTGTGGAATTACCAGCACTTAATTTGGCCCAAGCTATTGAAGATGAGGAATTCGACTATCCCCTCGATAAAAGTCATGCTCTTAAACAAGCTTGAGGAAGAGAATTAAAAGGTTGTGGATAGAATAGCTAAGCACCAAATGAAAGTAAAATATATATTTGACAAGGCTGAGCAGAGGAATTTTTAGGTCAGTAATTTCATTTTTCTATGAGACAAGAGAAGAGAGCCTTGAGGGAGTCATGGATAATTTGGTTCTTGTTGTGACCTTTTCACACATCACCCCATTCAAAATGGGGACCCCCTAATTTTTGCTCCGTTCCTCATTTTTTGGCTTTGGTTTTCTCTCTCTCTCTCTCTCTGTGTCTCTCTTTTCTGCTGTTTGACTTTTCGGGGATGTGCCCGTCTGTGAGCTTGAATGTGAGATTTTGGCTAAGTCTATAGAATTAGGGTTTTGAGTTTTCTAGCCAATTTAAAGTCAAATGGAGTGAATATGTTGGAATTTGAGCTTCACATTGCAGTCAGTATGCTTTCGGCAGGCTCCCTCTGAATTTTCACTGAATTCTGCCAATTTTCTATTTTTAGTAAGTGTCAATTTGGGGTTTGTTTTCTTGAGATTTTCACGTTCTGACAACTGCACTACATTCTGAGTACTTTGGACTCATCATTGGCAAAATTTGAGCAGAAACAAACAACTTGCTATTTTTAGCAATCCTACCTTCGAGGTCCATTTTTAGGGTTTCCATGTTAGACTTTCATATGCATGTTTGAGGATTCTTTTTGGGTTTTCTAAAACCTACGCGGTGATATAACATGCAAAATGAGATGATGACCTTCAGTATTCAGCCTTCAGAGGCTATTTTTAGGGCTTGCATGTTAAGAGTTTTCAACGCATGTCAGCATTATCTTTTTGGGTTTTGCAAGAGCTTCGCAACGAGGTAACATGCAAGTGGAACTGGTCACTTTTCAGAAACTTGCTATTTTTAGCCAGTGCTTGCATGTTGGTGATTTTTCTAGGTTTTTCTGGGTTTTTCAAGATCTCTCGGGCAGTGTAACACGCAAATTCATCTGACGGCTAGTTGATCACTTTTTCAGCCACTTACTATTTTTAGCAGTACCACTTCAGCAGCTGCCCAATGCTTCAGAAACACTAACACAGTGACATGCAACAGAAATAGAGTTGAATGGAGCTCATTTGAGGCACATGCAGGATGAATTAGGGTTTCAAGCTTCGAGACCCAAAATGAGGGGTCAAACGCCAAAATTTCCGAAAACTGAAGTATCCCATCATGATCAGCATCTTCCAAGGAGTCCGCTAGTAAAATTTGAAAACAAACGAAGCACTTACTATTTATAGTAAGACGTTCCAGAAACAGGCTAAAAATAGTAAACTAGCAGCAGGCGCCAATGTGAACGGGCAAGTCACCCGATGAGGATCACGACATTCAAATTTCAAGTCAAACGGAGCTGTGGAAGTCAGGAAACTGAGCAGTTACTATAAATAGTAAACCACCTCCAGAAACATACTATTTTTAGCAGGTCAACACGAGGCATCAGTATGAACAAGTCAAGCAAGTGGTGAGGACCCCATGGCACGAATTTCAAGTCAAATGAAGTTGCAGAAGATGGAAAATCAAGCACTTACTATTTTTAGCAGGTTGGTACAGGGGAATTAGGGTTTCCCAAATTCAAGGGCAGAACACGAAAGTCATGCAGAAACAGCATCCAGCCACGACCGACACTCTTCGGGCAAACAGCACACAAAATTTGAACTCATTCTGAGCAGTTGCTATTTTTAGTAAGTTGCTAAAAATAGCAAGTACAGGCAGATATCAAGCGTCAGCAGCTTAACCACATCCCGAGGTTTGAAACAAAGCGAAAATCAGGCCTTTCGGAGTCGAAAGTCAGTTCAAAGCACAAAATGTGGATAACTTTCTAAAAATAGAAAGTTAAGGCAAGCAAGGGCTAGCATGAACAAATCACTCCAAATTGGGCGAAAGATATGAAAATTTCTAAGTCTTTGAAATTTGAAGTTGCTACCCTCAAGTGCTTCTAGGGTCAAAGAGAGGGCCTTGAAAGTTTCTAAGTGTGTTAAATTTGAAGTAGATGCTCTTGAATGCGCCCTTGCCTTGAGAGATTGGGTTAAGAAAAATTTCTAAGTATCTAAAACTCAAAGCTCACCTCTCCAGATGCGCCTTGAAGAAGAGAGGGTAAAATTTTCCTAAGTGTTGATAAAATGGAAGCTCACATGCTAAAATGCGCCTTAGTTTGGAGGGGGAAGCTAAAAATGTTACTAAGTGTTGAAAATTTGAAGCTATACCCCCAAAATGCGCCCAGCTTTGAGGAGATGCTTGGAAATTCTACTAAGTGGTTAAAATTGGAAGTAAGGGTGGCCAAATGCCTTAACTTGAGAGGCTAGGTTGGAAATTTGACTAAGTCCTCGAAAATGAAAGCTTCTACCTATAAATGCGCCCTTGAAGTGAGAGGAGCTTGAAAACTTTCTAAGTGTTTGAAATTTAAAGCAGGACACCCCATTTGCGCCTAAGGAGAAGAGGGCACTTGAAAATTTTCTAAGTGTTTCAAATTTGAAGGACCCTCCAAGATGCGCCCTAACTCAAAGAGGTGCCTTGAAATTCTTCTAAGTCATTAAAAGATGGAAGCTCTACCCTTCATATGCGCCTTTGGCTGGAGGAGTGGTGGCAAAAGTGTTGGTTCTCAGTTGTGATCATATGGTTTGTCCTTGATGACAAAATACCTTTTAGTTGATTCTACTTGTTGTCTATTTTAGATTGGTTTCTCATGCTTTATCTTGATACAGATTTGTCTATATGGTTTACTTGTCTTGGTATTCAGTGGACATCAGAATCTTAATTTCTTATGGTACTAATCTGTTTGAGCTTCCTACAAGACTCAGATTATCTTATTTGTACAAGAAAGATCATATCGGTGTGAGAATGCCAGGGTCTCCCCGATCCATTTTGATGTTAAACGTCTGTGTTGCCTATCGGCAAGACATTTCTGATGTCATGACCATTGGATTTTACTTTCAGGCAGCTTTCGGCAAGACTTCTCTTTTGTTTCGGCGACAGAAAAGGATCATATCAGCATAAGTTATACCGTCGGTATGTGGTCACAACGAAATTGCTTTGTCTCACTGATCGGAGGTTGAATGGGAACATATCGGCAAGAGTTTAAGGCTTCGGTGAAGGGACATAGCGAAAAGGGTTATGTCTCACCGTCTAATGCATATGGAAGTCTATCGGTGAGAGCTTGGCGATATCGGAATGTGATCTTAGCGAGGTTGTTTTGTCTTGCCGACGCGGGGTTTCATCAAAGGGTTCTCCGGGAAAGTCTTACCGAACAACACATTAAAGATTCACTTCGGCCAGACATATTGCTTTCGGTGTGAAGTCATAACGAATGTGCAATGTCACACTGACCGGTGGTGGATGGATGTGTATCGGTAAGAGTTTGTCATATTCGGAGGGAGGTCTTAGCGACTCCGCAGTGTCTCACCGATTTTGTCTAGTCACAACGATACACGAGATGGATGGGAGTATCGGTGAAACATAGTGCAATCTCTATAGTGTCTCCCCGACTATGTATTGTCTTGGCGACTTGGAAATGACAAAGATCTTCGGCATGACATAATGTATTCGATATGATGTTTCCCCGATATCACAATGTTACAACGAAACACAAAGGATCATTTCAACAAAGTCATCGTTTGAAAAGAAAGTTACTTAGGGCAAAAATTTTGATTATTCCTTTTGACTGGGTATGGAACCCTAGCCTAGCTGCCACCATTGTTATCTACCTCTCTGTTGTATCTTACATGGCCGTTTCCAGAGATGTTGAGTCTTTGACAGTTGTTTGGACTATGAACTCAGTAAATGAGAGCTCGACCTATTTTTGGCATCGAATCTCTGGAATTTAATTGAATGCTTCTCAAACAGGTATCTTTATTTAGTATTTGCTTTTAGCAATTGGCTGTCCTTGGGCGTTATCTTGTTGTCTGGTAATCTCTTTATGGCTAGAGACGTTTTTCTTTGCATGGTCAGTTTTTTGAAAAGCTTTGTTATTTTGTGACAAAGTATTTACAGCCTTCTGGATAGGCGTTACTCCTGCAAACATTTATTACTTGGCATCTTTCTCCCTGAAAATAGAATGAGGGTTCAGTTTCCTTTTGACCTCGTATTCTTTGAAGATCTTCATGGCAAACATACTTGAAATATTGTATAAAAACCAGAGTTGTAAACACTGTAAACATTTCTAGTTGTGATTCGTGAATATTGTTCTTTGGCTGTATCAAAAATGTATTGAAATACTCTGTATTAAAATCTGAAAAACAAAGATGCAGAGATATGTTGTAATATTCTCTTCTATGTAATATTTTAAGGATTCAATTGTTGAATTCTTAGGGTATTAGGTAGACAAGAGAAACAGAGAGTAATGAGCTTAACTGAAAATAGAGAGATCCTCTGAGATATTATTATTCAGAAATATAATTTGAGGGGTTGGTGCTCCTTGAGATAGATATCTCTAAACGAGGGGTTGGTGCTCCTTTGAGTGGGTGCTCAAAAACAGCCTATAAGGCATTGTGAACAGTTGTTTTAAGGATTAAGCCTGGAAGGCATTTCAGGAGTGGTTTTTATACCCCAGGAGGGTTTTCCACTCGGCAAAATATTGAGTCTCTTTGTTCATCTGAGTTCTCACTGCTTTACTGTGTTGTGGTTTCAGTTTTGTTGGGTTATTACTTTTCTCAATTCTGTTTATGAATGATTACATTCAACTCATGAATGCATTAATCAGAGTTATATTGAGATCAAATCTGAGCTATGTTTTTGAATTTTTGCAAATTGGTCAAATCTGTTAAGACACTGATTCACCCCCCCCCCCTCTCAGTGTCATTTTAACTCCAACAAAAAGTTCCTAAGTGCTTTGAAATGGAAGATGACCCTCCAAGATGCGCCCTAGCTTGATGAGATGAGTTAAAGAAATGCTAAGGAACTCAAACTAGAAGCACATGGCCTCAAATGCGCCCAGGAAGGAGACATCAAGATAGAAAAATATTCTAAGGCGTCAAACTCAAAGCACCAGGTCTAAAATGCGCCCTTGAAGCTAAGTGGAGGATAAAATTCTTCTAAGTGTTTAAAATGAAAGCTTAGGGGTGGAATTGCGCCCAAGACAAGAGGGAGGTGATTGTAAAATGCTAAGTGTTTGAAAACTTGAAGTGCACCCCTCCATATGCGCCCTTGAAGAGGAAGATTGGATAGGAAATTTTTCTAGGTGTTGCAAAATGGAAGTGCAAGGTATGAAATGTGCCCAGCTTGTGAAGGTGCAAGAAAGATTTTATAAGTCATAGAAAATGAAAGTTGATACCCTTAAGTGCACCCATGAAAAGTAAAGACAAATGAAGGGAATCTAAGGCGTTGAAGTCAAAGTTCTCAAGGAGATGAAGAAATATTCTAAGTGTCAAAATTTCCTTCTCTATACTTGAAATGCGCCCGTGCTTGTAGTGATGAGTTAAAAAATGCCTAAGGCATGTAAATTGGAAGCTCCCACCCCCAAATGCACCCTTGAGGGAAAATAGAAGATGAAGTGCCTAGGAAATGTTCTAAGTGTGAAAAATGAAAGTAGAAGCTCCCAAATGCACCCAAACTTGAAAGAAGACTTAAAATTTTCTAAGGCAAGTGAAATTGAAAGCTTTAGGGGTCAAATGCGCCCAAGGTGGGGGAAAAATTTTCTAAGTGTGGAAACTTGAAGTCCACCATGTTGAATGTGCCTGGCTTGAAAGAGGTAATATCAAAAGTTTAAATTTTTTCTAAATGTGGAAACTTGAAGTAAGCCATGTGAAATGTGCTCATATTGATAATAAGATGTCAGGATTTTTTTTTTTTCTAAGTGTCAGAATTTCATCTCTAGAGAAAATACACCCAGGCTTGTAAGGTGATGAAATTTTCTGAGGCAAGAATGAATTGGCTATGAAATATGTCAGAAGGTGCCAGCTTCATGAAGTTGTTAAAATTTTCAAAGCCAAGCAAGAAAATATGCCTGGAGATGAAGATTTTCGACAAGGAATGGATTTCAAAGTCTTCCACACTTCGCCGGGGCCTTCAGGATGAATATTTTGATGGGCACTCAAATAATGAATTTTCTAAGGGGAAAATTTTTTTAAAAAAAATTCTAAGGCAAGAAGGGAAAAAGATGTTGAAATAAAATGCCTTGGCTGACGAATTCGAAGTCGATTGCCTAGGTGAATTTGCTCGAATTCTTTGGGGAAATAATTTTCTCAAGTCAGAGATGATAATCAAGGTTGTCGGTGCCGCAGCTAGAAAAGTGAATTTCTTGAGGAAGATGCAGTTGAAGCTAACACTTTCAAATGATGATTTTAAAAGTACATCTCTTAAATACGCCCTTGAAGAAGTTGAAAATTTGTCTAAGGCATTGAAATATGATGTACAGGTGTTATATGCCCCAACCTACAGATGTTGAAAATCGTGAAGAAAGCAAAGTTGGCTAGAGATCACTCAAACCTCAAGGATCGGAGCATAAAAATCAGGTAAGTGAGTTTATATTATGAAGTGTTCCAATGCTCTTCTCCTTGCTTGTTTTGCAGGAGGAACATCGAGACTAAACGGTGATGACTTGGGGAGATGAAGCGAATACTTGGAGAAAATGGCTAAGTGTTGAGACTCAATATATGCCCAACTCAAGCGACAAAGAAGAAATGTTTTCAAAGCTCGGGATGGAGAGAAGAGGGTCATCCTCAAGCACTTCGAAGTTAAAAAAAACAAGGGAAAATCATCATCAAGAAAGAGAAGGAGGTTACATCCTTGAGGTTTCGGATCGAGAACTTGCCTGCCATACTAGTCCAGAAAGAAGAACAGTGTGAACGCGTTTACAAATGGGAATCTTCTAGAGGATGATGGACATTAATTGCTTATTTATTGCCCCACTCTTCTTTGTGGTAGTTTTTAGGGTGAATCTTGTTTAGGGCTGAGGTGGCACAATTTGGGCTATCCAGCCGATTGTAATCTGAGCCATCCATCGGACTTGGCCAGCTATATAAAGGGGCATCCCCCCTCATTTGTACCCTAGTAGAGCTTAGAGATCAGACTAGAGAGTAGAGCAGAGACACTTTAGTTGTAATATCTTAGCATAGCGTAGTTTGAAGGAGAAGGAAAGTTTTCCTTTGAAAACTTTGTAAGAGATTGTTGCGAAAAACTATTGTAATAAAAGATCTTTCATTGAATGGTGAATTCATCTTTGTTATGAGTAGCTAGCAAGATTTCTTCATCCCTTCGACTTCAAGTAGCGTAAAGTAGAGTAGTTTTCATTTTCATGCAAGTAGATGTTAGCTGTGGATTGGTGGTGTTAATCGAGGCAACTTCATTTTTATCCATACCACTAGCGGCTTGCTGACGGCAAGTTTGCCTTGTGTGGTTAACTGGAAAACATTACAAACTTAACTTTGATTGTGATTCAGGTGTTTGTATGCATCGTTATGATGGTACATACATGTTGAGTTATAATTTGAAAACCTCTTGTCCCTCCTTTGAAGATTGCTCCGACTTTGTGTAAGTTGTCCAACGTGAGGCAGAGCAGAGTTTGGTTGAAGTCTGTCGAGATTGATCCCACGTCCCACGCCTTAGAGTAGAACATAAACTTCTTAGGCCCTACACTCATTTTAAATTCAGCTCATTTCTGGTTAGCGTTAGGAAATTTGTACTTACCTGCCAAATCATCCAAATCACATGAAAGCCCTTAATCCGCTGTCTGTTGTCAATTGTTGAACAATTGTGTAAGTCCCCTTGAAATACCAGCAAAACACATCGAGCCAATTGAGGGTATTCTATTGCATTATCGGAACCTTGGAGTTGAAAGCATGAACTCACTCGCAATCTTAGCATGCTGAATACTTTGTTCAAGAGAGGATAGAGTATCCGTTGGGAAACTTTATTCTGTGTTGGTGCAGTCACGAAAATCACATCAACAGTTCTCTATGGATGGGGCCTTTCAAAGTCAAAAATTGTTGTGGAGAGAACACATATTACTTAATATATCTTGATGGTACGCACTTTCCATTGCCCTATAGTGAGCAATATCTGAAAATGTTCAAGAAGTGAAGGCAAGTTGTCCCCTGCTATATAAATAGATGATTTAGGATTTTTGCTATGCTTTTGTTTTGGTTATGTCTTTGGTGTTTTGTGTTTGGTCCCGTTGTGTTTTCAAATTATTTGTCTCTTGAATTTCTTTTTGCCAAAGTTGCTAACTCTATCACCAAATGAATCAAGGACTAGTATATAGTTGAGATTCTAGATTCATGTTGTGTCCTTACTATTGTCAATCAGATTGCACCCGAAAGCTTGAATAGTTAAATTCAGCAATCTGTTGAAACATGGAATGATTCTCAGGCCTGTGGGTTGCCTAATTTTGAGAATCAATCTCCAGAAGGGGCTGGTTCCCTGATAAAGACCTCCTAAAAACTAACTTGGCTAGGAAAGAGATAGAAAGCTTGCTTAAATTGAATTCCTAAAGCTACAAGAGGTGATTGCACCAAAATTTTGTGATTCTATTCGTTATCCTAAATCTATACTCTGCTGCAATAAAGTTCTATATTTCACAATTCAACTAAGATCATGAAATTCACCAATATTCCGCATAAAGGTTTGAAATTTCAATGTTTATAAGAGGAAAACCAGATTTTCACAGATACAAATGACTGAAATCTTTGTTAAAACACAGCATGCAGCTTGAATTATAACATGAAATCTTCTTGTTTTTTTAAAGCGTTAATGAGATAAAACAAAGGATTTGAGATTAAATCACAGTGTTTAAATCAAATCATTTATGTGACAATAAAACTCAAGAAATATTGAGAAGGAAAAACTATATTGAAAGCTCTATTACAATTCTTGAATGAAAAAGTGCTGAGTTACAATGCCTCACTGCTGTATGCGTAAGCAGGAAAAAGAACCAAACTTGAAAAAAATAAACTTTTTCAATATATACAATATGAAGGCACTTCAAAGTGCATGAATAAGCAACTGAAAGTCCATTTCAGTGTTAAAATGATAACCTCAAGGTAAAATCCGAGCAAAAGCAAAAATCCCTGAAAATAAGGTTCAAACTCATGCAAGAATGAGTGAACTCAATCTCGAACTGGCAGTTATAAAGCGTGCAACTGATATGTAACTCAAGCTGAACTGAAAATCTCTAAACGTGAGCCAAAACATGCAAAAATATTCCTTGCTTCAATCAATTCGCCCCTGATAACTCAAAATCCATTTGTGCATGACAAACCTTCAGTCAATGATCTGATATGAAACTGAAGTAGAGTGCTAAAAATCTTCACGACTCACATGATCAACTTGTCCTCCAATTATCTCTACTCAAGCACTGCATGGATCTCTAATCAACTCATATGATTTTTATTTTTTATTTGCATGTAAAGATGGCTAATTAATTAAATGATTTACAATATATCACTTAATTAATTACCCTACATTGAGAATGCAAAAATAAAAGAAAGAATAATATAATATTAAATCAGAAGCCTTAACTCTCATCTCACATCCTTCTTACATTATACCTAGCAATAATGCGTTCACTATTTAGATTAATTAATCACTACGCATATTATCACTAGGCATTATGACTTAAAGTCAAAGCCATGAGGAATGAATAACATAATGATTTTGTTTCAATAATGACCAAAAATCCATTCTAACTTGGGCGTATAGACCTCAAACCCTAAAAAAACATTATCATTATTTTGTATTTGACTTGGAGAAGCTTCGAGAGGAAAACTGGCCTCCATGCTACCTGGTAGGGTTTCTGCTTGAACTCATCGTCAAATGATCCAAATCTGCACTTTTCAACACTTCCTGAGCTGAATCTTGTTGAACTTCATAAGGTAAGTTTGTTTTTATCAGTTTGACTCCATTATGTAGCATTTTATGAAGCTTTAAAGGCGCGATTGTGCACAATATTGAACATTCTTTCTAATATATTCTATTACCTCCTTTGTATCTTTGTATTTGTTGATCCTGCCCGCCATGAGAGCTGGAATCGAGCTCGAACTCATCATTCCTTCTGCTGATTTTGGGCCGAGCCTTATCATTTTCACAGGGTAAGTTGATCTGGAGGTACCTTGACTCCTTTGTGTTGCATTTTCTGAGACTCAGGCCACGGCCTTACCATGTTCTAATACATTTTAATATGTCTGTGTTGATGCGCGGCTTCCTTCTCTGTTCAACTGTATTTTCCATCTAGGTATTTTGTATTCACTGTATTCTTGCACCTTAGAGTAAAAACCTCACATGGTTAAGAGAAATCTGATGTCTTCAAGAAAAAACTATATTCTTGGCTGAAAAACCATGGCTGTATAAACATTCTAGATATTTGCAAAGTATTCGCTCTGGGTATTCATGACCTTGACTGGAACAGTATCATATTTGTATTCTCACATATTTGTGAGCCTAATTTAAACAGGCCGCAGCCTAACAGCATTTTGGGTATCTGTGAAGTATTCGCTCTTTGTATCTTTTAGAACAAACCCCTACACTGCTCTTTTTTCTGTTATTCTCTTTTGCTCAGTCTTTAATGATAAAAACTAATTCCCTTGCTTATGCTGTGACAGTTGGGAAGCCTCCTGTTGTTTCACATTTTGTTATGATGCTACATGTTATTATGTAACTAATCATTCCAATGCATTTGCTTTGAGCTTCCTTCAAGCTCTGTTGCTCTCTATCGCTCCTTGACGACCTTTATACTGCTGTACACGAACTCCACCATGAGAATATCATCATTCTTAATTTATGACATTTCACTATCATGACTTTGAATGGCATATTCTTTGTCATCTGCACTTGTCTTGGAAGCTACTTGTCAATGGAAACTAATGACTGTTCTGCTGCTATATTGACTGCCCTTTGGTCTTTTGTGACTGAATTTCATTCATTTGTAGATAATCTCTGAGCATCTACAACTGTCCTTTACTTTAATATAACTGTCACAGCCTACAGCTCATGTCTTTCATTGACTTATTGCCAAGATAACTTATACTGTCCTTTTAACGAAAAACTGTGTTTTGATACTTAACACTGTCTTTCTTCACATGACAGCCCTTGATTGACCTTGGTTTTATATTCATGCAAAATCTGCTTTTTGAATAACTTCGTAAATAATGACTGCCATTGAAAACAGATACTCCATTTATGGTTAATGCTGATCAATTCACAGCTCACTGCTGTCTCATTGGCACTTGTAATATTGTATAACTGTTTGATAAAAGATGATGCTTCATTTTGCATAGTAAGATTCCATTGTACTTCATATATATCTTCCGTTATTGCTTTGAACCTTGCGAGCATGTCAATGACTGGTACAGCTGTGATTATCATTTGCCATTAAATCCATGTCATGGATATTATTAAATCTGAACTTTCTCTTAGCTCTATTAGTAGCAGTTGAATGCTTATCTTTTCAGATTCATGACTTAATAAGTTGCATACAGCGATATAATGTAGCATGATCCTTCTGATATTCTCATTTGGTACTTGAAACAAACATGCCTGTTTGATGAAAGATGATGAATCTGTATCTTCCATTATTCTTAAATGCTGACTAAGCCAAAATTGCTGCCTTCTGTTAAAGAACTTGTAGAGAATTGGATTATTGCAAATCTGTTATACTCCATGACTATGATTATGATGATATGCTTATGAAGTTATAAAAACATTTAAATGCTCGAATATTCTGTTTCTCTTCAATGCAAAGAGGCTCTATACTTCATTTAGATATAACGTGAAAATGTGAAGAAGAGATGAACAGAATATGAAATTGATGAGTGCAGCATTGATGCTTTTAATGATTGTTATCAATACTCATGAACTTCGTATGAAACTTGAGAGTGTATTCTCCTTGATATGCCGAGCTCAACCCTTGTGGGAGCCCATTTTGCTCCACATATCCGATAAAATGATCTTGAACATGATGAACATGTTCCTACACACTGAAACAAACATGTTAGCAAAATAAAAGAAGCTGAAAGCTTCCATTGAATTATGTTTTTTTTTTATTATCAGCCTTTCATCTGATGAATGCTTGTTTTGATGCAAATTACATTTTTGTTGGTAGCATAGGCATAAGGCAGAATGTAATTCATCATTGCTTAGAGTATAACTCTAACGCCATTTCCTTTACAATTTTGCAGGTTCATGGAGCGAGGAAACGAGGCTGCAGTTGCTTGGAGACACGACGACTGGAAGCACCAACGAAAGTGATTCATCATTACAGGCAATGATGAATTGCTTCTCTTTTTTACGCTTATGTTATTTTCGATAGTGTAGTTTGTCCTTTAAAATTGTATTCATCATTTGATTGTCAGATCAAATTAAGTTACTCTCGTGGCTTGTGCGAGATTCAGCATTTTTTCAAGATGAATAAAAAGCATTACTACGCAAGTTTTCTCAATTTTCTGTTTTAAATGCTTGCACAATAAAACTGTGATTCAGATGTAAAATGATCTTCTATAATGATCAATGAATACTTCAAACAGATCAATGAAAATTTTTGTACCTATCAATGATGAATTTCATTCAGCTCTACCTGTTTGAGCTCGAAGTGAAAAATAGGTAACACTTACCTTTTCCCCACTTAGAGCTAGCCATTGTCCTCAATGTCTAATTTCAAATTTTATACCTTCCATGTTGTTTGGGAAGTCTCTCGCATCTTTTGGGTCTTTGAGTTACCATGTTCAAATTTACAATTCAAATTCTCAATGTGTAATTTGTGTAAAAAATGGTCAAGTTAGAGTATTCAAGGATCTAGGAGGTCCTTGGGAAAGTTTGGTTTCAAGAGAAATTGAAAATTCTAAGGAAACAATGTAAAATACATCTTTTTTGGAGATTCGGAGTTTTCATGGAACATAGAAAAAAATTTATATACTTATTTCCAAACCCCAAAACTCTATAGCCTTTGTTTCTCTTTGAGAATGAATGAAATAAAAGAGAAAAGCAAAAGGGTTAAGAACATTATGGAAAGTGGAATCATACAAGTTGTTTCCTTCCCTATCTTAGTGTAGTCTCTTAATATGGTTTTGCCCTATACATGATTCTATCATCAAGGCATCAAAGAGATCCAAAATTTTGTAGGTCAAAAAATATTTCAAATTTCCAAAAATACATAGAAGAAACATTTGGGATCCTCCACTCATGAGAAGTATACTAAGATAATGGTTGAAATTATCTAGGCAATTCTATGAAAAAAAATTGATCAGTGCACTTGAATAATCAATAAGGGTTGATGTAGAATACCCTCTCAATTTTTTCCAAAAATTTACACAACTTGCACCCATTAGCATTAGCCTAAAATGTAATGATAGACAACTAAAAGCAACCCTTTACTTTCTAATTACCCAGAGACCGGAGAGGGAAAGGTGAGAGCATACAGTGTAAGGGGATCTAAATGTAATAATAATGCTAGAAGTAAAAAGTAAGCTATTGGTGGCAAGCCAATCAATAGAGAAAGTGAAGTACTTGGAGGCAAAGCCAGCCACTTCCACTTTTCAGCAGGCTACAAGAAAGTAAATTAAAGTAAAGCACTTGGCGGCATAGCCAGCCACTTCCACTTTTTAATGGGCTACAAGAATTGAAAGGAAAACTCGACCACTTATTCAACAGGAGTGAAGTACCAAATAACTAAAAGTAAAAAGGCTCATTGGTACTACCAAATCAGTGTTACAAAGATAGTCTGATACAAGATATAGTGATGAGAACTACTCAAAACGATAGCCTATTACAACATAGATCAATCCTTGCAACATTCGACTAGTTAGGTATCATAAAACTGGCAAGTATCATGAATATACCAGGTCTGGTATAAAGTGACAGCAGTCTGACTTTTTAGACAGCAAACCTGATACACCAACCAGCACCCCTTCAAATACTCATAACTCTCCAACCACCCATCGGAATGACCTCAAATCTGTTGCAAAGGTGAGAGCAGTCCTAGGCGTCCAACTTCAAGCAGCAATACACTTTGAAATAGGCACTAAAACCCAGGCACGAATCCCAAGGCACCTGCTGCAAATGGTATGACCTCCTAAGCTGGTTAACCTCTTCCCAAAAATCAGGTTCTCAACTAAAAATCACCAAACTTGGGGCAAGGGCAGGGCCCAACATGAGCAAACCTTAGAAACAATACCCACAAAATTATCTCATCTCCTTAGATCAATACAAGCAAAAACGTGCATCAGACATACACCAAACCAGCAATATGAAAACTGATAAAACACTCTAAAATGTATCACCAAACTACTAGCTAACACATTCCCACACCAAAAATGCTAGAGAACATCAAACCCAACAAGAACGGAAAGCATTAAGAAAGCCATCACCAATGTCCACACTACTGCAACCTCTAAATGAAGCTCAACCACTATTCAACTAGTACTTGTCTTGCAAACTCGAAACTGAAGTAAGCTTGGAGGGGTTTCATCCTCAAATCCCAAGAGTTCTGTCACCAATTCGGCAACACTTTGTTACCATAAAATTCAATTCAAATCACCTTTGACTATGACTTAGGTGTCCACTTTACCAAGGCATCAATTTATCATTTAAAAATTGCACAGTCTCCAAGAAGGGCATCCAACACAAGTCCACTTTTTAAAAACAAATTAAGTTCCTCAACCTAGGTGTGGGGTTCAAAAAGCAACTCAATTATAAAACATAAACTTAAGTTGCAAACCTTCCATTTTTAGACTCCGAGGATGTAGGAAGAGCCATTGCCAAAAACTACACTGCCACACTGCCAGAAATAGAAACCAAGTGTTGAATTGCTGTCAAACCCTACTACCAAAAATAGCACTTACTAAAAATAGCATACTACTAAAAATAGTGACTCCAATGATAATTTGAGCACATTCCGAGTAGTCGTAACTTACTAAAAATAGTAAGTCCAAAAATAGACACTATTAAAAATAGCACTTACTAAACCAAGTGTTGAACTACTGCCAGAAATAGCACTTACTAAAAATAGTGACTCCAATCATCATTTGAGCACATTCTGGGTAGCCGTCGTAACTTACTAAAAATAGCAATGATTTCCCATCGAATCTCTCTAGAAACCCAAAAAGACCCAGAAAACATACTAGCAAATTCTTGCAAATAACTCCTGAAAAAAAACTGCCATGAAACCTCCAAGAAAATAGGAAACCCTAAAAACCTGCCCCCGAATAGCCTACGAGCCTCTGAAATAGGCTAACAGTCTCAAAAATGACTAGGACTGAGAAGGGGACATTACAGTTGACTAGAGAAAGAAAGGACTACATCCTCTAGAGTAACTACAAAACTCCACTCTCGAATGAATTTCTTGAGGAAATAAGCAATCTACTGACCTTGCTCAATAGAGTCTTAAGGAATCCAACTACTAAAGATTTTCACCCATAAGTGTTTCATATTATTGCTAGAATTCTAGATGGTAAGAAAATCATTGATAGGGGCATTTTGATCAGCAATAATCTGCACAATCAAATTGTGGAAGTGGAAGCATCAAAATGCTTTTACATTATGCCCCACCTAGTCTATTCAATTTCCAAGAGGGCAATCCTCCCTGGTGTTGATGTGATTTTTGTGACCGCACCAATCAGCAGAACAAAGTATCTGAAGGATACTCCATTCTCTCTTGATCAAAGTATTCCGTACGCTATGATTGCAAGAAAGATCGTACGTTCAACTCCAAGGTTTCGATAATGCAATGGAATACCCTTAGTCGGTTTGTTGTGATTTGTTGTTTTCACGAGGGGACTTACACAATTGTTCCAAATGTTTGCAGCTAATAGTAGGTTAATAATTGAAAGGGGATTTTCGTGTGCGGGACGAACAATTTAGCGATCAGGTACGTGTTTTCTATACTAACCAGAAATGTGTGGAAATTAAATGAGTGTAGGGTTTGGAAGATTTATGTCCTAGTCTAAATGCAAGATGTGTGGATCTTGACTTCAGCAGACTTCAACCGGATTTTGCCTTGCCTCGCATTGTACAACTTCAACAAAATCGGTGCAATCTTCAAGGGAACAGCGAAAGATATTCAGATTACAACTCAACATGCAAATACCATCAGGACGACGCATACAAACACATGAATCGCAATCGAAGTTAAGTTTGAAAAGGATTCCAGTTGACCACACAAGGAAAGCTTACCATTAGCAAGCTTACTAGTGGTATGGATTAAGTGAAGCTGCTTCAATCAAACACCACAAATCCACAACTAACTACTTGCATGAAGATGAAATCACTCTAATTTAAGTCCTACTTGAAGTAGAAGGACGAAGAAATCTTGCTAGCTGCTCATAACAAAAGACAAATTCACCATCAATGAAAGTTCTTTTTATTATGATAGTTTTCACAACAATCTCTTACAAAGTTCTCAAAGGAAAACTTTTCTTCTCCTTCAAACTATACTATGCAATGAGACTATGCTAACTCTAAACTACCTCTCTATGCTCTATTCTCTGATCTCTAATCTCTAATATAATAATGTACAAATGAGGGGGAGTCCCCTTTATATAGCCGGCCAATCCCAATGGACAATCCAGATTAAATTACAATGGACGGCTTAGATCGAGCCACACATGCCCTAGACTAGATTCTGCCCTAGTAACCACTAGAAGGTGGAGGAGTGGTGCAATTAATGAGCACAAAAATGGCAGATTCCTCCTTTGACCACTATGGGCAATTAATGCCCACTATCCTTCTAGAAGATTCTCGTCCAAGATCCTATTGCCATTGTTCTTCTCTCTGACCGCGAAAGCAACAAACCTGGCCAGCACTGCATCAACTTCCTGTTCAGATATAGCCGGAGTAAGATTAAGCTGGTACTCGAGGATGGCAATTGTTTGCTCCTGCCAGATACAAGATTTTCTCTAGGCCTCAATGGATTCTTGCGTGCTCTGAATAATAGCGGAGAACGTGGAGATATTCTCAAAGTCCACGTGAGCAAATACTCTCATCTCAAAGAAGAATGGCTGCAATCTGCCCTTCAATCCATCCACTATCACCTCCTCGGGAGTTAGTAGTTTTGTGAACAATGCCTCCAACGTGTTGAAGATGCCCTCTTGAATATTTCCCATGGCCTTCCTGATCTTGGCCAACTCTGTCCTTGCTATGTCAAAGAAACCTCGATCGGTGAATGCTGCGGAATACCAACCTAGAAAATCATATCTATCTCCAGCCTGAATCACCCCTCCTTCAATCAAAGTCTACACTGGCATATGCATCAAAGCAGCTAGGCGTGGAATAGTCTTGTCTTGAAAAATATTAGTATCACTCCATGCCTATTCAATGTCCTCCATATGGGAGAGGATGCTGGAAGCATGTTGGAAAGAGGAGACAAGATCCTCAATGAACCTCTCGGCCTCGGCACGAACACCACCAATCCATTTGTCTCCCTCCTGAATTGCCTTCTTCATCTCCTCGAGCCCGCTAATTGATTCCCGTGGAAGCTCAGTTGGAAGTTCCACCATTGGGTTCTCCTGAGCACAAGGATGTGCTAGATGTTGCACATACCCAATTAATTCCCTATGCTCCCTTTTCAGCCTCTTGTACTTTTCTCCCTTTCGAGGCAATCTATCCTTCAATGCCTGGAAGGAGTTTTCAACTTCCTCAATCACTTGTGCTCCAGTAGGGCGTTGTTGTGACCTTTTCACACATCGCCCCATTGCAAATGGGGACCCTTCGTTTTTCTTTTTTTTTGCTTTTTGGTTTTGGCCTTGGCGTCGCAACTGCTTATCACTAGTCTTTTTGTAATGAGGAGTTTAAGTTTTGGTCACCCGAGTCAGTTGGAGAAATTGAGCTTAGATCATTGTATAAACATCACCATCGTGCTTAGAAGGCCTGGGAGACGAAGATTGACTGTCGTTTCAGTCAAATCCGACACCTCCCAGTTTTTAGGGTTTTCACCCCGGGCCCCCTATTTTTTAGGACCTACTTTTTCGGCACTTTTGGGCAATTCTGGGACCCCTATTTTTTAGGGGCTATTTTGGAAAGTTGCTATTTTTGGAAAATTTCTATTTTTAGAAAGTTTCTATATTTAGAAAGGTCACGAGTTTCAAAAATCCACTCAGAAGTTCGAAAAGAGCAACGAAACTCTCAGAAAATCGATTCAAATTTTTTGTGAAATTTTGGTAAAATTCTGGAAAATCACATAAAAAGTTCAAAAAATCTGGAAAATTTGCTCAAAAATGGTGAAAAATCTGGTGAAAATTACAGAGAAATCTGGTGAAAATCACGGAAAATGGTGGAAGATTTGAAAAATCAGGCTGGAGATCACTGGAAATGATGAAAAATCACAGAAATTGATGAAAAATCTGAAGAAATCCATGGAAATCTGAACATTCACGGCAAGGTTATGACTGACCATTCATGGAAAAGACTGAAGTCTGTGAAAATTTGCCTAAGTATGGAGTTTACCAGCATAGAGAATGGCAGAAACAGGAAGAAAGCTTCAGCCATAGACAAAATGGAGAATGGCCAGACATTTAAGCAAGTCCGCCCTCAACAAAAGCTTCTAATGACCAGAAAAAAAGCTAAAGTCCGCCCATGGAGAAGAGGAGAATGTCTAAGGCGATGAGGCAATGGCCAACCAAAGGCTGAAGTCCGCCCATGTCAAAAGCTCCAAATGGCTATCAAACAGCCCAAGTCCGCCTTGACAAAGGTTGAATGGCCAGGTCACAGCCAAAGTCCGCCTATGTTTAAGTATACAATGGCAAGGAAAATGGGGTAGATGGCAAGGCTATGAGCAAAGTCCGCCCTCAGCATGGCAATCAACTTAATGAAGTCCGCCTTGAGATAAGTGTCCAATGGCAAGCAAAATGAGGAAGTCCGCCTTGGGTAAGAGAGGAAATGGCAGGGAAAACAATGAAGTCCGCCCAGCCATAAGCATTAAATGGCAAGAACATGCATCAAGTCCGCCTTGGACAAAGTATTGAGTGGCATGCTATGAGGTGAAGTCCGCCCTATGAGTGGCCATCCATGTGCTAAAGTCCGCCCAGCAACATAGGGTGAGTGGCAAGCAAAGTAATAAAGTCCGCCTATGTATGGCAAGAGAGGGGATGAAGTCCGCCCAAAACTAAATGTGAAGATGGCAAGCCAAGTTATCAAGTCCGCCCCAAAGCAAAGGATAGAATGGCTAAGGCGTAGCCAAGGCAAAATGGTAAATGGCAATAAGCTGAAGGAAGTCCGCCTTAGGCATAAAATGAATGGCAAAAAGAAGATCAAAGTCCGCCCCAAGGCAAGAGAAAAAGTCTAAGGCATAGCTAAGAAAAGTTTGAATGGCTAGCAAGTAAAAGAAGTCCGCCTTAGTCTAAAAAGAAATGGCAATAAGCTGAAGGAAGTCCACCATAGACATGAGATAAGTGGCTTGACAAGTGCTAAAGTCCGCCATGTATAGAGAAGTGAGGAAAAATTAAAATTTGCCTAAGTTCAAATCCAAAGTGCCTAAGAAGATGAAATTTTGAAAAGGCAAATGGCCAAAAAAAATCGGACATGGCTAGAAAAATTGTGGGAAGATCAAGCAAATGGCCAAATAAAATCGGACGTGGCAAAATAATTTTGGACAAGAGACAATTTATGGCTAGAGAAATGTTGGACGTGGCTAGAGAAAAATTGGACATGGCAAAATAATTTTGGACAAGAAGGAGATTTATGGACAAGTAAAGTTGGACGTGGCTAGAGAAATGTTGGACGAAAAATATTTATGGCCAAATAAAGTTGGACGTGGCTAGATAAATTTTGGAAAAGAGCAAGAAAATTTTGCCAGACTTTGGACGATTGAAATTTGCGGCAAAATAATTTTGGACGGAAAGATTTATGGCCAAACAAAATGGACGGCAAGAAAATATGGCCAAATAAATTGGACGGAAAGAAAATTAAAAGCTTGAAAATGAAATTTGTAAAAATCTTTCAAAGCTTATCTTGAAAAGTTATCTAAAATAAATTCGTTTTGTTTTACTGCAGGTGGATGACTACACAAGGCGAGGAAAATGGCAAAGAAGGTGTAAAGTCCAACCGGAAGGGAGATGAAAGAAAATTTGGGGAGTTCACCCTTGCACATTGCAAGACCAACGGGAAGTCCGCCAAGAGTTTGGCATCATCGACCGACGAAGTTTATTTGAGCACAAAAATGGCCAGAATCTTGAAGATGTTACATGAAACTGAATAGCCAAAAATTTGGCTAAGTATGGGAAATTCTCCACTAAGAAAGTTCCAATTTGCTTCATTGCGGCGAAGGCACAAGGGAATTCCTCTCCAAATTCATGGCACGTGAAGAAATTCCAAAGCAATCCGGAAGGAAAGACTTAAAAACTTCAAGTCTAAACAGGTGCTCCGAGGCGAGGTGAGAAGAAGAAGCCAAAGTCATCCAAGATCAAAGCACAAAGGATAGAGTCATCGGCGGGTTAAAATATTCTAAGGCAAGAACATGGAAAAGGCACGTAGCGACCAAGGAAGACATCCAACACGTTGAGGTGGCGCCTCGTCATCTTCTAACCAATCAAATCATTCCAAATCAACATGCAACAACTTTCTATTTTATCTATTGGTTCATATTTAGCAAAAAGGACAAGTGTCCTTGAGTGTAATTTTCTCATTGGTCGAGGGGTAGCAAACCCTAATTAGGGTTTTATTTGTAATCTTGGCCGTTGATTCCAAATTAATCTTGGCCATTGAATTGTAATTGGGGAGCCTATAAATTGAGCTCACCCCCTCATTTGTAAAGCATGGGAGCATGTTGCAAAACATGTTGAGATAAGCAACTGTTGTAAGATTGCCAAAGTAATAAGTAATGCATGCATTGTTCTGATGGTGATTGCTTCTCTTATTTTGGGGTTGTCATGGTTCTTATCCCTCATCATAGTTTAGATTTTATTTCATGAATGCTAGTTGAATGCAAGATCTGATAAGTGTTGATTGTGGTGAAACTTTTGCTCATACTTTCTTTGAATGGATGATTTTCATTCAATGCGTAAAGTTAGCCTGAGCTTATTTTATGGATGCTTAACTTCTGTCTGGATAAATACTGTTCGATTCGATGGTAGTTATTCATGACATGAAAATCATAAGCACATTCCCTTGAAGATTGCACCCCCTTTGTGTAGTTGTCGTTGAGCGTGGCGAAGCAAAGCGTGGTTATTTGTTTCACCGAGTCAATACCGTCTCTTGGATTCTTAGGAGTAGATTAGAACTTTTGAACCTTTATCTCCTTTTTCAGTTTGTTTGATCCATGACCCAAGCAATAGAGCTTCATTGTCTAGACCTTCATTGTGAATTGAACAAGCCTAGCGTAAGTCCCTTTGTGTTACCAGCATAATCACATCAAACCACAGAGCTCATCCGCATTCATCTTAAACATTGGAATTACCGTATGATCTTACTTGCAATCTTAGCATACGAGGTAGTTTTTCAAGAGAGGATAGAGCGTCTTTGGACTCTTTATTCTAGAATGTTTGTTGTGTCATAAAACACGCATCAACAGGCGCCCCAATTCAACTATAGTGATCGTGTAATTTTCAGGCATTGCTTCATCTAGATCACATTCTTCCCTCGGAACAGCAACATGAAGGGTGCGAGAACCGAACTCGTCCGTCTCCATCCAGGAGTACTTTCTGGCTCTCTTCCTCTTAGGTGACCCGCTTATTCTATTAAGGAGCTCTTCCATCTCTATTGCTGGGTCGGCGTCATCCTCTTGATCTCTTCTTATTGCACTTGTGAGCCAATTTGGAGCATTTTGTTGAGCGCTACAAACGACAAGTGGCTGCTCTTCCGTTGCTTCTACTTCATGAACTTCCTCTTCAGCAACATTCGGTTGAGGCTCGTCCATTTCCATGTGCTGACTATCCTCCTCAAGACCCCAAACTTCAGGGTCCGTAGTGCTCTCATCTTCAAAGGCTGCCTCGACTGCACGATCCAGGCGAGTGTCTATTTTTGTTTCCTCATCTTCATCTGGCTGGTTAGCACTCCTTGGAGCATTAGCACTCTGACTATCAGGCTCCCTAGGCAATGGCTAGTTGACCTCTTCCATTTCTTGCTCTTCATTCACTCTAACCCTCTGACTTGCAAATATTGAAACTTCTTGTACGCTGGAAGAGTGAGCCAACAGCTGTGTAGGTGATGCTTCCTTCGTCCTTTGGGGCTCAGGCTGAACTGGTTCCTCTTCCGATGGCTCTGTAGCTTGGGTAGCCAGTTTTCTTTTCTTTATTGATATCAGTGGCCTTTGATCGCCCATGAGGTTGTATGTGAGGGCAATTGATCTTCTCTTAATCCTGTGAACATGTCCATCCACACAGTTCCTTGTCAATGTTAAGATAAGCATAGACAAAGTGTCCAAGTTTGTGATCTCCGGCTCTGCTCAATCAGGTGGTGGGATTGGCGTGTCCTTTATTGACTCATAATCTGGGTGAATAATGCTAGCATCGTCATCCACCTAGTCTGGAACATGGACAACCTCGCATTCTCTGATCAATTTCAGAGGTAATCTGGAGAACATCCTTCTTCTGATCTCAACCTCATCTTCTGCATTCGCCCAAAAGTCTTCTACATGAGCCTTGTGCCAATATTCTTCACCCTGTATCACCCCAATCTTCCTTTGAGGATCAAAATCTTGTCAGCTGGTGTGGAGAGTGAGGTGATAAAATTGTAATTCGTCTTCTACTTCCTTGGCTGCCTGTAAAGATGGACACTCCTCAAGTGAATTTCCCATAACAATAGGGAAGTGCACTCCTTTCTTCTTTTTCCTTATGATTTTGTCGTAGGCCATGAGTTGCCTAGACACTTCAAGCATTACCATCCTGTCGTTGGGGTACCTTGGCAATCTGTAGGCATATGAATGGAACCTCGACAACCTTATGTAAGTGAACTTCGGAAACTGGATAAACCAGTACTCGTACTCTTCAATCAACTTTTGTGCATCCTTGGATATTCTTTGTTGTGTTTTCCGTTGAAGAGTCCTCGTGATGTGCATAGTGAAAGCATCGTTCACTCTCTTGAAGCTAGAGGTATCAATCAGGTGTAGCTACCTGCAAACTTCATGGATTTTAAATTGATCGGAACCACATCCAATCAGCTCCTAGTATGTCAATCCCTTATACTTCGTCATCTGAGCTAGCATATAGACGACATACGAGCTCATATAAAATGTCTTCGTTCCCCTCAAACTTTTGAATTGCTCATCTATGTTGTCGCTAATCATTCTTGCCCAATCCACATACTCTTTTCCCTCCAACACTACGTTGATGTAGAAGAACATCCAAGGCTCAAAAGCATACGCCTGTGGGCTGCCATTCACCCTGCTGAGCATCATGATTAAATCACAATACTCCTGCTTCAACTCCTCTAAGATAATCTGCTTTGGCAACTTGGCGCCAAGAGGCTTTGGCTTCCTCATCCATGATGTGTTAATCCTCTTTGCACACCTATCGAAAGATGAGGCATACATTTTATCAGCCCTTTCCTTTGACTTGTACAACATTCTCTCCATAGTTGGAATCCCAAACGCCTCTCCAATAGCTTCAGGTGTGAAGTTAGCCAACAACTTTCCTTCTGAAGAGACAATCGTTTGGTGGTCTGGCTTATAATAATTTGCACATTCCATTATCAACTCAGGACATCGAATTGCTAGTGGAAAACCAGCAGCGGCATACAATCCACTCCTCACGATGTTGTGCGATGTCACTGATGGAGGATGACCACCCTGCCCGTATATTCTCCTTTTGAATGCCTCGAGGTTGAATGAACCAAGGTTGGTATCAGTCAAACCTCCCAGCTTTGACATGAACTTCGACTCAGGAAGAAAAGACTTCTTCAGCTACTTGATGATGGCCTGCCTAGAGGCATTCTCTTTGCCTGCTTCAGCATTCCTAGCTCTGCCTGCAGCTTTGCTTGTTCCAGCAACATCTCCCCTTTGAACTTCAGCCATCTGCAAAATAAAATTCAAGGATTACAATTCTAACTTAGAAAAAATAAAATCACCACGAGCTGGCTGGCACGTGGAGTTAGCTTCAAAAATGAAAATCTTCAGCACTAAACTACCAACTCCAAACCTCGAGATTTCTGACTCCGAAATTCAAACTTCAAGCCTCAGCAACTTTCAGCAATATCACTTTCAGCACTTAGAAAAATCTAGCTCAACTCCCTCACTTCAGATTTTTCTCCTTCTCAACACTCACTCACTTCAACTTCAGCACTCTCACAATCCACACTTTAGCACTTAGAAAAAAAATAATAATAATAATTCACTCAGCTCAGAAATTTCTCACTCATTCAGCAGCCACTTTCAGCTTCAGCACTCTCACAATCTCAACTCTGCAACTTGTGAAGAAAAATGAATAGCTTCAGAGTTTATATAATTGAAAGATGGAAATTCTGTGTTTGACCCCGTTCCTATTGCATGTCACTTTGTTCGTGATGTTGAAGTGCTGGGCAGCTGCCAGAGTGATCCTGCTAAAAATAGTAAGTGTCTAAAAAAAGTGACCAATAAGCTGTCGGATGAGTTTGCATGTCGCACTGCCCGAGAGATCTCAAAAAACCCAGAAAAACCCACAAAAATGATCAACATGCAAGCACTGTCTAAAAATAGGAAGTCCTTGAAAAGTGATCAACTCTGCTTGCATGTTACCTCGTTCCATAGCTCTTGGAAAACCCAGAAAGATTATGCAGACATGCGCTGAGAAATCTTGCATGCAAACCCTAAAAATGACCCTCGAAGGCAGAATTGCTAAAGATAGTAAGTTGTCTGTTTCAGCTCAAATTTTGCAAGCAGGCAACTCACAGTGTTCTAAGCGCAATGTAGTCATTAGAATTTGAAAATCCCAAGAAAATAGGCCCCAAATTGGCACTTACTAAAAATAGCAAGTTGTCAAAATTTAGTGAAAATTTAGTGGGAGACTGCTCGAAGCATCTTAATAACAATGCTAAGCTCAGAATTTGATTAGCCAACTCAATTTGACCTCAAAGTAGCCTGAAGATTGTAAACCCTAATTCATCAGAAAACCCTCCAGACTTAGCCAATTTTCAAATCCAAGTCAAATGGCAAGTACATCACCAGACGAAAAGAACTGACAGAGAGAGACAGGCCCAAAAACCAAAGCCAAAAGACCCAAATGGAGCGAAAATTAGGGGGTCCCCATTTTGAGTGGGGTGATGTGTGAAAAGGTGACAACACCTGGGTTGCATAGGGAACGAATCATGGCTGTAAGATATTTGGTATATGAACACTACCTCCAAGTAGAGATCAAAGAGACAAAGATACAATGTTTTATGATAGTGTATGACACTTTTGTCTTTTTCATTATAAGGATGTTGGAAAATGATTTGAACAAACAAACATCAACTAAAGCAGCTACAATAATTTCCTTATGAAGGAAATGGTTTATCTAATTCCCTACTTTCTCTTACATCAAAGATGGAGGATTCATCAATGCCCCATACAGGCTCCCAAGACATGTTAGAAATATAATGGTTTTCTTGGAGCTCTATCAGCAGCTAATGGACATTCCAAAGGTCTTATCCAGTAAGCATAAGTTAGGTATCTGATTCCCACTTGATATTGGAGACCGCACTTGTCCAACCCTAGCAAGTGCAATAAGTGCTGAAGCAAAATTGGCCATGGTAACACTTAACCCCTTTGAAAGGAGAATAGCATTTTGTAATGTCCCCGATTAGTGAAATGGCAAAACCCTGATTTTTTTGTGATTTCTTAATGAAACTGGAATGTAACAGCCAATATTTAATTAAAAAAATGTATTTTTTTCATTTAAAAAGGTAAAACCCTAACTGCTACAAAAACCAGAATTTATTATAATAAACCCTAGTAGCATGTAATTGACACCAAACTCAAAAATTATTATTGGCTGGAAATTAATGACAAACAATACCAAACCCTTATATACTCATCATATGACCAAAAAAAATTCACATCTGGAAATATAAATGGTATTACAGCCAATTGGAATCCCCAAATAAATTCTAAATTTTTTATTTCAGCTGCTAGAAATGTAGTACAATGAAATAAATTAGTAAATGCACTCAAAACCCTAGATTTGCAGCTGTTTGGCCTGTCAAATTGGAAATCAGCATAGAAGCCCTCCAATGATAGTCGCCTTTGCTCAAAAATAAATGGCAGAAATTAATAAAGGGCCACCATAAATGGCAGAAATTTCCTCCAAAAACTCTCAAATCTGCATTTTCCCTGCTTGCAATCAATATTCTATTTTGTGTAGATGCTGTAAAGCCTTGGGTATGTCCTCAATCATGTAATATCCTGAATGGAATATTTTCTAAATTTTTGCAATTGTCATAAACAATAATGCATGCTTTGATACCACCGTAAAGTACCGAACTGACTTTTGTGTGTATTTCAACAAGTGTTTGATGTAATGCCAAGAAACAAGTGATATGTTTACAAATGTTTGATAAATTACCCAGGGTTTAAACCATTGTAATAAACTGTTCTGAAACAAATTATGCAATAAAGATAATGCCAATACTGAAATAACACTCACAAACATATATTTCTATTGATAAATCTGATATTCATCAATTGAAACCAAAGTAATAGAAAAATCAACCTTTGATATTAACTTAAAGCTATATATGTCTGCAAAAGATGCTGATCTAAGTATAAGCACTCCTGGGAATACAGATGCTGCTGTATTGTTTAATTTTAAAACCTGAGATTCTGAGCTGTACTTATATATACAGATTTTTGAACCCTATTACACCTGTTACAACAATATTAACCACCTTATAACTCCCTCAATGACAGTAACTCACTTACTATTTACCAAAAATCATCCAAAGATGGGTAGCTAGCAAAATTGGGTCTGAAAACCCTAGTTTGAGGCAGTGCCTCATTCCAAATCACCCACTATTACTCTCACGCCTCTCACAATATTCACCAATTTCCTTAGTAATATGAAGTGTTCCCTTTTAAACTGTTATTTTCACCAAATAAGGGGTGCAGCTAGGTTTGGGCCTTATTAAAATAATGTTTATATTTATTAATGCTCAATATTGTAAATTATTGTAATTTAGTGATAAGATCGTCTATGATCTTATCTAGAGTTTCTTTTTAGAAACTTCCCGTTTTTGTAAATCTTGTAAACTATTTATTGAGCACATTGCTCATTGTTAATATATCAATTTTTTTACCAATTACTTGCGTAATAGGCCCACCAAAACTTAAACTAAAATCAGCAATTGCTTTAACAAACCCTTTTTTAAGATACCAATCCTCCTTTACATTTGTACGGAAGCTCTTTAGTGTAGGGAATATATATGGCTGAGTATATGGAATCAATTTCTTAAAAAAAATGGTACGGCCGGGGCAATCTCAACTAATATAAAAATATTTAGTTTTTAAATACTCTTCCACATGCACACGCAACACTAGTAATCCTATTAAAAATTTATACTTCCACTGCACAAACCTGTTGACGTGGTTTTTGCGACCGCACCAACACAGAATAAAGTCTCCCAATGGCTACTCTATCCTCTCTTGAACAAAGTTTCCTGCATGCTAAGATTGCGAGATAGATCATACATTTAACTCCAAGGTTCCTTTAATACAAATAGACTCAGTTGGCTTGATGTGATTTTGCTGGTATTTCAAGGGGACTTACACAATTGTTCGACAGTTGACAGCAAACAGCGGACTAAGGGCTTTCGTGTAATTCAAATGATTTGGCAAGTGAGCACAAGTTTCCTAATCCTAACCAGAAATGGACTGAAATTAAATGAGCGTAGGGCCTAAGAAGTTTACGTTCTATCTAAAGACGGGACGTGGGATCAATCTCAACAGACCTCAACCAGACTCTATTCCGCCTCACGTTGGACAACTTACACAAAGTCGGTGCAATCTTCAAGGGAGTGACAAGAAGTTTTCAAATTATAATTCAACATGTAAGTACCATCAGAACAACGCATACGAACACATGAATCATAATCGAAGTTAAGTTTGTAAAGTTTTCCAGTCGACCACACAAGGCAAACTTGCCGTCAACAAGCCACTAGTGGTATGGATAAAAATGAAGTTATCTCGATTGACACCACAAATCCACAGCTAACATCTACTAGCATGAAAATGAAAACTACTCTGCTTTAAGTTACTTGAAGTTGAAGGGATGAAGAAATCTTGCTAGCTACTTATAACAAAGACGAATTCACCATTCAATGAAAGATCTTTTATTACAATAGTTTCTCGCAACAATCTCTTACAAAGTTTTCAAAGGAAAACTTTCCTTCTTCTTCAAACTAAGCTATGCTAAGAAATTACAACTAAAGTGTCTTTGCTCTACTCTCTACTCTGATCTCTAAGCTCTGCTTCTACTTAAGTACAAATGAGGGGGACTCCCCCTTTTATAGCTGGCCAAGTCCAACGGACGGCTCAGATTACAATCAGCTAGATGGCCCAGATTGTGCCACCTCAGCCCTAAACAAGATTCGCCCTAAAAACCGCCACCAAGAGGAGTGGGGTAATAAATGAGCCATTAATGTCCACCATCCTTCTAGAAGATTCCAGCCTTGAAACGCGTTCACACTGTTCTTGATCTTCTTCTTGACGTTGTTCTTCAACTTCTTCTTTGTCACTTGAGCTGGGCACATACTAAGTCTCAACACTTAGCCACTTTCTTGCAACTTTTCTTCCTTCGAGGTTGAAATGTCGTCTTGGATCACTAAAATCATCACCGTTTGGTCTTGACGTTCCTCCTACAAAACAAGTAAGGAGAAGATAATTAGAGCATTTCATAATATAAATTCAACTTACTTACCAGGATTCTCACGTTCTAACTTCCAAGGGTTCATCATCTTCAATAACCAACCTTGCTTTCAAATTCTTCATGCCTTAGCCAATTTTCCAACCCATCTTGCATTCTGCCTGGCATACTTCACTCCGATATCTAACTCAAACTCGAGAAAAAATGCTTTCATCAGGAATTTGATCAAGAATCATCTAGGCGATCACCATCAAATTCATCAGCCACAACACTTTATCTTAACAACACATTTATTCTTTGCCTTAAAAAAATTTTGAATTTCCCTTAGGAAATTCATCAACCTGGTGCCAATTTAAAATCTTTACATCGGAATCCTTGGCGAGCTGTGGAAGACCCTAAAATCCATTCCTGATCGATAATCTTAAATACCTAGAAGAAAATTTTCCTCAGAATGCATCAAATTCATGGGTATACAACGAACGGGTTCATTTAATTTTTTGAATTTTGAACCTTAGAAAAAATAATTTTTTTCAAATTTAATCCATTTCTTCATCCCTGTGAGTATCCTGTTGCTCTGACTTGAAAATTTTCTTCCATCTCATGAAGCCGGTACACTCTGTCATATCCACAGCCAATTTTACTCATTCTTGAGAGAATTTCATTACTCCTCCAAGCTAGACATATTTTATCTAAGGTGATATTTAAATATCAATACTTAGGAAAATAAATTTTACCACTTCATCACTCAAGCCTAGGCGCATTTGATAGGAGGTATTTTAAATTTTGAAATTTTCCAACGCCTTGAAATATTCCTCACATAACTTCTAGGCGCCTATAGAGGAGTCCACTTTAAATTTCCCACACTTAGAAATATTTCCAAGGTCAAAATGTTCAAGGCATTTAACTTCAAACTCTTATTGTTCCTTAGGGCGCAAATAACCCCTTGTGCTTTCATTTTTAAGCACTTAGAATATTTTCAACCACTTCTTCCATGATGGCGCATTTGGAGGGGGGAGGTTTCAATTTGAAACACTTAGACATTTTTTTTTTTAAAACTTACTTCTCACTTCAAGGGCGCATTTGGAGACCTTTACTTCAACTTTTAATGCCTTAACCAACTTTTCATTCATCCTCAAGGTTGGGCGCATCCAGAAGGGTGAACCTCCAATTTCACCACACTCAAACTTTTTCAACCTCCTCCATCCTCAAGGCGCATTTGGAGGGACCTGCATTTAGTTTCAAAAACTTAGATATTTTCATCCAAGTCTTCCAGGCAAAGCCAGGCGCATTTAGGCCTTTGAGCTTTCAATTTCCAGACTTAGATAAATTTTCCAACTTCAACCTCCTTGAAGCTGGGGCGCAAATGAGAGGGGCTACTTTTAATTTGCAACACCTAGAAATTTTACCCGACTTCCATTTGGCAAGGGCGCATTTCTACCATGGAGGTTCCACTTTTCATAACTTAGAATATTTTTCTTGCACCTTCACAAGCTAGGCGCATTTCATACCTTGCACTTTTATTTCTTCACTTAGAAAAATTTTTAAACTCAACTCTCACTTAAGGCGCATTTGGCATCATGGACTTTAAATTATCAAAACTTAGAGAAATTTCCAAGTGGCTCTCCTCTTTTTAAGGCGCAAAAGGTAGGCTCAACTTAGAATATTTTGGAAGTCACCCTTTTGCTAAGGCGCAAATAGCATGATCTACTTTGAGTTTCAATGCCTTAGCCGTTTTTTGAAGTCATCTTTCAAAGTTAAGGCGCATATACCACCTTCAACTTTTAGTTTCCCACACTTAGCAATTTTTGAAGTTTTCTCTTTACACCAAGTTCCTTGGGCGCATTCCACCCCTCTTACTCTGAGTTTTGGTGCCTTAAGAATTTTCCAGCCTTGAAAACTTTTCAAACTCCCTCATTGCAAGCTAAGGCGCATTTAGAAGGGGCAACTCCAAGTTCGCTATACTTAGAAATATTTTCATCACTCACCAAGGTTAAGGCGCAAATGGCATGTGAAGCTTCCAATTTTTTTATACTTAGAAAATTTCCTCGTGGCATCTTTCAAACTTGGGCGCATTTTGCTAGTGGAGCTTCCAATTCTCCTTAGAAAATTTTCAAGACTCTTGCCAGCTTGAGGGCACAAATGGCGGGGTGAACTTCAAATTTCACAGAGTTAGAAAATTTTCCAACCTCCTCTCACTTCAAGGGCGCATTTAGAGGCAGCTACTTCCATTTTGTGAAACTTAGAGAATTTTCAAGATCTCTCTTTTACCCTGGGTGCAAATAAGACCCTCTACTTCAAGTTCTTGTACTTCGAAAGATTTCTTCATGGCTTCCTCCAAGTCAAGGGCGCATTTTACCCATGGAGCATCAAATTTTCATGACTTAGAATTTTTTTAAGCCTCTCATCTAGCTGGGCGCATATGGAATCCTGAGCTTCAAATTTCCAATGCTTAGAGAATTTCCACTAACCTTCAGCTTTTAAAGGCATTCTTCACTGGCTGGACTTGAAAATTTATCAGTTTTAGCGAATTTCATGCCCTTTGCCAGATTTAGGGTGACTCGATCATGCTAACCCTAATTCGCCCTGACTTTCTATTTTTAGAAAGTTCCTTGAATTTTGCGCTTTCAACCGACTTCTGACTTTGGAAGCTTGATTTTTGCTCTGTTCTGAACTTCATGGTGTGATCATGCTGCCAGGGCCTGATGCCTGTCTGCACCTGCTATTTTTAGCAACCTGCTAAAAATAGTAATTGCTCGAAATGCCTTCAAATTTTGCGTGTTGATTGCTTGAAGGGTGTTGATTGTGACTGAACGCCGCTTCTGCCTGACTTTTGTGCTCTGCCCTTGAATTTAGGAAACCCTAATTCCTCTGTACCAACCTGCTAAAAATAGTAAGCGTCCGATTTTCCATCCTATGCAACTCCGTTTGATCTTAAATTCGCGCCATAGGGTCCTCATCACTTGCTTGACCTATACCTGTTGATGCCTTGCGCTGACCTACTATTTATAGCATGTTTCTGGAGGTGGCTTACTATTTATAGTAACTGCTTGCTTCTGAGACTTCCACAACTCCATTTGACTTGAGATTCGAATGACGCGCTCCTCACCACGTGACATGCCTATTGACACTGGTGCATGCTGCTGACTTTCTATTTTTAGCCAGTTTCCAAAATGACTTACTATAAATAGTAAGTTCTCTGTTTGCCTTCAAATTTTATCAGCAGATAGCTTGAGAGATGTTGATCGCGGTGGTATACATCGGTTTTCGAAAATTCTGACTTTTTACGCCTCTTTTTGGGTCCCGAAGCTAGAAACCCTAATTGGTCTTGCATGCGTATCAAATGACCTCCGTTTGTCCTCGTTTTTGTTGCATTGCGATCAGCTCATGATTCTGAAGTGCTAGGAAGCAGCCGCCGAAATGTATCTGCTAAAAATAGTAAGTTGTTGAAGGAGTGATTATCTCTATTTGCATGTCATATCATCGCGAAGCTCTCGAAAAACCCACAAGGAATATGCAGACATGCAAAGAAAACCCTGACATGCAAACCCTAAAAATAGCCTCTGAAGGCTGAACTCTGAAAGTTGTCGTCTCACTTTGCATGTTACATCATCGCGAAGGTCTCTAAAAACCCAGAAGGAATCTCCAGACATGCATTAAAAAACTCCGCATCTAAGCCCTGAAATTGGCCCTGGAAGTTGGACTGCTAAAAATAGCAAGTCAGCAATTTCAGCTCAAATTTTGTAGACGAGTTGCTTAATGTGTTCTGAATGCAGCGTGACTGTTAAAACTTCGAAGGTGTCGAGAAAATGTTCCAAATTTCATGCTTACTAAAATTAGTAAGTAGCCGGAATTTGATGAAAATTTCAGTGGAAGCTTGCTGGAAGCACACTGACAACAGTGTTAGTCTTTATTTTCAATTTATTCACCTTGTTCGACCTCGGACTGACCAAAAGGATGGAAACCCTAATTTTCAGACTTGGCCAAATTTTACGTTTAAGCTCACAGACGGGAACGTCCCCGGAAAGGCAGACAGCAGAAAGAGAGGGAAAGAGAGAGAGAAGGACAAAAACCAAAGCCAAAAGACTAGAATGGAGCAAAAATTAGGGATCCCCATTTTGAATGGGGCGATGTGTGAAAAGGTAACAACAAGACCACACATTAAATTTCTGATCTGCCCCACACATACACATACAGCACTTACAAATTTATACTTGGAGACAAAACTTCCATAAATTTGTACCTAATATTCTGGAACCTGCAACCTTCAACAACAACTTTGTTTTTCCGTTTTAATGCACCTATGAATTCTAAATGATTCCACCAAGGATTGGCTAGGTGGGTTTTCATCCATGAACCCAATATGGCCTTAGGATTTTCATCCTATGCTGAATAGCTGAATAATAGCTCAGACTCCCAAAGAGGGTTTAACCAAAATGAATAAAAAAGAATGAATCCAGTGAGCTCCTCAACATAATTTTATAAACCCCTATGGAACTTTCCGGAAATTATATTTTAAAATCACTCTTTAAATAATAATTCTTTTTGCTCCATGAAAGTGACTTTATATTATTTTACTTTTTGGCCCCAACTAAAGTAGCTTTATAAAAATAAAATATTCATCTTAACAACACAATTAATTAAATGCAAGTTGCCAAAGAATATTAATTTAAGAAAACTTATTTAATTAATTAAATTATTTCATTTCCAATCACCGAGGCCGATAAGAGGGACATTACAGTCCTCCCTTCCCAAAGATTGCTTGTCCTCAAGCAACCTAAACCTATATGTCAGAACTAGGATCCCAAATGAATCTATCGAATGCTCCACCACATCTTCATTCCACCATTTTGATACAACTAAACCCTGCAAATTTGTCATTCTTTGTTACATTGTGAAGCAATCTACTACTCATATAAATTCTTGGATTCCAAACCCAAATTGGGATTTTGCCATTCCAATACTTGATGGCTTTTATTGTGCCACTTTGATCTTCAAGGAGTCCTCTTGAAATCTTTTGGTGGCACGTGCGGCTTCTACATTAGGAAGGGTACTTCCCTCATAACCGATCCTTAACTCGTGATGTTGCTCCTCACTCCAAAGGAATCCTAAAAATGCAAAGTCTATCACTATGCCATACTAAAACATAACATCATGAGAGAATATCTCCTTTAGCTCCATGAGATTGTACTCTTGATGTCCTTCCCAAGTGCTATCATCATGTTGAGTTTCCATGACACCGGAAATGTTGACATGTTGACGGAGGATCTCATAAACCCGTCGGACATCTTGTTGAGGGATCACGTACGGAGGGAGGCTCTCAAGCGGTTATCTAGCACAGACTGCACGTCAACCCAGAGGTCGACCACCTCCCCAATAGCCTGCCAAGGTTGATCGCTCGTCACTACAATATATTGCAAAACCTTCAGGCGAAGAGCGACCAAGAACGATGAAGGCAGCAGATATTGCAACATTACAAAGAGAGAAGCAAACAGGAGGAGGAAGAACGCGACACCAGTCATAGACATACTCCCGGAAATTAATGCCTATACGACCCAACAAGGACAAAAACCAAACACCAAGCGAGCAAGAAACACTCAAAGAACGACTACAAAGATCACTCAGATTAAAAGAATAAGAAGACCGACGAAGATTGAAACGAATCGTTGAAGAAGCAAACCAAGACCTTAATGAAATAAACCAAGATATTGCCAAACTAAATAGAAACCTTGTTGAAAATACAAACCTAGACACTATCCACAATAGACAGAGAAAAATATAAAGATGATGAAAATGAATTAACAAAAGAACTTGAAAATAGCATACGTTGTATTCAAGAGTTGTCCATATCAGATGATGAAGAACCAACAATAAGAGGATCTGAACCAAAGACCCTCAAACGGAGGGAGTACAAGGATGTGTTGATGTGATTTTCATGACCGCACCAACGCAGAATAAAGTCGCCAACGGCTACCCTATTCTCTCTTGATCAAAGTATCCAGCACGCTAAGATTGCAAGAGAGTTCATGCGTTCAACTCCAAGGTTCCTTCAATGCGAATAGTCTCAGTTGGCTCAATGTGATTTGCTGGTATTTCAAGGGGACTTACGAAATTGTTCGACAGCGGAGAAAGGAATTCGAATGCTCAAAAGGTTTGTCTATAAAGTTCTTGTTTCAGAAGGTACTAGATGTAAATAGTGTAGGGTTAAGAAGGCTCTAATCTACTCTAAGGCATGGGAGATGGCGATCGATTCTCACAAGCTTCAACCAGGCTCCGCTTTGCCTCGCTTCGGACAGCTTCCACAGAACTGGTGCAATCTTCAGAGGAGTAGCTCAAGGTGTTCAGATCACAACTTAGCATGAAAATACCATCAGAACGACGCATATAAACATACGAATCATGATCGAAGTTAAGTACATGATATTCCAGTTGACCACACAAGGCGCATTCACCATTAGCGAACACACTAGTGGTATGGATAGACGAAGTTTGCTCAAATTGAAGACCACATTCCACAATTACTAACATCTACTTGCATGAAATGAAATTTACCCGACTTTAAGCTACTATTTGAATCAGAAGGACGAAGAAACCTTGCTAGCTACTCACAACAAAAGACGAAATTCACCATCAATGAAAACTCTTTTTATTGAGAGAGTGTTCACAACAATTTCTTACAAAGTTTTCAAAGGGAAAACATTCCCTCTTCTTCAAACTATCCTATCAATCTATACTAAGCTACCTCTAAGCTATTACCTAGCTGTCTCTCTATTCTAATCTCTATTGTCTAGCTTAAAGTCTATTCTAATGAGGTACAAATGAGGGGGGATGCCCCTTTATATAGCTGGCCCAGTCCAACGGATGGCTCAGATTACAATCGGCTGGACGGCCCAGATCGTGCCACCTCAGCCCTAAACAAGATTCACCCTAAAAACTACCACAAAGAGTTGGGCAATAAATAAGCAATTGATGGCCACCATCTTCTAGAAGATTCCTGTTTTGAAACGCGTTCACACTGTTCTTGTTCTGACTGCAAACTGGATGAGTTTGGCCAACACTACTTCAACTCCTTGAAAGGGTATGGCAGGCACGTTCTCGATCTGACTCCAAGGCTGTAACTTTTTAACCTGCTTGACGATGATTTTCCTCCTTGATGTCGTTCTTCACTTTCAAGTACTTGATGGTGACCATTAACGTTTGGGTTCTCAGCTTTCCCTCTGTCCTGAGCTTTGAAAACATTTCTTCTTTGCCACTTGAGTAGGGCACATACTAGGTCTCAACACTTAGCCATTTTTTTGCAACTGTTCTTCTTTCGAGGTTGCAACGTTGTTTTGGAGTATCCGTTCCATCTCTTCAAGTCATCATCGTTTGGTCTCGACGTTCCTCCTGCAAAACAAGCAAGGAGAAGAGCATCAGAACACTTCATAATATAAACTCACCCTACTTACCTGATTTCCGTGCTTTGACTCCCAAGGCTTGAGTGATCTCCGGATCTGATAGGGTTCATCGTTTTTCTCTAGCCAACTTTGCTTTCTTCATGATCTGTAGGCTAGGGCATATAACACCTGTGCATCATATTTCAATGCCTTAGACAAATTTCATCCTCCTCAAGGGCGTTTTTAAGAGATGCATTTTTAAAATCATCTTTGAAAGTGCTAGCTTCAACTACATCCTCTTCAAGAAATTCACTTTTCTGGCTGAGGTGTTGACAACCTAATATTTCATCCAACTCTAGCTCTAGAAGATTATTTTCATCCGGAACTTGATCAAAAATCATCTAGTCACTCAATTTCAAATTCATCACTCAAGGCATTTTATTTTCACAAAAATTTCAATCTTTGCCTTAGAAAATTTCTCAAATTTTCCTCCTTAGAAAAATTCATTATTCAAGTGCCGATCAAAATCTTTATCCTGAAAGCCCTGGCGAGTAATGTAATACCTTAAAATCCATTCCTCATCACAGACATCCACTACCCAAAAGAAAATTTCTTTCAGAAAACATCAAATCCATGGGTCCACAAACGAAGGGGTACATTTAATTTTTGAATTTTTAAACCTTAGAAAAATCATTTTCATCAAATTTAATACAGTTCTTCATCCCCGGGCTTATTTTCTTGCTCTGACTTGAAAATTCTCATCATCTAAGCGAAGCTAGCATCCTCTGACTTCTTCTCACAAATTCATTCATGTCTTAACCAATTCAATCACCCTCCATCAGACTTAGGCATTTTTTTTCCTAGAGATGAAATTTTGTGCCTTAGAATTTTTTTTAAATAAAATCACTATTATAGGCACATTTTAGTGTCAAGAAGGAATATGAATTTTGACTTAGAGAATTTTCTTCATTTAACTTCAGTCATGGCGCATATAGACTGTGGTGAGGAATTTTATCAACATACTTTCAACGCCTAGCATATTTCCCCATTTTAAATTTTATCCCTAGCATGCTCTTTGGGCGCATATAGCACATCTTGGAGGATATTTTTATTCCAACGCCTAGTATAGTCACCTTCACCTTGGCGCATCTAGCACATTGAGGACATAATTTATTTCAATGCCTTTTGCCACCTTTTCAAATTTTATTCTAGTATGCACCTTGGGCGCATTTGGCATGAGGTGGAGGATTTGACTTTTCAACGTCTTGGAATCTTTTGTCCTTTTCTATGTTCATATGGGCGCATTTTGCATGTTGAGAGGGATCTTTATTTTGCCCATTTTACTTTCATCTTGACTCATCTTGAACTTGGCGTATTTAGCATCCTACCTTGAGTTGGAATTTACTTGTCCCCATCTTTGTCTTGGACGTCCTAGATTCCTCTTGCATGTACATGTTTTGTCCTTTTCCACTTGCTTGCATGCATACGCCTTGTCTTTACATGCCTTCATTTGGGCGCATTCAAAGGGTGGCGGTGGACTTTGACTTAGGCGTTTTTCCCTTTTACCTATAACATGCATCTTGGGTGCATTTCACTTGTGAGGAAGACTTAACTTCAATGCCATGGATTATTCTACCTTGCATGCACATGGGCGCATTTAGCATGGTGAAGTGGATTTAGCCTTCAACGCCTTAACTCTCTTTTTCTCCACTTTACTTTTACCTTGTCTTCATCTTGGGCTGGGCGCATTTTATGCATGGAGGAGGATGAGCACAACACTTAGAAAATTTCTCTAGCTTCTTCTTGTGAGCTGGGCGCATTTCACATGTAGTGAAGGATAAGCCATAGCTTCATGGGCGCATTTTGATAGTGGAGAGGGATTTACACTTCCAATGCCTTGACTTAGAATTTCCTAACACTTTGACATTGCATGAGGGTGCATTTAGAGGGGTGAGGCGGATTTAAGTCCAGACTTAGCCATTTTTCTATCACCTTGTTTTGAAGAGGGCGCATTTAGCATGTGTAGGAGGATAAACACCAACGCCTTTGACCCTTCTTTGACTTCTTCAAACATAGGCGCATTTAGGACCCCAAGGTGGATTAAAATTTGTCTTTTCTTGGCTTGCATGGGCGCATTTCAAGGGTGGCAATGGACTTAACTCCACACTTAACATTTTTTTTCTTGATGCCTCTTGTAGCTGGGCGCATTTAGGGGTATGAAGAGGATATTAACTCTTGCCTTGGAAAAATTTTAACATCTCCACCTTGAAGAGGGCGCATTTGAGGGGTCTAGCAGGATAAACTTCAAACTTAGAAACTTTTTCAATCACCTTCTTCTTCCTTGGGCGCATTTCACAGGTCCTGCAGGATATCTTCAACAGTTAGCATTTTTTTATCAACTGCCAACTTGGTGAGGGCGCATTTTGAGGGTGGTGAAGGATGAACTTCAAACTTAGAATTTTTTCTTCATTATCTGCTTCTGCCAGTTTATCCATGCCCTGCTATATATAGTAAGTCCCCTGATTTTCACATCTCTAAAGCTCAAATTGATTCAAAATTTTAAACATTGGATCCTCATGACTTAATTAGCCCGCTCATACTGCCATCTCGAGCTGACCTACTATTTTTAGCCAGTTTCTGAAGGTGGTTTACTATTTATAGCAACTGCCTGTTTCTGAGACTTCCCCAACTCCGTTTGACTTGAAATTTGAATGACGTGCTCCTCATTAGATGACTTGCCCGTTGACATTGGCGCCTAACGCTGGTTTACTATTTTTAGCCAATTTCTAAAACGCCTTACTATACATAGAAGTGCTCCGATTGCCTTCAAATTTTACTGGTGGATAGCTTGAAAGATGCTGAACGTAGTGGGATACACCGATTTTCGGAAATTCTTACATTTTACCCCTCTTTTTGGGTCCCGAAGCTGGAAACCCTAATCTAACTTGCATGTATATCAAATGACCTCCGTTTGACTTCGTTTTTGTTGCACTGTGCCCTGTTTCTGGTTCTGATGCGCTGGGCAGCTGCTGGAATGGACCTGCTAAAAATAGTAAGTCTTTGAAAATTGGTCATCTCGCTTTGCATGTCACATCACCGCAAAGCTCTTGAAAAACCCATAAGGAATCATTCGACATGTGCTGAAAACTCTGACATGCAAACCCTAAAAATAGCCTCAGAAGACGGCTTCTGAAAAAGTGTTGATCTCGGTTTGCATGTTACACCGTTGCGAAGGTCTCGAAAAACCCAGAAGGAATCTCCAAACATGCATTGAAGAACTTTGCATATAAACCCTAAAATTTGCTCTTGAAGTTGAATTGCTAAAAATAGAAAGTTGTCCGTTTCAGCTCAAAATTTGCAAACGAGCAGCCTGACATGTCCTGGATGCAGTGTGACTGTCGAAACTTCAAGAATGCTGAAGGAATGCCTTGAATTGCACACTTACTAAAAATAGTGAGTAGCTGGAATTTGATGAAACTTTGTTGGTGGCCTGTTGGAAGCATACTGACTGCAACGTGAAGCTCTGCTTTCAATTTATTCACTTCATTTGACCTCAAATTGACCAGAAAAGTGTAAACCCTAATTCTATAGACTTGGCCAAAATTTCACATTTAAGCTCAAAGGCGGGCACCTCCCCGGAAAGGCAGACAGCAGAAAAGAGACAGAAAAAGAGAGACAAAACCAAAGCCAAAATCAAGCCAAAAGGCCCAAACGAAGCAAAAATTAGGGGGTCCCCATTTGCAATGGGGCGATGTGTGAAAAAGGTCACAACAGGACGACCCCCAGGAGACTCGAAGTGTAGAGGACACTGAGAGGGGGCATGTGGAAGACCCGTACATGGTTGAGAGTGCAAGTGAGGCACCAAAACATTTCAGGAGAAACAGTCTAATTAGGTCCAACACACAAGGAGGACATCGGGGAAGAAGAATGGTAACTCCGCCAGGCACTCTAAGCATGGAAAGGCAAAAGCTGTTGAAGTTCACGGGGAACAAGTCAGAGGATCCAGTACGACATTGCAAGACATGTGAGATGATATGGATAGCAAATGGGTAGGAAGGCATAGACGACTGGCTAAGAGCGTTCCCAATAATGCTCAGAGGCATAGCCATAGACTGGTGCACTGAACTAGAAGCAGCAGAGAAAGCCAAATGGGTAAGATTAAAGAAAGCATTCCAGGAAGGATTTAAACTTCTGAGAGATAACAATGAAATTCTAGCAGAGATTTACAACATGAAGTAGGGAAAGCATGAAAACATATGAGTCTATAATCATAGGCTCAAAGAGTTGCTAGTAAAATTCAAGACTCAGTCAGCCGAAGGATTGAAGAAATGATGGTTCATCGAGGGGCTGCTTCCATCGTTAAGGAAAAAGATGAAAGTCGTACCTCCATCATCGTATGCCGAAGTGTACAATTGAGCAATGGACATAGAGAGTGAAGACAAAACATCTTCTCAAGGAAAGAGGAAGATGGGCGATGATGAGAGCACAAACGACAACAACGATGGTGAATCAAAGACCATCCAAGCACTAAGGAAAGACATGATGAGAATGATGGAGTTGAAGGTTGAGAAGGAGAGTACGAGAGAAACCAGAGAATTGTGGTGCACTGACTGTAAGGAGGAAGGTCACACAAAGGTAAATTTCCTGAAAAAGCTATTCTGCGATATCTGCCAAGTGATGGGACATTCCATCAAAGAATGCCCATACAACCTAAAAACAAGAAGCATGCAAGTGCTCTTTACACAAGGAGAATAGTCAACCCCGCCAAACACACCACCAAAACCCCAGAACAACTCCAATGCAGCCCCTAGAGATTATTGAAACAACAAAAGAGGTAATAACAGCAGGCCAAGAAGCAAAATACAATATGACAGCAAAGGTAGACCCATGATACAATGTCAAAAATGCAACGAATAGGGTCACTTTGCCAGAGAATGCCAAAATGGTCAAAGTTCAAGGGGGAAACAATGTAAATGGTGTGGACCGGGTGACCACAAAGACACTAACTGCCCCAAGCAGAAAGGCATCAATATGATAGGAATGGAAGATCATAACGAAGAGGTACTTGCGATCACCAAAGCACAAACAAAAAGAAATGATAATTAAAAGAATTTGCAGGTAGGATTTGACACAAAAAGAGGACACAATTTGGAATGCAGGCGCCAAAGCACTACGGAAGCAAATGTTGGCCAATGTTGATTGGAAATGTCTCATGGACCTCATCAAATGTAGGTTGACAGGGTCAAGTAGGGCATCAGACATTGCAACTTGGATGGTTGATTACATGTTCGGGTTAAGTGTAGGGAATATATAATTGGGGTCATTATCTATATGAAAGAATAAGGGAATTCTTGGCCTGCAAACATAACGCATTTTACATGACTCAACATGCTATTGCACTATTTCTGGACGCCATGTATACTCAAGTGTCAGACACTAAGTTGGGTAAATTCCAGCCTACCACAGATTATGATAGCTCATGGCTAACTGTGTTCTGATGGACCACCCTAGATGCTCAGACAACGTCGAGTGAAGAAACAAAAACAGGGAAAAGGAAGAAGAAGCAAAAAGCAGAAGAGAGCAATGATGAATATGAGCAAATAGCTATACCTTCATCCACGACCAGCACTACACATGTGGATACGCACTCGACCGAGATTATATCTTCAGAAGTTGAGACTCAAGCTCTGATTCCAATGGTGGCATAGGAAGTAGTAGCCAAGGGGGCAACAGTAGTTGAGGGGGCAATAGCAGCTGAGGGGGCTAATGGCACCTTCAAATTTTGCAAAATTTGAAGTGCATATGTCCTTTCAATGTGTCAATAGGGGTTAGGTTGGCATACTACTAAATCTACCTCGAAGCCCATCTTCACTGATTAAAATTTTGCAACTTAGAAGTCATCTTGCAAATCCGCGTGGAAAAATGTTTTTTGGTGCATATGGTAGTACGTCCGCTCAGTTTCATGCTTCCAGGATGAGTTCTAATGGACTATTAAGTATTTTTCTGACTGCAACTGAGCTAAATTTAATGTTCTAGAAAGTAGCAAATTTCACAATTCTGAAGGCAACCCATTTCTTGTTTTGTTCTAAAACATCTTCAATTCCATTTTCATCAAAAACGAAGGCCATCTAATACATTATTTTAATGTATTTTGGTTACAACGAACATGTTTGGCAAGACAGTTTACAAAGGAGGTACCTAAGTTCTCATTGTTGGGTGAAATTGAATTTAAAACCCATGTTTTAAATAATTGATTATGGTTGCTCACAAAAAATATCGGCTCCAGGAGTTACAGTTTGCGCGCAATGAATTTTCACCATTTGGGTGGTAGGAGAAATTAAATTTTGCCTATTTTCCTAATGTTTAAATGAAATATTTAAACATATTCAACATGTTTTAAACATTTCCAAGGCATAAGTGCACGTGAAAAAGGAGATAATTAGGGAAGATTTTAATTTTTAATGTTTTATAAAGTTCAACTTTATAAACTGGTTTTCCCACGGCAATCTTACCCACTAGCCCACTACACAACAATGTTGCCGTCAGCAAAGCTAGCAGGCTAGCGGGGAAGTAAGCGGGCTAGTAGGTAAGGTAAATATTTGTAAACAATGACTTCATTGCCGCTTTCGAAGGAAGGTAAATATTTTGAAAGAATTTTCTAAAGTTTAAACATTATAAAATGCTTTCCCCGCCACCCCATGGCAGTGAAAGCTAACGACAACAAAAGTATGTGGGGAAGCAGGGAGAGGAGAAGGAGATGTGGGGAAAGTAAGGGAGAGCATTTTAAAATATTTTAACTATACCAATGCTGCTTTAATGTTGTTTTCTCATTGTTGCCCACAATATTTTAAAGGAGAGCAACTTTGGCAACATTTTATGCAAAAAAAATTGTTGCCAGTAACATTAAAAATGCCTAGAAATGATTCCTCACGCGATGGCAATTGTTTTGTTGCTGTTTTGAGGGGTTTTGCTGCCCACCACTGCCAAAAATGATCTGCAATGAACATCTCTTGGAGCTGAAAATGAAATGTGGTGACATTTTTGGGTTAAAGCTAAATTTTAATGTCATTTTTGGGCTGCAAACGGTGTGTTTTGCTTTCCAAAAGGTGCCTGGACCTTTTCTCACACGTGGGTAGTGGTTTTGGCCATGAATTACCTATTTTTTGAGCACGGGTAAGCTGAAATGACCTGTGCAAAGTGCATAAATTGCCTAGCAGCCAAAGAAATGTATGAATTTACATTCTCAGACATAATGTGAATGGTTTTCACTACCAGATGCCCAAGTTAAAATAAAGCTCAGTCTTTAGTTGAAGGTAAAATGAAATTGGTAATTACACGTAAAAGTGAGTCAGTTCCAGGCATAATGCACTGGAAGGTGGATTTCAAACCAAATGTTTGACAAAATGTCAAACTATTTGCAATGTAAAATGAGGCCTCCAAAATGTAAAAGTGTATGATTAAAACTTATATTTTAAAATCCAACAGTGAAGTTAACAGTCTATGGGTCAAGATTTTACCTACAGAGAAAATGGAAACTCAGTAAGTGGGTTTTTACCCAAGGGTGATATTTTTCACTTGCAAAGTTAAAATGGAACTAGTAAACATGTTTTTACAAGTAGGTAAAAGGTTTGCACGGGAATTGCAAATGAAGGCAGATTAAAGAGGGAAAATGAAGAGTGACAAGCATCTTCTAAATGCCATTCTGTTGAAGAATCAAGGGAGCTCAAGGGTGCCATGTGTCAACGGTGGATTGATTTTAGGGCTTCTCTATTTTCTTCTCCTTTCTCTTAAGGGAGAAGCTATTTTTCATTATAGGGGGTTCTAATTTCTCCAGATTGAAGATATTGTAATTTTGTAAAGGGTTGTCTCTAGGTTAGGAGTTCTTCAAATTTCAGAGTGCAATGTTGTAATCCATTTTGTTAATGGCAAGCAAATCAGTTTGCAGCTTTGGAAGAATTGTGTCATACTATAATGTCTCTAGAATGTATGCATTATGTTTTTAATCAAAATAATCAAAGATTATAATGGTTTTTGTTGCACATTTTCTGTAACAAGTATTTAGTTGATGGATCTTGTTCAAAGAATAGGTTAGAGTGTGCTCTCAGTTAAATGTAGAATATATTGTGTTGCATTCAGGATCTAAAAGAATGTTGCAAATGTGTCCTAAAGGGGCCTCATTATTGTAATGCAATAATGATTTAATGGTCACTGGTTTTGTGTTCAGGCTATTACCAGATAGGTTATTTCATCTTGACTCTATTATGGACAAGCAACTTGTCTATTATGCTTCTTTTGTGCAAACCATAGAAGGAATCACCGTTGAAAAACTTAATGGATTTTTTCCAATTTTTTTTTAAGCAAAAGACATAGTGCCTATATATATATATATATATATATATATATATATATATATATATTGATAATAATGATATTTACAATAGATGATATGTATCTTTCCCATAGACATATTGTTTTTAAAACTGTCTATTTCAGCCATATAGCATCACCCAACCTATTACAAAACAGACCAATGCATAGGCCTAAATACCCACTTGAAACCTTTAGAACACTTTTTCTACCCATTACATTTAGAATCCTCCATCAAAAAACCTTAAAATTCATCATAAAACCAGTAGTCTTCAAAAACTAAACATTATAGCCATAACTTATTCAATCTCCATCTGCACTGGATGATCATTTTCACCCTGTTCTTCTACCAAATTGCCATCAATAGAAGGGATAGGCAACAAAGCGTTGATGTTAAACCCATTGACATTTTGTCATGTCCCTGAATTGGAGGTATGGTGATTTAATTAAATTATTTAATTAAGTTATCCAAATTATTGATATTTATGAGGATAGCTTAATTGATGATTTAATTAAATCAAGAGATGTTATTAAATTAATTATTTATTAAGTTATTCCCATAAAATAAAATATCAAAAGGGATGACTTATTATTTAATTAATTTAATAATAAAAAGTGACTTAAGTGACTTAATAATAAAATAATAAAATAATAAAGTCACTTAAGGAATAATCAAGAATCTTCTAGAAGTCTCTTGGTGATGAGGTTGAAAAAGTATAAAAAGAGGCTTGGGCTATGCATTTGGACATCTTGAGTTGAATACACTTTTCTACTACACTACTGAAGCTAAATGCTTAGCTTATTGTTTTCCAGTCTTCGTTTGTGAAAGACCAAACCTAGCTGGTTAAGGAATAATCAAGAATCTTCTAGAAGTCTCTTGGTGATGAGGTTGAAAAAGTATAAAAAGAGGCTTGGGCTATGCATTTGGACATCTTGAGTTGAATACACTTTTCTACTACACTGCTGAAGCTGAATGCTTAGCTTACTGTTTTCCAGTCTTCGTTTGTGAAAGACCAAACCTAGCTGGTTAAGTGCCAATTTCGGTTGTGCAACACCAACCCTAGTTGGATAGTGGAGGAAGATACTTCAGTCTTTCTCATTGTGCTAATTGCAATCATTTTTGGAAGAGTTTGGGAAGTTATTTGAAGTCTGCAATTTTGTTTCAGTCTGCAGATCAGCCATAAGAGAAATTAAGGAATAATTGAGAACTTAAGGAATAATCAAGAATCTTCTAGAAGTCTCTTGGTGATGAGGTTGAAAAAGTATAAAAAGAGGCTTGGGCTATGCATTTGGACATCTTGAGTTGAATACACTTTTCTACTACACTGCTGAAGCTGAATGCTTAGCTTATTGTTTTCCAGTCTTCGTTTGTGAAAGACCAAACCTAGCTGGTTAAGTGCCAATTTCGGTTGTGCAACACCAACCCTAGTTGGATAGTGGAGGAAGATACTTCAGTCTTTCTCATTGTGCCAATTGCAATCATTTTTGGAAGAGTTTGGGAAGTTATTTGAAGTCTGCAATTTTGTTTCAGTCTGCAGATCAGCCATGAGAGAAATTACATTTTCATTCGTTGCTCTTCAATAAGGAGATATAATTTTGTGGGCACTTGAGGGATTGCTTCCTTTGGTGTTGGCAATCATTTTCATAACAAATTCGAAGAGCTTAGAGGCTGCATTTATTTATCTAAAGTATTGCCAGGCAAGAACAAGGGCGGCTGGGTGAAAGCATCGATTGGGCCTAAGAGGAGTTCAATTTGCTTGGAATTTGATTGCTACTTCATCTTTCATCCAAGGCACTTCTTGAGGCCAGGTTCTTCACATTTCTATCATCTTCTAGCATTGCATTTAGCATAGTTATATTTGCAGCTGTAGGTGTGCATTATACCAGCATTATCATATTTTGTAATCAATGTAAATGCCAAGAGTCTTGGCCATATTTCATGAGCATTGTATTAGAAACTTCATTGCAATTAAGGAGATATAAATTGCTGGTGTCATTTGAGCAATTCAATATCATTTGTATTTAGTTTGTTAGTTTGCATACCAACTGTTTGTTAAAATACCAGTTGGCTGTAGGTGATCATTTCTCATGTTTAGATCATATATATGCATTGAATATTGTCAAAATAAGTTGCACATTCATGCTAGGGCATTGTTTAGTCAATTTAGAGTCATTTGCAAACATTCTTATTGATGTTAAGTGGAGATAAGAGCCATAAAAACAATCTGAAATTTTATATCAGTCATATGACCCTTGTATGCAAAATGTTTGATGAAATTCCTTGAGCCTTCAATCAACATTTTGAGGTCAGATTTGAGCAGGGTCATTACACATTTCAAACACCCACTTGCTGACCATAATCACTCTGTTCTTTCACTCCAAACTCCAAAGCTTTCCACATTCTGATCAGGTGGCAAATCATTGAGGTTAACTTATTTCTGATTTTTTGTATCTTCATGGAGATTAAAGAACACAGGGGTTATGCTTGGTAATGATCTAGTTGTAACTCATTTGTGTATCTGAGATGAAGATTTCTCTTAACTTATTTGTTGTCAATGTTTGTTCAAGGTGCATGGGGATCATGCCTAAATGTAATGAAATGTATAAAACCATTTATACATAAATCTAAGAACCATCCACATGTTAGAAATTTGTAATGCTTTGTTTAGAATTTGTCTTATCATATGAGTAGATCTTTAATTAGGAATACCCTCCTGAGTCTTGTGTAGCTCAAGGTGCAAAATGCTGATTATAACCTTGTTCATTGGCCTTTCTTGTCCCTGATGTGTTGATAGTGCAAGACCTTTGTCTTAACCTCTTGAACCCTTGGTTTAGGCATTGTGTTTTTCCTTAGGATTGGGGGTTGCAAGAAAAAACACCAACAGGGGCAATACCAGTTGGGAAGATAATAGCAGCCGACGGAGTAGTAGCAATAGAAAGCATAAGAGTGGCCGAGGAGACACTGGTAGCCACCACCACTCCTCTAACCTCACCGACAGTAGAAACGGGAGTGGAGACGCCCCAGATTGATAGCTGGCTAAAACTACTTGGCTCCTCTATTCGTTTGGAGGATAATCTCCCATACATTCACTTCAAGGAATGGAGATGGTTACAAAGCAGTCGGAGATGGTGCCATCCGCAACCGAGAGCACACAGTCGATCACCACATTGCCAATCACTACAAAGCCACTCGCTCTCATAAAGCCAGTATAGGTAGCAACATTAGAGGAGCCAGCAACTGCACAATAGGCAAAGGGCATCCCTCCAAATGATACGATGCCAATGCCAACTGCCACCCCTACTTCAAACGAAGAGTCAAGTGATTCAAAGGGAATAATCATAGAAATTCCCAAACCGGATAGAGCAGATCCAATGGGGACTATTGGAAGGTATCTTTAGAGCTTGGAGCCTATAGCAGTAGTTATACAGGAAGTGTCTGATATTACTAAGCAGCTAGACTGTAGTACAATTCTAAAATTTATGGAGACAAACTGCGAAAAGGAGTTCATTAGCCTTTTTGTAGCATGAGGCTGGCCGGTGGTAGAGACTCTAGACATATTGGCAGCTTGGTACCCCACCAAGCCTACATTCCAAGGGAAAGATGGCAAGCTAATAGCACATGTATTTGGCATGGAGAAGGCATACCAAGAGCTGTTCTACGGGTTGCAACAGCAAGAAGCATCCAACCTTCGGCTAAATAGTAAAATTGATGAAGCTATAGCCATATCTCAAAAGGTTCGTGCAAAGGTTGACTCTCTTACCCAGCATTATTAGAGTCAACTGCAACAACAAACTCAACTTACAGAAGCGGAAAAAGAAAAAGTGGCAGCCAAAGATAAGGAGTTGATGGAGAAAGATAAACAAATTCAAGCCTTGGAGGTAGAGATGGCAGCCCAAGTGGAAGCAAAGGACAAGGAAATCAAGAGGATCAACCATCACCTGAAAGAGGCTATGCATATGGTGAAGGCAACCAAAGAGAAGGAGTTGAAGGCAACACATCACCTAAAGCTGAGGATTGAAGTATACCAGCTCCGACAACTTAGCACTCAAACTCCTACTCCGACTTCCTCGATTCATCCAACTCCAGGGACGTCACTCAACCATCCTCTCATTAGAATTAATCTACTATGTAGTTGTCTTCCAATTTTTGTAGTAGTCGTCTGGAAGATGACTTGTTTTGTGGGGGGGGGATGTAGTCAGCTATAGTATAAATAATTAAGTGTTAGTCGGGCTAGCAAATAGTACATAAAATAAATAAATAATATTTGTGCACAACATTAGATTAATATGAATTGTAATCGGGAAACTAATCCCAACATGTTGGGTAATTGCAGTGAATCCTTGCCAATGATTGGTGTTCTCAACCAACATTGGTCAGTTATATAATTGATCATTCAATTGTGCTCGAGATAGGACATTATGATTGGTGATGTACTTGCTATATTCTATGAATGCATCCAATGCTACATTCTATGCAATCATTTTGTAATTGTTATGTTTCATAATTGTTATTGTACATTCCCATTTATTCAATGTTCATCTGTTAAACCACCTAGCGAGTAAACAAGCCCTTGGGTCCTAAATTTCCCTCCAAGTATTTAAAATACTTTTTGAAATATTCCAAACCAATTTTTTTAAAAATTTTCAATAACAGTAAGCAATGCAACACACATCCGTTAGGGTTAGCACTTAAACCAAAATGATGCAGAATTCAACTCTAACCAAGAATGCGTCGGATGACGACGAGCATATGGTCAGAGGATCTCAATGCAATGCGAAATAAAAACTCTAACCAAGAATGCGCCGGAGGACGACAAGCATATGGTCAAAGGATCCCTATCATCTAATATGCTGAAAGTAAACTCAACACCCAGAATGTGCTTTCAAACCCGGAGTGGGAATGGAGCTACCATAGGGCGGAGATGTAAGATGTTACAATGCAATTCAAAATAAATAGGCAACAAGCCAGCCTCTTCCACTTATCCAGTGGGAAATACTGTAAAGTAAAGAACAGAAGAGAGAATGCTGACAGTACTACTGTTCAGCTTACAAAATATCAGAAGATGCCTGCAATGAACAAGATTAGAAGCTCTCCACTACTGCAGTAATAGATATGATCATTCCAAGGTTAATTATGACCCTCCAGACACAAACTCTTCACCAAAATGCAAATTTCTCAAGACTGATATAACAGACCAGCAACTTGAAATGCTAAACCAGCAACACAGAACCTCACTAAAATGCTCATATATCACTCAAAACTGACCCAAATGACTTCAAATTTGATGCAATAGACCTTCAAAATGATGGCGCCTAGTTTAGTAATAAGAAATGGCAACTAAAAGTGGTTATTAATTACTGGTGCGAGTCCCAAGGCACTCCAGAAAGTACGGCCTTCAAGGAATGACGAATTTGCTTTATAAAATCGTAAACTTCAAATTAAAATCTGCAAATATTCATGAAGGGGCACCCTTACCAATAAGATGCAATGACACAATACCCACAATGAGATTATTTTTATTTTCTGATTTATGAGTGAAACTACAAATTCAGCCCCGTTATCAGCAACTCTAGAAAATGACATAAAATGCAATAAACTGAACTTCTAATGACAAAACAACACTACAATGCAAACCTCACTACAAAATCCACTCAACATAAGCAAACTTCTCCACTAGGTGCTATCTCTCAAGCACAAAGTTGAGCCAAGGCTAGGAGGCTTTCATTCCTCGAAGCAGTCCAGCACCATTTCGGCAGCATAACAATAGCATAGACAAAAGATGATAAATGAAGACCCAAGGCTCCCTTTTTATAATTTTGAGAAGACCCTCCAAAAGCTTCCAGAAGGTGCGCCCTAACTTCAAGATGCTTTTAGAGTTTTTGACTTGACCCATTCTTCCTTCAAAATGGCGTCCTTTTTCATGAAGGCAATTTTTCTTTAATTTAAAATTATCTTTTCTCCAAAAGTTGGCGTCCCTTTTCCTCTTGAGCATTTTTTGAACCTTCAAAATATTTAATCTTTCACCTGATGATGCACTCACCCATAAAGTCCCCCTTTTAAAACAACATGAAGTTATACAGCTAGGCCAAGGGGTTATAACATTATAATATAACATTATTTTAATTAAAATACTTATCTCTCCAGAAAATGCATCGAAAGGCCAAAACAATATTACCAACTGAACTGCCAGAAGAGGAAAGCCTACTGAGCTGATGCTGACTGGACCACTGCTAAAAATAGAATTTACTAAAAATAGTAAATTCAAGAAGTTGCTCAGAATGCACTGCATGCGACACCATTGCGAAGCTTTCTGAAAACCCAAAAAGAGTCCGCAATCCAAAATCCCAAACTCAGAGATGCAGCCGTCATAACTTACTAAAAATAGTAAGTTCGGAAAGGTTGCCCGAAGCAGTTGCAAGTCATACCTCTATGAAGCTCTCTGAAAACCCAGAAGGAATCCAAAATCCAAACATCCAAACTCCAACAAGCAGAATCCTGAATCTTCAAGAGAACCCATCAAACAGCCGGAAACCCTAATTCTGCCAATGACTTGCCGACAACACACTGGGAATAGGTTACCAATCACTGAAAAGTGAAGTGCTAAAAACGGGGACATTACACATTTTAATTTTTATTTTTATTTTAAGCATTAAAAATACTTTTATTTTCGCGAGTGTCTAAAAACACCTTTTATTTTAATTGTAATAATATTATTAAGTTGCCCTTACAATTAGCAATTATCAAAACCAACTTAAATAATAATAGTGTTTATTTTAATTCAGAAAAGGGGGCATGACACATTCAATCCTAGGGGATTGACGAGAAAGAAAGTAGGGCCATTGTATGCACACGAGCCAAGTCTTGTGGACTTTTGGGTGAATTGCAATGATGAGCACGAGATTCAAAAAGAGATTATTCCAAGCTCACAACATTCTAAATTCAAGCTTTCAAAATATAGGATGTACTCAAGGAGATATCAAATGATGGCAAAGTTTTAGATCCCGCATATGAAGACCGGCATATTTTTAATATCCCAAAACTGTTTCAGTCCTCTCTTCCTTGTGACATATGGGATATGAATGTTTTTTTAATAAGCCTCATAAATTCATCTTCAGAACAAATAATTGATATCTTTCTTGAAGCTAACGAATGAGAATAGCTTTCAAATCAAATAAGAGCATGTTTTGCTAATTTTAATCTAGCAAAGGAAATTTATTATTCTTCACTAATGTTATGCATACTAAAATATCCTTCAAGTTATGCCAACAATGGTCAAGCTTCTTTGCATCTACTTCTCCCTCATAAAGTGGGATCTTTATCTTTGTGTCAGCCTTAAAAAGAGGTGTAATTGGAAAACTATGCTCACCATTGGACTGCACAAACAGGATAAGAAGAACAAATAGTTCCTTCAAGAGTTTTTTGGTACTGCAGATGTTTTTGAGAATGAGAATGTTAGTAACTTGGTAGCAGATAAATCTTGATTGGGCAACTCTAGAAGCTTCCACTAGTCTTTGACTTTCGTTCTGTTGTGACGTTTTTCACACATCGCCCCATTGCAAATGGGGACCCCCTAATTTTGGCTTTGCTTTTCGCTTGTTTTGGTGTTGGTTTATTTCTGCTGTTGTCTCTCTCTCGTTCTATCTGTCTTTTCGGGATTGAACACGTCACTGAGTTTAAACGTGAGTTTGGCCAAGTCTGAAAATTAGGGTTTTGGGCTTCCTTGCCAATTTGAGGTCAAATGAAGTGAGTAACTTCAAATCTAAGCTTAACATTGTTGTTAGTGTGCTTCCAGCAGGCTCTCAGCAGATTTTCATCAGATTCTGAGGTACTTACTATTTTTAGTAAGTGTGCAACTACAGGCAATCCTTCAGCATTTTTGAGATTTCGACAGTCACACTGCGTCCAGAGCACATCAGGCTACTCACAGGTTAAATTTGAACTAAAATGGACAACTTGCTATTTTTAGCAGTTCTGCCTTCGGAGGCAATTTTCAAGGCTTAGAGGCAGAGTTTTTCAACGCATGTCTAGAGATTCTTTGTGGGTTTTTCGAGACCTTCGCAGTGATATGACATGCAAAACGAGACGACGACTTTCAGCATTCGGCCTTCGGAGACCGATATTAGGGTTTGTATGCAGACTTTCTCAACGCATGTCGGCAAATTCTTTCTGGGTTTTCAAAGAGCTTCGCAACGGTGTAACATGCAAGTGTAACCGATCACTTTTCAGAAACTTACTATTTTTAGCCAGTGCTTGCATGTTGGAGATTTTTCTGGGTTTTTCTGGGTTTTTCAAGATTTTTCAGGCAGTATGACATGCAAAATCATCCAGCAGCCGGTTGACCACTTTTCTGGCCACTTTCTATTTTTAGCAGGTACCACTTAGACAGCTATTCAGCACTTCGGGACTGCAAACTGATCATCATGCAATTGAAACGAGATCAAACGGAGCTTATTTAAGGAGAATGCATAAAATTAGGGTTTCAAGCTTGAGAGCTAAAAATAAGGAGTCCAACGACAAAATGCCCAAAACTAAAGTATCCACCACGATCACCGTCTTCTGAGGGGTCTGCTGGCAAAATTTGAAGGCAGTCGGAGAACTTGCTATTTTTAGTAAGGTGTTCTCAGCACAGGCTATAAATAGAAAGTCAATCTCAGGCGCCAGCACAGATAGGCTTGTTCACCGACAAGGAGCACGCTGTCCAAATTTCAAATCAAACGGAGCTAAGGAAGTCTCAGAAACAAGCACTTACTATAAATAGTAAGTCACTCCAGGAACACGCTATAAATGGCAGGTCAACATCAAGTCTCAGTGTAAACAGGTCAAGCAGCTAATAAAGATCCTATGGCGCGAATTTTAAGGCGAACGGAGCTACAGAGAATGAAGAATCAGATAATTGCTATTTTTAGCAGGTCAATTAGGGTTTCCTAAAATCAGGGGCAGGGCACGACAACCATGCAAGAACAGCACCCAGTCACGATCACCATGTTTCAGGCGTTCAACACGTGAAATTTGAAGACTTCCTGAGCAGTTTCTATTTTTAGCAAGTTGCTAAAAATAACAGGGGCATGCAGATATCAGGGCCCGACAGCTCAACCACATCTTGAGATCCGAACAAAGCAAAATCCAACCTTTTGGAGCTTGAAATTAGCTTGAAGTGCAAAATTGACAAACTTTCTAAAAAAAGCAAATTAGGGTTAGCATGACCCTAAATCCGGCAAAGGGCAAGAAATCCACCAAGTTTGATAATTTTTTGGGTCCAGCATCAAAACTTGCTTTAAAAGGCCAAAGACAGATCAAAATTCTTGAAGTGTTTGAAAAATGAAAGAAGACCCCTCCATTTGCGCCCTCAAGCTGGCAAGAGTCTTGAAATTTTCTAAGTCACGAAAATTGGAAGCTCCACTAGAGAAATGCGCCCTTGCAAGCCTAAAGGAGGTTGAAAATTTCTCAAAGTCTGCTAAATTGGAAGTAGAAGACCCCAGATGCGCCTTAGTTGAAGAGGGAGGCTAGAAATGTGCTAAGTGTTGACAACTTGATGCTCCATGGGTAAAACGCGCCCTTGAGGTTAAAGCTTGATGAAATATATTCTAAGTACGAAAATTGGAAGCTCCTATGGTAAAATGCGCCCTTGAGCTTCAAGCTGGCCAAAAATATTCTAAGTGCTCGAAATTTGAGGTCCAGCTAGTGATTTGCGCCCCACTTGAAGAATGACATAGCAAGAGTCCTCCAGGGAGTAGAAATTGAATGTTCACCCATGCAAATGCGCCCTGGTGCTGGAAGTGAAAAATTGTCTAAGGTCAAAACTAAAAGTCCAACATACTAAATGCGCCCTTCAAGGTAAAGACTTGAAAAAGTTTCTAACTCTGTGAAATTTGAAGTTCATCCCTCCATTTGCGCCCAAGGAAAAGAAAAGGTAATTGAAAATTATCTAAGGCATTTAAGCTTGAAGTTGGACACCTCAAGTGCGCCCTTGCCAAATGGAAGTCGGGTAAAATTTCTAAGTGCTGCAAATTGAAACCTCACACCCCCAAATGCGCCCTCATGGAAATATCAACTGGAAAAATCTTCTAAGGCATGGAGATTAAAAGCTCAAGCTATGATTTGCGCCCAACTTTGGAAGGGATTTCAAAATGTTCTAAGTGTTGAAAATTGGACGTAGGGGGTCCAAAATGAGCCCTACCTTGAAGAGAAGTGCTTGAAGAATTTTCAAAGTAACACAATGGAAGCACAAGGTCTAAAATGCGCCTTAAGAAGAAAGACACCTGAAAATTTTCTAAGTGTTGTAAAATGGAAGTGCCAGGTATGAAATGTGCCCAGCTTGTGAGGATGCAAGAAAGATTTTATAAGTCACCAAAAAAAAATGGAATGTGACCCTTCAATATGCGCCTATGATTATGATGGTGAGCTGGAAAACACCCAAGACATGTAAATTGGAAGCTTGACCAAACAAATGCGCCCAGCAAGGAGTTGACTTAGAAAATTTTCTAAGTGTGAAAAATTTGAAGTAGAGAGGTCCAAATGCGCCCTTGGGAAAGGATGAAAACAAGTTGGTGAATTTGATCAAGTGATGGAAAATGAGACTTCAAGGGGCTAAATGCGCCTAAGTCATGGGGGGGAAGTCCTTGAAATTTTCTAAGTTATGAAATCTGGAAGCTTGCCTAGCCATATGCGCCCTCAAGGTATTAGAAGGCAAGTGGAGATTCCAAGGCGTGATGCATTCAAAGTGAAAGATTCCAAGGCATTGAGCTAGAAAAAAATGCTAAGTATGGAAAATTTGAACCTCAACCCCTTGACTGCGCCTTTTGATTTGTGGAGAGATAAAAGTATTCTAAGTATGTAAAACTTGAAGTGTGACCCTCTATTTACGCCTGGGCTTGGAGGATGATAAAAATTTTCGGAAGCATGGATGAAGTTGCCAGTGAAAAGTTAGCGGATGCCAGCTGCACAGGGTCAACAAAAATATTTTCAAGTCAGAGCGAAAAGAAATGTTCACAAATGATGAAATGGATTAAATTTAATGAAAATTATTTTTTCTAAGGTTCAAAATTCAGAACATTAAATGAACCCGTTCGTTGTGCACCCATGGATTCGACGCGTTCTGAAGGAAATTTTCTTCTGGGTATTGATGATTATTGATGAGGAATGGATTTTGAGGTCTTCCACAACTTGTCAGGGATTTCAAGGTGAAGATTTTTGATGGGCACCAGGTTGATGAATTTCCTAAGGGAAATTTAAAAAAATTTCTAAGGCAAGGAATAAATGATGTTGTTGAAGATAAAATGCCTTGGCAGATGAATTTGAAAATGATTGCCTAGGTAATTTTTTATCAAATTCAGATGAAAACATTTTTCTCGAGCCAGAGTTGAATGAAATATCAGAGTGAAGAGCGCCAGGCAGAATGCAGGATGGGTTGAAAATTTGGCTAAGGCATGAAGAATTTGAACACGAAGTTGACTAAGGAAAAACGATGAACCCTTGGAGATCAGAGCGTGAAAATCAGGTAAGTAATGTGAACTTATATTATGAAATATTCTAATACCCCTCTCCTTGCTTGTTTTGCAGGAGGAATGTCGAGGCCAGAGCACGATGTCTGGAAATGGTGAAGCACGATGATATCACAACTTCCGAAGGAAGATAAAGTTACGAGTTTCAATCTCGAAGGAAGAAAAGTTGCAAGAAAATGGCTAAGTGTTAGCTCAAATGACAAAGAAGTCGAAGAACAAAAGTCAAGAAGAAGATCAAGGACAGTGTAAACGCGTCTACAAATAGAATCTTCTAGAAGGATGGTGGATATTAATGGCACATTTATTACCCCACTCCTCTTGGTGGCGGTTTTTAGGGTGAACCTTGTTGAGGGCTGAGGTGGCACAATCTGGGCCATCCAGCCGATTGTAATCTGAGCCGTCCGTTGGACTTGGCCAGCTATATAAAGGGGGAATCCCCCTCATTTGTACCTTCAGTAGACATTCATGAGACAGTAGGATTAGAGTAGAAGTTAGAATAGAGAGACAACTTAGAGGTAGATTGATAGTGTAGTTGGAGGAGAAGGAAAGTTTTCCTTTCAAAACTTTTGTAAGAGATTGTCGTGTAAAACTTTCATAATAAAAGATCTTTTCATTGATGGTGAAATTCGTCTTTGTCATGGATAGCTAGCGAGGTTTCTTCATCCCTTCTACTTCAAGTAGCATAAAGTAGAATAAATTTCATTTCATGCAAGTAGATGTTAGTTGTGGAATGTGGTGTTTGATCTAAGCAACTTCGTTTATCCATACCACTAGTGTGTTTACTGATGGTGAATGCGCCTTGTGTGGTCAACTGGAATATCATGTACTTAACTTCAATCACAGTTTGAATGATGGTATGCGTCGTTGTGATGGTATCTTCATGTCAAGTGGTGGTTTGAACATCTTTAGTCATCTCCCTTGAAGATTGCACCGACTCCGTGGAAGCTGTCCGATGCGAGGCAAAGCAAGTCCGGTTAGAAGTTTGCTGAAATTGAGCTCCATATCCCACCTTAGAATAGATTTAGACTCTCTAACCCTACCCCATTTCAATTCAGTACTTTCTGATTAGAATAGGAAACTCGCTTCATAGACAAATCTTTCGAATTTGAATTCCTTTCTCCCGAACAATTCGTAAGTCCCCTTGAAATACCAGCAAATCACATCGAGCCAAATGAGCCTATTCGCATTAAAAGAACCTTGGAGTTGAACGCACGAACTTTCTTGCAATCTTAGCGTGCGGAATACTTTGATCAAGAGAGAATAGGGAAGCCGTTGGCAACTTTATTCTGCGTTGGTGCGGTCACGAAAAACACATCAACACGTTCTTAACTCAGATTCTTCATCAGACAGATCTACTTTGGGAAAGAATGCAGAAAAGGCTACTTCTTCATGAAAGAGCTCAATGCCAAATAATGGGTGAAATGATGTATTCCCATCAAAAGCAACCAAATTAGTAAATTTTGTGAACGATGAATGTGCAACAGATTCTTATTATTGTCATATGATCAAGTATCTAACACACTGTGCTGAGTCGGAATATGTTCTCAGTTGAGTTAATGACCAGACCAAACAAATTTATACATTGCAGGACCAAGCATCAACTACACATGTTGATTTCGCAGCTCAAGTTACCAGCAGCCAGCAAGATTTATATGAGAAGTTGACAATTGGCTCACAGAATCCGTACAAGTTCAAAGTGAACTGCATTCTAGTTCCCAAGAAAAAGAAGTGTTTTCCCAAATCCACAAGATCAACTAACTCATGCATGATAATTTAGATGGTCTTTTGCTTGGCTGTAATGCATGGTTTTTGGTACTTGAAACTGGAATTGAGTTTGAAGGAACACTACAATTGTTATTATAGTTTTTTGTGACTACCGAAACATGGATATTGCCAAGATGCCTTGAGTAGATGACAGGAATTGAGCTTTGATCAAAAGCCCCTGTTTTGTGTTGAGTAGAATCAGGTTCTCCTTTCAACCTACTGTTACAATGCTCACTGATAATAAGATTCAACACTAGTCACTAGCACCTTGTGTCCAATTGAATGGGTCCACCGGAAACTCATTTTGAAATTTATTTTTGTTAGTTTGTGGGGCCCTGTCTTGTGGGTCCATTTGGTTCCTGATTCATTTGATGTACACAAGTAAGAAAATTAATTACTAATTAACTCACATACAAACAAATAATATAATACAGCATGGGAAATTAGTTATTTTGGTTGTAGCTGTTATAAAATGCCACTTTTCAGGGAAAGAAGCTTTTGTGTACAAGTTTGATGATTCTCCTTGCCCTAAACAGTGACCATATAATCCTAAAGTTGACCTTCTCAATTAAGTTCTCTTTGTAAGCTTTTAAAATAATTTTCTAAAATAATATATTATTTCTTCCAAGATTTCAAACATGTAAAGACAGAAGTTCATATTTCAAATTTCTGCAATTCAAGATTTCTACTTTTGGTAGTTTGCATTTTCTATTTTTAGAAGTTTCCGATTTAAAAGTTTAGCACATTCTAAGTTTCTTTTGTTCTTTTTTTTTCTAAATTAGTTTCACATTTCAGACTTAAATTTTCAGATCTAGGATTTGTGTGCATTGAGATCTCAGTTTTTATATGCTATAGCAATTTTGATCAAACTATTCCTTAAGAACTTCAGTTTTCTACTTTCAAGTTCAAATCTAGATTTCCTGCTTGTCAAGCTAGGATTTTACAATTTTAATGCAGATTAAGTTGGTTACATTACAGTGGTGCTGGAGCCACTTTCTTGGCCTCATAGGACAGACCAACAATTGACGACTCCTCTAGCCATCACAATTGATAGTTTGAGATCAGAAATTGTCTTATCTATAGAGGAAGCAATTAAAACTCCACTTGAAGAAATGAAAGGAGCTACATATAAGATGTTTTACATTCATTGCTTCTGCTTATGCAAATGAGGGAAAGAGATGAGAATGTCATAAAAGAGAAAGGTTACATGAGACCATGAGACGTAAAAGAGAGACTGACAGGACAAAAATCAGAACCCTTCTGCTAGAAAGAAATTAATCAAAGAATTAGGTTAATCAAAGGAACCAAGAAATTGTACGAATCACAGACTGCTTGAGAAAACCTCTAGTCTGAAGTTTGTTGTGCTCAGCAAAGAGATTAAACCTGGGGTTGGGCAGTGAAGCTTCTGGCTGAATCCTATGAAAGACTTCAAAAAACTTCAATTTGCCACCTTAGACCTGTTGACGTGGTTTTTGCGACCGCACCAACACAGAATAAAGTTTCCCAACGGATACCCTATCCTCTCTTGAACAAAGTATTCAGCATGCTAAGATTGCGAGTAAGATCATGCTTTCAACTCCAAGGTTCCCTAAGTGTGAATAGTCTCAGTTGGCTTGATGTGATTTTGCTGGTATTTCAAGGGGACTTACACAATTGTTCGGTAGCAGACAGCAGACTTAAGGGCTTTCATGTAATTCGAATGATTTGGCAAATGAGCACAAGTTTCCTAATTCTAACCAGAAATGAACTGAATTTAAATGAGTGTAGGGACTAAGAAGTTTATGTTCTACTCTAGGGCGTGGGACTTGGTGATCAATTCTTACAAACTTCAACTAGACTCTGCTTCGCCTCACATTGGACAACTTATACAAAGTCGGTGCAATCTTCAAGGGAGTGACAAGAGGTTTTCAAATTATAATTCAACATATAAGTACCATCAGAACGACGCATACACATACATGAATCACAATCGAAGTTAGGTTTATAAAGTTTTCCAGTCGACCACACAAGGCAAACTTGCCATCAACAAGTTGCTAGTGGTATGGATAAAAATGAAGTTGCCTCGATTAACTCCACAAGTCCACAACTAACATCTACTTGCATGAAAATGAAAACTACTCTACTTTACGCTACTTGAAGTCGAAGGGATGAAGAAACCTTGCTAGCTACTTATAACAAAGATGAATTCACCATTCAATGAAAGATCTTTTATTACAATAGTTTTTCGCAACAATCTCTTACAAAGTTTTCAAAGGAAAACTTTCCTTCTCCTTCAAACTACGCTATGCTAAGATGTTACAACTAAAGTGTCTCTGCTCTACTCTCTACTCTGATCTCTAAGCTCGCTTCTACTAGGGTACAAATGAGGGGGACTCTTTTATAGATGGCCAAGTCCAACGGACGGCTCAAATTACAATCGGTTGGATGGCCCAGATTGTGCCACCTCAACCCTAAACAAGATTCGCCCTAAAAACTGCCACCAAGAGGAGTGGGGTAATAAATGAGCCATTAATGGCCATCATCCTCTAGAAGATTCCAACCCTGAAACGCATTCACACTGTTCTTTTCTTGACTGCAGACTTGATCAAATAAATTCAACTACAGGCGCGTTCTCGGTCTAACTTCAAGGCGACAACTTCATTCTTCTGCCTGATGATGATTTTCAACATTTGGGTCTTCATCTTTTCTTTCATCCTGGGCTTAGAAATATTTTCTTGTCCTGAACTTAAACATTCAACACTTAGCCATTTCTTGCAACTTTTCTTCCTTCGAGGTTGAGATGTCATCTTGGATCACTTAAGTCATCACCGCTTGGTCTCAACGTTCCTCCTGCAAAACAAGCAAGGAGAAGAGAATTAGAACATTTCATAATATAAATTCAACTTACTTACCAGGATTTTCACGTTCTAACTTCCAAGCGTTCATTGTCTTCACTAGCCAACTTCGCGTTCAAATTCTTCATGCCTTAGCCAAATTTCCAACCTATCTTGCATTCTGCTCGGCGCACTTCGCTCTAATATTTCATCCAAGAAAAGCTTTCATCAGGAACTTGATCAAAAATCATCTAGGCGATCATTTTCAAATTCATCCGCCAAGGCATTTTAACACATTTTATCCTTTGCCTTAGAAAATTTTAAAATTTCCCTTAGGAAATTCATCAACCTGGTGCCCATCAAAATCTCCATCTTAAACGCCTTGGCGAAGTGCAGGGAACCTTGAAATCCACTCCTTGTCGAAGATCTCTGATACCCAGAAGAAAATTTTCTCCAAAACTTGTCGAATTCATGGGTATACCACGAACGGGTTCATTTAATTTTTTGAATTTTGAACCTTAGAAAAAATATTTTTCATCAAATTTAATCCATTTCTTCAACTCCAGGCGCATTTCCTTGCTCTGACTTAAAATTTCTCATTGACCCTGTGAAGCTAGCATCATCTGACTTCTTTCCTGTCAACTTACCTACACCTTAGTACATTTCATCATCTCCCAACCATCTTAGGCGTATTTCTCTAGAGGTGGAATTTGAATATTTATACTTAGAAAAATATTCTATCATTTTTCCTCACTAATTTTAGGACCTCTAGCTCCCATTTTTCCAGACTTAGAAAATTTTCTACCCATCCCTCTTCAAGGGCGCAAATCATAGCTGAAGCTTTCAATTTTAATACCTTCACCAAATTTCTTACCTCATCCTCAAGGTTAGGCGCAAATAAGAGGGGTTACCTTAAATACCTTAGAAAAATTTTGAGTTCTCTTCTTTTAAGCTCAAGGCACAAATGATGGGATCTTCTTTCAATTTAAGTTCCACACTTAAATTCTCTTCCAACTCACCCTTCTAGTCAAAGGCGCATTTACCACCTTGTGTTTCCATTTCAAGTTCTAACACTTAGAAATTTTTCTAACCTTTTCATAGCCAGGCGCATATCATACCCTGAACTTTCAATTTTTAATACTTTAGCACATTTTTAGCTAGCATACTACCCTGGCAAGGTGGGGCACAAATGGAAGGTGGAGCTTCAGATTTCAACTACGTAGAAAAACTTTCTAACTCACTCCTCAGGCTAGGGCGCATTTTGCTAGAGGAACTTCCAATTTCAACACCTTAGACGATGCATAGACCTTTTCACAAAGTGGGCGCATATGGGACCCCCTACTTCCAATTTTTGATACTTAGAATTTTTTTTACTTGCTTCCATCTTCTTCTAGGGCGCATTTTGGGGGTGCTATTTCCATTTTAAAAGACTTAGTAAATTTCCCATGCTTTCTTCCCTCAAGGGCGCATTTGGAGGCACAAACTTCCAATTCTCAAACTTAGAGAATGTCTATCAACTCTCCTCCACTTCAAGAGCGCATTTTGCTTGTCAAGCTTCCACTTTGTGTCAACACTTGGAAATTTTTCAAATGTCCTTCTCTTCATCTTGGGCGCATTTGGACCCTCATGTTTTTAATTTTCAACACTTAGTGAACTTTTTACTCCAACTTCAAGTTCAAGGGCGCACTTCACCATGGAGCTTTCAACTTTCCAGACTTAGAAAAAATTTCAAGCCACCTCTCAAGCTAGGGCGCATTTCATACCTTGCACTTTCATTTCTTCTGACTTAGAAAAAAAAAATTACCTGACTTTCTCTTCAAGGGCGCAAATCACAGGGGGAGCTTTGAGTTTCAATGACTTAGAAAAAAAATTTAAGTTCACTCTCCAAAGAGGGGCGCATTTGACCCATGAAGCTTTCACTTTCCACACCTTAGGCAAATTCTGAGTCTCTTCAAGCTCAAGCGCATTTCTCATGTCCAACTTTCAATTTTATCAACTCTAAGCTCAGGGGCGCAAATAGCATGGGGAGCATTAAGTTTCGACACTTAGCAAAATTTCCAAGCTCCTCTTTGAGGCTGGGCGCATTTGGCAGGGCAACTTTCAATTTTGACACTTAAAAACTTTTTCCATCACCTCTCTTGAGCTGGGCGCATTTGGAAGGTCCTGCTTCAAATTTTGCATACTTAGTAAGTTTTCCAACTCCTTCCACTAGTCAAGGGCGCATTTAAGAGGTGGAACTTCTAGTTGCCAAGACTTAGAATATTTTCACCTTCATCTTCTCTTCAGGGGCGCATTTGGAGGGTCCTTCTTCAAATTTTCTTGCCTTAGAAATTTTTTTGGAGTCTTCTTTACCTTGGGCGCTTTTGGGGGGGTGTACTTCAAGTTTTTGTGCCTTAGTGAATTTTCATCACCCACTCTCCTCTTGAAGGCGCATATGGAGGGGTGTACTCCAAATTTTCAATGCTTAGAATTTTTTTATCACCAGCTAAGTGAGTCAAGGCGCATATGACCTCTGGAGCTTCAAATTTTGAGTTAGAAACTTTTTAGCAATCTTCAACTGCAAGGGCGCAATTGGAGGGGTATGCTTTCATTCTTCAAACACTTCAAAACTCTTGATCTGTCTTTGGCCTTTTAAAGCAAGTTTTGATGCTGGACCTAAAAAAATATCAAACTTGGTGGATTTCTCGTCCTTTGCCGGATTTAGGGTGACTCGATCATGCTAACCCTAATTTGCTATTTTTAGAAAGTTTGTCAATTTTGCACTTAAAGCTAATTTCAAGCTCCAAAAAGGTTGGATTTTGCTTTGTTTTGGACCTCGGGATGTGTTTATGCTTCCGATGCCTGATATCTGTCTACACCTGCTATTTTTAGAAAGTTACTAAAAATAGCAATTGCTTGGAATGCCTTCAAATTTCATGTACTGAATGCCTGAAGGGTGTTGATTGTGACTGAACGCCGCTTCTGCCTGACTTTTGTGCTCTGCCCTTGAATTTAGGAAACCCTAATTTCTCTGCCCAAGCCTGCTAAAAATAGTAAGTGCTTGATTTTCCATCTTCTGCAAATCCGTTCACCTTGAAATTCGTGCCATGGGATCTTTATCAGCTGCTTGACCTGTACCTGTTGATGCCTTGCGTTGACCTGCTATTTTTGGCATGTTTCTGGAGGTGGTTTACTATTTATAGCACTTGCTCAGTTTCATGACTTCCACAACTCCGTTTGACTTGAAATTTGAATGACGGGCTCCTCACTACGTGACCTGCCTATTGACGCTGGCGCCTGCTGCTGACTTTCTATTTATAGCCTGCGCCAGGAATGCCTTACTAAAAATAGTAAGTGCTCCGTTTTCCTTCAAATTTTATCAGCAGATAGCTTGAGAGATGCTGATCGCAGTGGTATACATCAGTTTTCGAAAATTCTGACTTCTTACGCCTCTTTTTGGGTCCCGAAGTTGGAAACCCTAATTTGTCTTGCATGCGTATCAAATGACCTCCGTTTCTCCTTGTTTTTGTTGCATTGCGATCAGCTCATGATTCTGAAGTGCTAGGAGGCGGCTGCCGGGATGCACCTGCTAAAAATAGCAAGTTGCTGAAGGAGTGATTATCTTTGTTTGCATGTCATATCATCGCGAAGCTCTCGAAAAACCCATAAGGAATCATCCGACATGCAAAGAAAACCCTGACATGCAAACCCTAAAAATAGCCTCCAAAGGCTGAACTCTGAAAGTTGTCGTCTCGCTTTGCATGTTATACTGTCGCGAAGGTCTCAGAAAACCCAGAAGGAATCCTCAGACATGCATCGAAAACTCCTGCATCCAAGCCCTGAAATTTGCCCTGGAAGCTGGACTGCTAAAAATAGCAAGTCGTCTGTTTCAGCTCAAATTTTGCACACGAGCAGTTTGATGTGTTTTGAATGCAGTGTGATTGTTGGAATTTCAAAATTGTTGAGAGATTGCCTGCAATTACACACTTACTAAAAATAGTAAGTAGTCAGAATCTGATGAAATTTCAGTGGAAGCCTGTTGGAAGCACACTGACAACAATGTTAGTCTTTATTTTCAATTTATTCACCTCATTTGACTTCAGTTGGCTAGAAAAATTCAAAACCAATTTTCAGACTGGCCAATTTCATGTTTTAAACTCAGCAAACCACGACTGAGAGAAGAGAGAAGAGAGAGAGAGAGAGAGAGAGAGAGAGAGAGAAAAACCAAAGCCAAAAAGACCAAAATGGAGCAAAAATTAGGGGTCCCCAGCTTGAATGGGGCATGTGTGAAAAGGTCACAACAAGACCTTGATTAAACTCGCTCAATTGACAATTAGTAGTTAGAGCGTGCACAAGAAGAGAATTTAATGTGGGAGATCAACAGGAAAATGACATGGAATCAATACGGCACAACTTTTAACATAGTTTTGAGGCCTGCACAAGACTACTACTTCTTGTTTCTAAAGGTTATGAAGCAAAAAACTAGTAGTATATTGCTCTACAGAATTCTTCCAATCTAGTTTTCTTGTGGGGAATGTCTTTTCACAAAGGTTGGCCGCTATGTATATTGATGGATTGAAAGACGCCACTAAAGGTTACATCAAGGATTTGAATCCTGCCACCCTTGAGGAAATCATCCAGCTACCTGAAAGCCTATTTGGAAGTGGTTAGGAGTCCATCTAAAGCAGAAACTACCCCCAAAACCAGTCTGACAGAAAAGGAGGAATCAAAAGGTAGTATGAAAACTAATTTTACTGTTTCTAGTTGTTGGACAGCCAAAGGTAAGACTTGTAGATCTGCCATCATGGTCAACTTATGCCCAAAGGAGCATGGATTCAAATATAAAGAGGTCTGCTCAACTGCAAACAGTTACATGGGTGTAAATCTTCTGAGATTCTATATCATTGAAATTGTCAATGGAGAAGAAAAGGAGATGGCTGAAACTGATCATAACAAAAAAGCAGAAATGAGATGAAGAACCCATGTAGTGAACCTGGATCGACATGAAATACCCACTGTTTTCCTTCCTGATGGGAAATTGAGAATCACCAAATATCAAAAACCTAAGAGTAAGAAGAAAACCAAAAGGAAGAATTGTAGTGACTTGTTGATGCGTGTTTTATGACACAACAAACACTCTAGAATAAAGAATCCAAAGAAACTCTATCCTCTCTTGAAAAACTGCCTCGTATGCTAAGATTGCCAAAAAGATCATACAACAATTCCAATGTTTCGTAAGTTGGGTGTGGATAAGCTCTGTGGATGATGTGATTTTGCCAATAACACAAAGGGATTTACTCTAGCAAGTTACTTAGAAAGCAAAGACTTAAATGCAGTGTTATATTTTTTGGAATTTTTTGATTTTAGATTAAAAAGTGAAAAAGGGAGTAAGGCTTGAGGAATCCTACACTATTCCTACGAAATCAAGAGACAGTAAGGATTGAGTGAAACCAAAGAACAATACTTTGTTTCGCCACGCTATACGACAACTACACAAAGCAAGTGCAATCTTCTAGGGATTTGTGTTTAAAAATTTTTCACTACAAACAACACCATCAATAGAACAATATCATTTGAAGTAAACAATGAAGCATCCACATTAAAAGCTCAGTCTAACTTTACACATTGAATAGAAATCATCCATCCAAAGAAAGGATGAGCAAAGTTTCACTAATCTTTACAATCAATCTATCATTCCCTTAACATACATTGAAATGAAATTCTAACTCAAATCTACTGTACGAGGAAGAGAAATATGCAACCATTTGACAATGAAAGGATTCAAAGCATCTCATGCATTATGAACTTTATTATCAAGATAGTCTTTAGCAACAATTTCATAAAACTCTCTCTCTTATTATCTATGCTCTATCTCCTATCTTCTATACTATATTCTCGTGATTATTTCCATATATCTATATATGTGAAAATGAGAGAGTGAGGGGGGGGTACTGCAGAGAACTCATTCACTAGGAGTTGCATCCTTATCCACTCGCAAAGCACTATGTTCGGTGAACCTGGACACGATCATGCTGACTTCTTCCATGGTAATGTCCGGTACTATGTTAACTTTGACTCTAGCAAGTCTAGACTTTCTACACATTCTGCAAAGGTGATCATCCATTCTGATTCATGCAGCAAGAAAGTGTCTTGGACAGTCAGGAAGCTGAATGCTTTCGTCAAATTCTCCTTCATGATTGGCCCGAAAGTGGTAGAGAAAATTCTTTGAACTTTATCCTTTAAATTTTCTAGCTGCAAGTGTTTTCCTTGGACAATATCTCTATCAAGCACATCTGCAATCATTTGGAAAATCTTACTCTGAATCTCCTTTGCTTGCTCTTCAATTTTGGCGCCATCTTCCTTTACTCTTTCCAGGACTTCTCCTTGTGAGATTAGTGCATAGTACCAACTACTGAAATCATACGCAACTCCAGCTTCAATAATCTTCTCATCAATCAATCTCTGCTTTGGAATGCCCTTTATCTCTCGAAGACATGGGATAATTTTATTTTGGATGTCTTGGAGGCCATCCCATGCTTCTGCTAAGTTTGCAACTCGTGATAGCAGAAAGGAAGTTTGCTCATAAACATATGCCAACTTCTCTGTGAATGCCATTGCCTCTTCTTTCCTTCCTGCCATCCATTCTTTAGTTTCTTTGGCTGTAGTCAATTCCTCTTCAAAATTTATGACCGGTTCCTATGAAGGGTTTGGAAGTGGAGGTGTTGATTGGTCACCTTGATTGAGTGGCCTGGTTAAATGTTGGATATATTCTTTCAGACACAAAATCTCTCTTTTATATTCCCTTTTCTTCGCCACTTCTTTCTCTAGCCTAGACTTGATGGTGGCAACAGAATTATCCAGGTCCTCAACTTCTTGTCCTTTTGTTGTCGAACCAATATCAATAGTTGTAATGGCATATTCATTTGGGGCAATCTCATCTCTTGATTTCTCTACTATAGGTATTGCAATATGCACTATTCGGTTACCAGCTTCATCTCTTTGTATGGTAGAAAATTTCTTGGATGGCTTTCTTGTGGCAATCTGCTCTAGCCTCGCCAAGAAGTCTACGGTATCATCTTCTTTTGGTACCTCTACTAGCACCTTTATCTTTAGTCTCTCTTTCAGCCAATCCGGGATGGTTGACTGTTCAATTCCATCTTCCTGATGATCTTGGACGTCCTGCATATCCTGAACTTCTGGCATATCCTGAATTTCTTGCATGTCCTAAATCTCTTTCACGAATGGGGCTTCCTGAATTCCTTTCAGGGCAGAAATCATTCCCTTTTCAAATTCTCCATCCATGATATCTATGTCATTGTTAGACTCCAAAATTTTCGTGCTTGTAGGAGAGGGATGATCATCATCTTCCAATTGCATTGGCTCCATATCTCTTTCCAAAACTGGCAAGGGAATTCTGACTTGCCCCCATGACTCTTCTTCCATGATCAATATTTCATCTACATTTCTGGATGTAGCCGAATGAAAGGGCTTGCATTTCTACTTCTTTTGAGCAAGTTCTTCATCTATTATTTTCTTCTTGTTTTGCTTTACAGAGTCATCAATTTCTTTTCTCTTTTTCAGGTTGGCAGCATCAGTTGGTTCACCTCCATGAGATGCACCGGCATTTGAGGAACTGGACTCTGCCTCACCTATCAAGTCATATGTGAATGTTACATTCCTTTGCCGCAAAGCTTGCACTTGCTGATCTATCGACCATCTGGAGTATTTGAACACTGGTCTCATGAAAGTTGTCAGGTCGCCAAGCTCAGGCTTAGACCATCTGATAGGAGAGGGCGGTTGCCTTTCATCAAAGTCTGGTTGCACGTACACTCGATCATCCTCTAGTTGATCAAGTACTCGAAAGAGTTTTGTTGTCCTTATCATATCCAGCGGCAGCCTTGACCACAGTCTTTTTCTAATGTCATACTCATCAGCTACATTTTCCCAGGGTTGTCGAGAGACGCATCTCCCCCCCTCTGAGATGCGTCTCGGAGATGGAGACGCGTCTCCGACACCGCACCCGCAACCAGAGACTCCATTTCGCATTTGGAGACTTTCAAGACGTTTCCCGCCGTCTCCCACGTCTCTGAAACCTAAAAATGGCGTCTCCCGCAAGGTCTCCCGCGTCTCTCGTCAGAAATCACGCGTCTAAGGCACAGAAAGTTAATAATTTTTAAAAATAGTAAATACTTATACAAAAGACGGCACTAGCGACGGCACTTTAGCAGGTGTCTGAGGAAGAGGGCGATGACAGATAAAACTTTGAACTTTGAAGCATTGAAAATTCAAAATCGTCATTGCTGATTGCGTCAATCTGAACTTGAAGAGTCTAAGAGTCGGGTATGTTTTACTTCTAGTTTTTTAAAAAAATTTAATAGTCTAAGAGTCTAAGACTCTAATGGCAAGCTAGGCAAGGTTTTCCGTTTTTTTTTTAATTTAATATTACCAGTAGTCTCCACAAGGGCATTGCCCCTGTTAAAATCGTGGAATACTCTCTGTATTCCACTATTTTAACAGGGGCAATGCCCTTATGGAGATTACTGGTGATGCTACAGCTAAATAAAATTATAATTTATAAAACAATCTAAAAGTAAAAACTCAAAACTGTTGTAACTATTTGAATTTCTATTCAAATTGAAATTGTAAGTCTAACACCGCTCTTGTGAATTCTCTGCATATTTTAAAAAGTCTACAATTACATGGTTCTTTTCATAATGTGTCAGGTCATCAACCTCATAGAAAATGTACAGCAAACAATGTACCCTAGAAATTATTCATTTTGTATTTTTTTTTGTGTAGAATTTGAATCATTGAATCAAGATGTCGAGTGGGGGAAACAAACAAGGCTTGTATCCGTTGTGGAAGTATATTGATCGTGTTAAGGGGCCGAAGGGTTCAGGTGGAACAGCCACGATCTCATGCAAATTATGCCCAATGTCATGGCAAGGTACTTACACAAGGGTGAGGGTTCATTTTCTTCACCTACTTGGAAAAGGTGTTGATCCTTGTATAAATGAAGTGGAGCGATATGAGGCTGTGAGGGATGAAGAAAGGGCTAATGGTAAAGTTTCTAATATGAGCTCTCACGCTTCAACAAACACTGCTGCAAATCAAAATCAGAATATCAATAGAGAGGTAGAGGTGGATGTGTCTTCAAGAGATGTAGCAGCAGAAAGTTCTCACAAAAGGCCACACATTGGTAGCTCAAACCCCATTGGCAGATTATTTGATGTGCAAGGTTGAGAAGCGGTTGATGCAGCAATTGCACGCTTCTTTTATGCCAATGGAATACCATTTAATGTTGCTCGATCACCTTTCTATATAGAGATGATCCAAGCAATCAACAATCCAATAGCTGGATATAGACCACCTATGTATGAAAAGCTTCGCACTACTCTAATTGATAAAGAAAAAATTCGATTAGAGCAACAAACTGCACCATTGAAAAGAGTGTGGATTTCAGAAGGATGCAGCATTGTGATGGATGGGTGGACGGATACTAGAAACCGTCCACTACTTAATATCATGGTAACATGCAGCAAAGGGCCTTATTTTTTGAAGGCATTGGATTGTTCGGGGCATGAAAAAAATGTAGAGTATCTTTATAGCCAGCTATGTGACGGCATTGAGGAGGTAGGGGCATCAAATGTAGTCCAAATTGTTACAGATGCTGCCCCTGTTTGTAAAGCAGCAGGCATGTTGGTGCAAAAGAAATATAAGCATATATTTTGGACACCATGTTGTGTGCATTCGTTGAATAATGCACTCAAAGATATTGGCAAGTTTGAGTGGGTTTCAGCTCTCATAGAAAAGGGCAGAAAAATTCAAATGTTTATATGCAACCATCACCAAACACAAGCTATTTATCGAAAATTTGCCAAGGTGGAGCTTCTCAAACCAGCTGATACAAGGTTTGCTTCTTATTTTATTCTTCTTCACCGTCTTTGTGAAGTGAAAGGTGCTTTGTGTTCCACGGTTGTTAGTGATGCATGGGCAGCTTGGAGGCAATCTACATCAAATGATGCAGTTGAGGTGAGAGGTATGATCCTTGATGACCGTTTTTGGGCTGATGTTAAATTTGTTGTGGACTTTATTCAGCCCATATGTGAGGTGATCAAATTTGCAGATTCAGACAAGCCATGTTTGGGGGAAATTTATGAAGAAATAGATTCCATGTGCGAAAGAATTAAGCAAATAACAGATGCACAAGATCCTTCACTATATCCTTTGATAGAAGGTAAGTTACATGGAAGATGGAACAAACTTAACACACCTCTTCATTGTGCTGCCTATGCCTTAAATCCTAAATGGCATAATATAGAAGAGACCAATAAGAGGGCTTCATATGAGGATAGAGAGGTAATGAAGGGGTTTTAGGCTGCAATAAAAAAGATATATGGCCAAGGTGAGGAAGCATCAATTATAAGGAGTCAATGGAATAAGTTTTCACGTGGGCATGGTGACTTTTCTTCTGTGGAAGCTTTATATGATATGCGAGCAAAGATAGACCCTATAGAGTGGTCGTGGAACCATGGAGGTGAAACACCTGAATTGCAATCATTTGCAATAAGATTACTCTCACAAGTAGCTAGCTCTTCATCTTGTGAGAGAAATTGGAGTACTTATGGTTTCATTCATTCGCTAAAGAGGAACCGATTGGGGTCAAAGAAAGCAGAGAACCTGGTGTACATTCATAGCTCACTTCGCCTTCTCTCTCGTGTAGATCCTGCATACAATGAGGGTCCTTCAGCAAAATGGGACCAAATTTCACCTGATGAAGATGTTGCAGCCATAGTGGATGAAGTGGTTGAACCAGATGGCCTTATTGATTTACCCCCAGTTCTACTACCAGCAGAGGAACCTGAGTTAGAGAGTGATGAGTATTTGGAGAGTATCATAGCTGAGGACCTTGACATGGATGATATTGATGTGGTGTAGATGAAATGAGATTCAGATATCAGATAGATTTCTGATTTTTGTTTTTTGTTTGCATATCGGCCAATCGAACTATCAATATTTTTTAATTTCAATATGTAATCGAATATGTAATGTCAAATGTCAAATGTGAATTTAGAAGTTGGAACTATGATTATGTTAACTTTACTACTGCTATTGTTTTGAAAGTTCAATGTCATTATATTTTCAGATTTTTTATATATTATTAATTTTTATATTAAAAAAAAAATGGCGTCTCCAAGTACCCCCGTCTCCTATTTTCAAAAAAATGTCGTACCGGTACCGGTACCAATCTCTCGTACCAGTCTCGCGGCAACTATGCATTTTCCCAAAAATCTTCTAAGTCTATTATGTGTCTATATTTCCTTTCGTCCACAGTTCCAATGTGATGAAGTGGATCGAAATCAGTTATGGGCTTGTAGGAAATGAATGGGTATCTTTGTATCTCCAATCGAGCACTTTCTGCCACTTGCGCCGATGGACATGATTCTTCCATATTGCCGATGAAGAAAGGGAAAGTAATGGAGGCCTTTTGCTTGGTCCTTTAAATATTTTGATGTCTCCAATTGCCTCAGAACTTCCAGCAGAACCATTTTGTTGGTAGGATAGATTGGCAATCTATATGGGCAATCTGTGAATCCTTGAATTCTAACGTATGTAAATCTAGGAAACTGGATAAACCAGGATCCATACCGTCTGATCAAACTTTTGGCTTCACGAGTGAGCCTCTGATGTGTTTCGCCTTGGAGAATTCGAGTGATATACATGAGAAAGGCACCATGTGCCCTTCTAAAATGTGATTTCTCCTTCAATTGCAACTGAGGATAGCAATCGTAGGAATTGAACTCTCCTTCACCATTGCCAACTACGCCTTTGCAAATCAGGCCAGCATATATGTAGGTTCTTGCAAGCAGATATGTGACATAAGAACTCATATGAAAGGTTTTGGTTTTCTCCAAGTTGACCAACTGCTCGTGGAGACTGTCACTGATCATTCTTAACCGGTTGAACATTTTTACCCCAAAAGTTATTTCATCAATGAAATAATACATCCAGGTTTCAAAGGGCGTTCCTTGAGGATTTCCCACTATTCTATTCAGCAACAAGACAATATCTCTGTATTCTTCTTTAAAATCAGTTCTAGACAACTTCTTGGGCATCTTTTTGGCAGTAGGTCTGGGTTTCACCAACCATGTCTTGTTCATATTCGAGGCACATAGGTCTTGCTGATTTTCATAAAGTTTTTGTGCCTCGTCCTTGGTTCGGTAAGATGTCCTATTGTAAGTTGGAATTCCAAATATCTCTTGTATAGCAGGCTCAATTAAATATGCCAGTATCCTTCCATCAGGTGCTTCAATCTGTCTTTCTTGTGCATTATAATGCAATGCACACTCTACCATGAGCTCTAGACATTCTTTTGCTAGCGGAAATCCAGCTGCCTGGACAATACCATTTCGTATCATCCGGTATGCAATTGGTGTGGGAAAAAATTTATCACTTTCGTACATCCTCCTTTTAAAATCATCAAAGTCTACATGGCCAAGGTCGGTGTCCACAATGTTTTTCCATTTGGATTTGATCTTGGACTGTGGCTGCGAACCCTTGCTGGCGAACTTCATTTGTATTTTCTCGAAAATAAATCTGCAAGAATGTACAAAGAAAATATTAAAATTCAGAAATTAAAATTAAGTTACTTGAAAAAATATTCCAGCCAAGTGATAAATTCAATTTCGTGAAAGATCATGTTGGAAATGAAAGAATTTATCCAATAGATGAATGAAGTTTCTTGTGCTAGAATGAAGTGAAGAAAGTAAATCTGCTTGCTACTCTGGAAAAAATAAAATGGACAAGTTCATAGTGCTGGCTGGTATAAATTCGCTTTTCTTCCTTCTCTTTGCTTCAAACTTCACAACTTTCTTGCCTTAGCCAAAATTTCTTCTCACAACTTCGCTTTGGAAAACTGAATGATTGAAAAAAGAGAAGTAAAACCCATTTAAAGATGAAAAGTTTGATTAATTTAGCAAAATCCAATTATTTCCATTAAATCAAGTTCGAATTGGGTCTATACTCTTCTCTCGAATGGCAAATTTTATCTCCAACATCAGTTTCCAGGAAAGTTGCTAAGTCTAGCGCCAGTTCAGTGAAGTCTCTTTTGTCCTTTTCCAAAATTTGAATTTTTTTCTCTAAGTGTTGGAAAAAATTAAAAATTAAAATAACATATTATTTCATGTGTTATTTTCCAACATCTTTTAATTTAATTTTTCTTAATTATGGCTTTTATTTTGTGTCCTAAGGCAAATTCGATTTTTCTAAGTTATTCACCGTCTTTGCCTAAGGCAAAAAAAAAATTCTCGAGCTAAGTTTTGCCATAATTTTTCATAACTCCCTATGTCTCTGGCAAATTTCCTCATTTTCTAGGCATATCATTTAACATTTTAATGTTCCAATGTTTGGACTTAGCCAAAATTTTGATTTTCTCCACTTGATCATGTGTTTGGGAAGCTTTTGGATGGACTAGGCGGACTTAACTAGTGTTTTTTGCCATGCCTTTTAAGCCTTGGAGAGGACTTTACTTGTTCTCATGCCATTACCTTGTTGAGTGGCAGACTTGGCTCTATGTTATGCCATTCTCCTTATGGCAGACTTGTCTATTGCTCAAGCCATGTATCATTTTATTTGGGGCAGACTTTGTTCATGTGCAAGCCACTCTCTTTTCCATATGGCGGGCTTGCCTTTACCTTGTGCCATCTTTATGAGTGGGGCAGACTTCACCAAGTGTTGTGCCATTTGCATAGGGCGGACTTTCCTTAAGTCTAAGCCATTTCACATTGCTTGGAGCGGACTTCCCTTATTGTCATGCCATCTATCTCTTATGTTGGGCGGACTTTGCTTAAAGTCAAGCTATCTTATCTTGGGTGGACTTTCCATAGTCTCATGCCATTGCTTTGTGAGTTGGGCAGACTTTCCATTGAGTTGAGCCATGATGGGGCGGACTTTCCACTGTCTTGAGCCATTGCATTACCTTCCTATGGCGGACTTGACTAAGTGCTGAGACATCCTCCATTCCAGCCTAGGCAGACTTTCCATTGAGCCATGCCATGTTTTGTTCTTCTTGGGCAGACTTAGCACTATCTTCCATACTTAGGCAGATTTTGCCATGAATTCCATGCTGGTTATTTCGCCATTTTTTTTATTTTCGTGATTTTTTGTTGGTTTTTTAGGGCTTTTGACTAATTTTTTGAAATCCGGGCACTTTCTAAAGATGGAAACCCTGGCAAAAATAGAAACTTTTCCAAAAATAGCCCCTAAAAAATAGGAAGTCTAACATGGGCCAAAAATGTCAAAAATGAAGTCCCCAAAAAATAAGAGGTCTAGGGTGGTGTTGTGACCTTTTCACACATCACCCCATTACAAATGGGGACCCCTTAATTTTTGCTCCGTTCGGGTCTTTTGGCTTTGTTTTCTCTCTCTGTTTCTCTCTTTCTGCTATCTGCCTTTCCGAAGATGTGCCCGCTTTTAAGCTTGAACGTTAAATTTTGGCTAAGTCTGAGAATTAGGGTTTGTACTTTTCTAGTTAGTCTAAGGTCAAATGGTGTGAATAAGTTGGAATCTAAGCTTCACGTTGCAGTCAGCATGCTTCCAGTGGGTTCTCAACAAAATTTTAGTGAATTCCGACGACTTACTATTTTTAGTAAGTACCAGATTTGGGGCATTCTCTCAGCACTTTTGAAGTGTCGATCGTTACACTACATCTAGGGCATGTAAGGCTGCTTGTCTGCAAAATTTGAGCCAAAACAGACAACTTGCTATTTTTAGCAGTCCTGCCTTCGAGGGCCACTTTTAGGGTTTGCATGTTGGACTTTCAGATGCATGTTTGAAGATTCTTTGCGGGTTTTTCGAGACCTTCGCAGTGATATAGCATGCAAAACGGGATGATGACTTTCAATGATTTGGGTTTCAGAGGCTATTTTTAGGGTTTGCATGCAAGATTTCTCAACGCATGTCAGCATTATCTTTCTGGGTTTTCCGAGAGCTTCGCAACAAGGTAACATGCAAGCGGAGCTGATCACTTTTCCGGAACTTTCTATTTTTAGCCAATGCTCGCATGTTGATGATTTTTCTGGGTTTTTTTGGTTTTTTCAAGCTCTCTCGGGCAGTGTGACATGCAAACTCATATGGTAGCTAGTCGGTCACTTTTTCAGCTACTTACTATTTTTAGCAGGTTCACTTCGGTAGCTGCCCAGCACTTCAAAATCACGAACATAGTAACATGCAACAGAAACGGAGTTGAACGGAGGTCATTCAGGGCACATGCAAAACAAATTAGGGTTTTGAGCTTCAGGACCCAAAATGAGGGGTCAAACGCCAAAATTTCCAAAAATCGAGGTATCCCATCGTGATCAGCATCTTTCAAGGAGTCCATTGGTAAAATTTGAAGGCAATCGGAGCACTTACCATTTACAGTAAGGCGTTCCAGAAATAGGCTAAAAATAGTAAATCAGCAGCAAGCGCCAGTGTGAACGGGTAAGTCTACCGATGAGGGTCATGGCATTCAAATTTCAAGTCAAACGGAGTTGGGGAAGTCATGAAATTAGGCAGTTGCTATAAATAGTAAACCACCTTCAGAAACATGCCATAAATAGCAGGTCAGCTCGGGACGGCAGTGTGAACAGATCAGTTAAGTCATGAGGATCCTGTGGTTAAAATTTCAAATCAGTCTGAGCTTCAGAAGTATGAAAACCAAGAACTTACTAAATATAGTAAGGCATGAACGAGCAGCTCAGAAAAGTTCTAAGTCTGACAAAAATCCTGCTCCAGCATGAAAATGTGCCCTTGCAAGCTTGAAGGAATTGAAAATTTCTCTAAGTATGTGAAATTGAAAGCTCCAGCATGAAAATGCGCCCTTGAAGTTGAAGAGGTGATTGAAAAGTTTCTAAGTCATTCAAACTTGAAGCTCTATGCCTCATATGCGCCTTTGACTAGGAGGAGGCCTTGGAAAGTATTCAAGTGTGGCAAACTTAAAGCTACCACTCCCATATGCGCCCAAGAAGTAAGGAGGCCTTGAAAAAAAAAATCTAAGGCATTCAAATTTGAAGGAAGACCCTCCATATGCGCCTAAGAGAAGAGAAGGGAGTAAAAAGTTGACTTAGTCTTGAAAATTGAAAGAAGAGACCCCTATATGCGCCCTAGCAACTGAAATATGCTAACCAATTTTTTCGATAAATTAACACAACATAACCAACACTTAGCCAACTTGATTAGCGTTAGCTCCAAATAGAAAACCAAACTTGAAATGAACTCACACCAAGAATGCACACTCAATCCCAATGAAGGATAGGTGTTGTCATATGGCGGAGGAGCTAAAGGAAAGTACTTGAAAGAAACTACTCAACGTCAAGAATGTGCACTCAAGATCCCACTGAGGGCGAGGTGCTAACATATGACGGAGTGTTAAATTGAAAGCTAGAAATTAATAGGCGGATAACCAGCCATGAAGCTATTACAAACTAATTCATCCGCTGCGGCGGGCATCCACAGAATTGTGGGGATTCACCACTATGAAAGTGGGTACAAGAGTGTTACAATCAAATTATCCACACTGGCGGTAAACCATCCAGGGGTACTTATGTGAGAAGAAGAAGAATTAATTGCAGCGAATAGAACTGGAACAGTACTACTGTTTACAGTCTTTACAAATAAGAAATAAGCCGCAAATTACATATGAATTACAACAGTCTTCAAACACATGAGTAATAGATGATCTCTTACAATTATTTAACTCTCTAACTGCTGATAATGAATCAAAATCAGAACTTTTAAAGTCTGATACAAAAAAACAGTAAACTGAAAGTGTCAACCAGCAACTGTGAAAATCATTAAAATATTCATAACTCACTCATTTCACCTCTGAATTGAATGATGTCTTTTGCAAAGGTCTCCTAGGAGGTAGGCGCCCAAAAACCAAGCACCAAGCAGCAGCAATTTTCAACTTATATCAACTTGCACAAATCCCAATGCTCTTAGAAAAGTACGGCCCTCCTTGGAGGGGCGATTTTCATTTAAAAATCAGACACTTCAAAATAAATTCCCAAAATAAACATGAAGGGTTGCCCAAGGTCAGCAAATAGATTGATGAAGTACCCAGAACCAAATTCAAACTGGAAAATAAGCTATGAATCAAAATCACCTTCAGCTGTAAATGAACCAGCAAACCAAAATTGCCAAAATCTCCAGAATTCTTCAATCAAATGGATGTGAGGTATGGGGAAATAGTATGTCAAAATGCAGTTGGAGACAACTAGAAAGAATTCAAAAACATCTAATAACAAGCAGTCTCAAAGTCAAAACCACTGTCCCCTATGAAATTCTTTTAGCTGAAACAGGGTCTTTTCCATTGGAAGCATCGGCTTTAATCCGGTTGATAAGCTATTTAAAGAAGGTTGAAAACATGGATAACCACCGTTGGCCCAAAACAGCTATGAAGGAGACGCTAGAACGTAGGAAGAAAACTTGGATGAAACAAAACCACAAGTGGATGAACAAGTGGGACATCAATTTGCATGAGTGTCCTAGCACCAATAGTGAAATAAAAAGCTATGTGACTGAAAAATTCAGAACTGCCATGTGGACAAACCAGATTGGGCGAAAAAAAGCATACTACATCAAAGAGTTTAACCCGACAAAGGATCATGGTGAAAAAACTTATTTAGGTGCAGATATTAAAGGGAAAGCGAGGTTGTTAGTGGCACAATTGAGGACGGGATCACATCACCTTAGGTGTGAGACCGGTAGGTGGAAGATACCCAAGGAAACTTGGGAAGAAAGAACTTGTATTTTCTGCAATAAAGGGGTTGTGGAAACAGAATGGCACTTCATCATGGAATGCATTGCTTACGAGGATATCCGCACTCAACATGAAAATAGTTTGAAAGTGGACAATATGCACCAGCTATTTGAGGAAGATAAGATTAATCAGACGGCTAGCCTTCTAGTCAAACTTAACAGCAGGAGATCTGACTTGGAAAAGAGTATGAAGACAAATTAGGCCTGTTTTGTCTCGGTCCCATAGACTGTTTGGTCTCGCGGACGTCATTAAAATCTTTCATTCATTCATTCATTCATTCATTCAATAGAGATCAATCTGCTGATCTGATGTTAAGAAGCAGCAATGTAGCCAACTAGGTGTTATCTTGCAAACCACGAAATTGGACGAAAGGCTAGGAGGTAGACATCCAGAAGCAAAATATCATTTGTCATTGGGCAACATAACTTTAGCATAATTTTCATGGATGAAATGCTAGAGCAAAATCCTTCATTAAATAGAACTCACAAACTCTTCCAATTCTGAAAAAAGCACACCAAAGACCACAGGAGTCCTTTCAAATTTCCAAAAACAAATAACTTCTCAAGATGGCATAATAAGCCTTAAAGTGGCATTTTCCCAAGGCATTATGTTCTTATCAATAATTAATAAATCTCCTCATGAAGGCGCCACCCTTCCAAGTCCCCTTTTTAAACACAACTTAAAGTTGTTCTCCTAGGCCAAGGGGTCAACTATAAAATATAACCTCGATGCCTTTATTCAACATAAAAATGCTTTAAGAGGTCAGAAATGAATTGCAAATAATTGCTCCAACTGGAAATGAAGTACTAAAAGCTGACAAACTCCATACTGCTTAAAATAGAATTTACTATAAATAGTAAACTCTCAGAAATGCCAAAGAACCTCAGAACTGGAAACCCTAATTTTACCTCACACAAGCCTACAGGCTTCCGGAATAGCCTGATGAGTGTCAGAACAGATTACTGATGAGAAGGGGACATTACAGTCCGCCCTCCTCGAAATTGCTTGTCCTCAAGCAACTGAAAAGATGGATGCAACAAAATCTGTTCTCCTTCCCACGTGGCATCTTCAATAGGCAAATTCCTCCATCTAACCAAGTATTCTTTGATTGTCCTTCTCCTCAAAGAATGCTCTCTAGTATCAAGGATTTCTTCAGGAATCAACACCAACTGACCTTCCTCATCCAATGGAGGTAATTCTGAAGTAGCCACCACGTTGTGTCCAATTGCCTTCTTGAGGCGTGACACATGAAAGACATTATGTACTTTGCTTTCAGCTGGAAGCTCCAACTCATAAGCAACTTCACCAATCCTCTTGGTGACTTTTGAAAGGACCATAGAAACGTGGCTTCAACTTTTCTGCACCACTTTTCTTGAGAGAAGATTGTCTATATGGCTGAAGCCTCAAGTAGACCATGTCCCCAACTTCAAAAGACCTCTCAACACGCTGTTGATCAGCGTATAACTTCTGCTGATTTTGAGCTTGTTGCAGATTTTCCTTGAGAGATTTCAAGATGTCTTGGCTCTGTTGTAACATATCCCGTGCTTGTGGAGCTCTACTATCACCAAACACTAAATCAACAAAATTAGTAGCTTCATAACCATAAAGAGCCATAAAAGGTGACATCTTAATTGACATGTGATAAGAAGAGTTATAACAATACTCTCCTAAATGAAGCCATTTAATCCAAGCTCTTTGCTGTCCTGAAACATAGTTTCTTAGGTAGCCCTCTAACCATTTGTTAACAATTTCTGATTGCCCATCTGTTTGTGGGTGATAACTAGTGCTTGGAGTAAGCACTGTCCCACTCAATCTGAAGATCTCTTGCCAAAAAACACTTAGGAACTTGCTGTCCCTATCACTGACAATAGTTTTAGGCAATCCATGCAAACGGAAGACCTCTCTAAAAAATAACTCAGCCACTTGAGCTGCTGTAAATGAAGTGGTGACAGCAAAGAAATGAGCAAATTTCGTTAGTCTATCAACCACAACAAAAATACAATCACGTCCTTGCACCTTGGGCAACCCCGTGATGAAATCCATGGCAATACTTTCCCATTTCTGATTCGGAATGGGCAAGGGCTGTAGTAGACCAGCTGGATAAGAGTGTTCATTTTTATTTCTTTGACAAATCGGACACTCTCTAATGTAGTTCAAGACTTCTTCTTTCAACCCTTTCCAAGTGAATCTTTCACGAATCTGCTTATAAGTCTTGAAAATCCCTTGATGACCAGCAAGGGGAACATCATGAAAAGATTGTAGAATCTTCTTTTTAAGCTTAGATTCTTGCACTAAAAAGATTCTATCTTTATAGTAAATTATCCCATCAACCAACTTATACCTTTCATCAACCAAATGTCCTTCTAGCAAGCTGGTTGCAAACTGATTTTTAACATAATCAGCAACAATTAACTCCTTCCAATCTGCTGATAACTCACAAAGTGACTGCAAATGAGGCCTTCTTGAAAGAGCATCATCCACTATGTTATTTTTCCCTTTGACATATTCAATGTCAAAGTCATATGCTTGGAGCTTACTTACCCACTTCTGCTGCCTTTCATTCAAATCCTTTTGGCGCATAAAATGTTTAAGACTATTGTGGTCAGTCTTAACAACAAATTTACTTCCCACCAAGTATTGACGGAATTTAGACAAAGCATGCATGATGGCAAGCATCTCTTTGTCATAAATGGAGTAAGTTTTTTCTGCTCCTCTCAACTTCCGACTTTCGAAGACAATGGGATGTTTGTCTTGCATTAGAACAGCTCCAACACCTTCACCTGAAGCATCACACTGTAATTCAAAAGATTTTGTAAAATCCGGAAGAGCCAACACTGTACATGTACTCATGATTTGCTTAAACTTATCAAAAACTTCTTGTGCCTTCTTAGTCCAAAGAAAAACTCCTTTCTTTGTAAGATCTGTGAGAGGTGTTGCTTGATGAGAATATCCTCTCACAAATCTTCTATAGAATCCACATAACCCTAAAAATCCTCTCAAATGAGAAATATTCTTTGGAGTTGGCTAATCAAGAATGGCTCTTATCTTTTCAGAATCAACTTTCACCCCCTTTGAACTGATAATGTGGCCAAGATATAAGAGTTTTGTCATCCCGAACTCACACTTTGATTCTTTGGCGAACAAACATTCCGCCTCTAAAATACTAAGCACTTCTTCCAAATGCTTAAGGTGCTCTTCCCATGACTTACTGAAAATGAGAATGTCGTCGAAGAAGATGAGCACAAACTTCCTCAACTGTTGTCTAAAAATCTTGTTCATACAAAATTGGAATGTAGCTGGAGCATTTGTCAAACCAAAAGGCATGACAAGAAATTCAAAATGCCCAAAATGGCATCTAAACGCTGTCTTCTTTATATCCGCCTCCCTCATTCTGATTTGATGATAGCCTAAACGAAGATCAATCTTCAAGAAGAACATAGCCCCATGGAGCTCATCAATCCTAGGGATAGGATATCTATTCTTGATGGTCTTCTGATTCAATGCACGGTAGTCAACACACATACGCATTGTGCCATCTTTCTTTTTGACCAGCACCACTGCAGAAGCAAAAGGACTCTTGCTTGGTCTAATGAAACCACTCTCCAAAAGCTCCTTGATGGCTTTTTCAATCTCATCTTTCTACTTCTTTGGATAACGGTAAGGTGTAGTCATGACAGGCTTTGCTCCTTCTAACTCAATTACATGTTCAGAACCTCTTTCAGGAGGTCTTCCAGGAGGTAGGCTTCCAAAGACTTTGCTCTTCTTTGAAAGTAAGGCTTGAATATCAAGGTGATATGGCCTTTTCTCCTCCACTGGATCAGCTGGTAGAACCAAACATTCAGCAACCCATTCAACCTGATCGTGACGGATCAGCCTTTCCATCCTCTTCAAAGACACAATTCGAGGGCCCCCATTTGACATCCCTCTTAGAACAACCTTCCTTCCATTAGACTGAAATTTAAGTTTCATAGTTTGCAAATTTAATGTGATCTCACCAAGAGATCACAGCCATTGTATGCCCAACACAACATCAGTGTCTCCAATTCCCACCACATAAAAATCATCTTTAATCTCATAATTTCCCAATTGCATAGAGAGGTTAGGAATCTTTCTTGTGCAAGACATGGTAAAACCATCTGCAACCATTACCTTGAAACCATCAAATTCCTCAGTCTTCAAACCCTTTTTAGCAACTAATCCTTCATCAATAAAATTGTGAGTTGCTCCGGTATCAATTAGAGCAACTATCCTTTGTGAATTCACAACTCCATGAACCCGAAAGGACTCATTTTTTTGAAAACTTGATAGTTGTGCAAAAGCACTACCATCTCCCACCTCATCGGACTTCTCTTCTGGATCTTCTTCACCTTCACTACCTCATTAGTGTTGGCTTGTGTTATGATAATTCAAGAAAAAAATTGGTTAGCATATTTCAGTGGTATCAGAGCAGAAGACCCTGCCATCCTGTGGCAGTTTTGTAGTGGTTGTCTGATGAGTGACAGAGACACCAGGCCATTCACTAGAAGTCAAGCCAGACCTCAGCATCAGTTTCCACCTGTTCCAGAAGCAGAGACCTTTTCAGAAGCTTTGAGGGATCTTGGCAAAACAGTGGAAGGTACAGAAAAGACAGTTGAAATAATGTCAGACAGTGTAAGGAAAGATAATGAAGAGAGGGACAGAGTTGAGAAGAAGTTTGATGGGATGATAGACATGATGTCCCGTTTATTGTCCAAGTTGGACCAGCAAGCAGCTCAGAATATCATTCAGCCCCAAAATAACTCAACTGGAGAAAGCAGTGGAGTTAATGGGAATAACAATAATGGCAGTCCTGAGGTGAATACCAGAAACAAAGTTGTGGGTCAGCATGCCGCAATTCCTAGTGGGTCATCCTCTAGACCTCTTTTTCCCATCTTCACGACTGTGGAAGAGCAACAACCGGTTGAAGCTGCACCAACCTTTGTTGATGATGCACGTCAAACTTACATGGAGTACGTTTCTTTACCTCTTGACTTGAGAGGTACTTGGACCTTTGATCAATTCATGAATCAAAGGAGTCGGAAAAATGGAGGAAGGAATGAGCAACGTCCTCCTATGGCACCTAGAAATGATTTCTACCAAGCATTGGGAAAGATTACTATGGAGAATTTTGATGGTAATAATAAGTGCACAGCCAAATCTTGGGTGCAGAAGCTAGATAATTATCTCTCTCTCAGACCCATGCCAGAAGGAGATGCTATAAAGTTTGCTACTTTGCATTTGGATGGAATAGCTCACGAATGGTGGACTCATGGTTTGGTCACTCTTGGCCATAACCTCATTCGTACCTATGATGAGTTTACCAACAAACTGATCGAGAGATTTGATACCAAGGATCCTGAGTTGAGATTCAGAGAATTGGCACAATTGAAACAGCAAGGATCTTTAGAAAACTATGTGGCTGATTTTCAGAGGTTGTAAGTAATGGTGCCTAACATTACTGAAAGAAGACTTGTGGTTCTTTTCGCTGAAGGTTTAATGGAGCCTTTGAAGGGTTGGGTCAAAGCGTTTGATCCACCAACATTAGATAAAGCTATCAAGAAAGCTAGGAGCATGGAGTTGGCAGCCCCAAGGCCTAAGTTTCATTCAAAACCATTCAGCCATAAGAAAGATAAAAAACATTCTTCAAATCTGCCCAAGAAGTTTCCACCAAGGTTGTCAGAAGAGCTCAAAGAACAGCTTAGAAAAGATGGAGTTTGTTACACTTGCCGTGAACCTTGGGTTAAGGGTCACCGTTGCTATGGAAGAGGCAAAGCAAATCGAATGGAGGGCTATTCTGATTTTGAATCAGAAGATCACTCAGACCTTGGGAGTCAAAGCATGAAAATCAGGTAAGTAAGGTGGGTTTATATTATGAAGTGTTATGATACTCTTCTCCTTGCTTGTTTTGCAGGAGGAACGTCGAGACCAAGCGGTGATGACTTGAAGTGATGAAGCAAATAGTCCAAGATGATAGAATCATGAAGCAAGTACTTGGAAGAAATGGCTAAGT
>VDFB02026320.1:9172547-9350272 GCA_007258455.2 Sequoia sempervirens
ATTGAGAATTGGATGACAAAGCTTGACTGGGGTCAACCTTGATATCTTCTCGATCAATGAGATCTTGAACGTAGTTTTTTAGACCCTGACACTTGTTTAAAGAGTGTCCTTTGATTTTATGAAACTCACAATATTCATTTTCCTTAAACCATGCAGGCTTGGGTTTGGACTCATCAAATGGCTTGGTGACAAGGTATGTGATGGGATAGTTGATTTGTAACAACTTATTAAAGACAACACTCAGAGGTTCTCCTAATTGAGCATACTGACGTTTGGTGTTCCCTTGATTGTTCTGGTTCGATTGTTGAGGAGGGCGAGGTGTCCCCTGTGGCATAGAGATGGCGTTAGGTACAAACGGTTATTGTTTTTGGGATGCATTAGCCACTTGGACGTGTTTAGTGTCTATCATGCCGTCATTCACTACATTCTTGTTCTTGTTCCAGAATCGTGGTTTATCTCCAAATGACCTCTCTTTATCATGACTGTGTATTTTGATGTGTCCCTTGGCAATAAGGGCATGTTCAAGGATGGGTCCCTTTTCCACTATCTCCACGAAAGTGGTGACACAATGTAACCTAAAATTATGAGCCATGTCAGGATGAGAGTTTTCCACAAAAAGAGTGACCATGTCTTTTTCTTTTAGAGGGGTCTTCATTTGGCTTGCTAATGCATGCCACCGTTGTAGGTAGCTAATATAGGTTTCCCCCTCACGTTGTTTCTCCTTGAGGAGATCTAAGGTGTCTGTATCCTTCTCCAAATTGAAAGAGAAGTAGGATACAAATTTTTCTGACAGGTCTGCAAAATTTTTTATGGACCCTATTTTGAGAGTCATGAACCAATCCAGGGCATGGCTTGCCAGGCTTCGTGGGAACAGGCGCAAGAGATAGTTGTCATTGTACACAACTTCTTGACACTGGGAGTAAAACTCTTGCAAGTGAGCCTTAGGATCTTTATTTCCCTTGTATTTGTCAAACTTTGGTATCTCAAAATGTTTAGGAAATGGGATTAATGAGATGGAGGGATCAAATGGATATGGGCATATGTCATAAAATTTGAATGATTGTTTGGTAGCCTTGGCTTGAAGGTCTTTCAGAGCAGCTTTGATTTCCAACAGATCTGAGTTGGCCGGTGGTGGGTTGGGGAGATATTGATGATAGGATGATAAAGGATCCTGCTGAGAGGGCATCAAATTGTTGAAATATGGATTTGGATGGTTGGATGATGATATGCCTTGTTGGTAAGATGAAATTTTTTGCTAATACGGGTGTTGTTGTTGTGGGGTATAGTATGGATTTGTTTGATAAAAGTGTGGGGTAGGTTGTTGAGGAGCTTGGATGGGATGTTGCGTATTGGTTTGTTGGCGTTGAAGGTATTGTTGTGATTGTTGGGAGGTTGCATAAAGCGGTTGTTGGTGAAATTGTTGTTGATTGTGATAGTAGTAGTGTTGGGGAGGTTGTTGTTGTGATGTCAAATGTTGTATGGGATGAGATGGGATATTGGGTTGTGGTTGAGCCTGCGGACGCAAAATGGATACGAGAAAGGGGGATATGGTCTAAGCAATAGGTCGAGATGGATTGCCTTGTGGTTGGTAGGGTGGTTGTTGTGAAGAGGCCAAAGTATTATGTATAGGTTGTTGCTGCTGAGATGGCTGAGGTAGTGTGGAAGTGTTTTGTAAAGGGGGTTGTTGGGTACTACCCGAAATGTTCAGCTGGGGTGTGCCTTGTGGGTGTAATTGAGGCAGAATGTTGGATTGGTGAAGTTGTTGAGATGGTAGATTTGTGGTCCTAGGAGGTGGAAGCGATGTGGTAAAGGAGGTGCCCCCAATGTTGACTGCAGGTTGATTCAAAGGAGGGGGTGTTGTTAATGTTAATGGAGGAGGTTGTGGAACATTTTGTGGCATACCATAGGCAAAAGGATTATTGGGATCAGGCACCTGAGGATTTCCCATAACTAAGGTCAAAGTGTGTGGGGGATAGTTAACCTGATAGAGAACGACATTGCCAAATTCAGGTTGATGCCAACCCTCAACTAGAGGAACATTGGAGAAGTATGAACCTTCTGGTGCATTTTGTGGACCTTGGAGTACGTTAGATGGGGCACCCCTATATTTGGACATGTCAACACCCAAGGGGGGTTTGACACCCTTCTCAATTAGGTGGGCCAAGATTTCTTCCCCATGTTTTTCAAGCAAGCGGTCAGTCATTTGCACATTGGCGGGATTACTAAAATGTTCCTCAAGTGTGAGTTCAGGTTGATTAGCCATACTCTCTTCACCGTGTGGTGAGTTGTTCTGATTCTCTGTGTTGGAGTGTGATGAAGTACCATTTTGAGGATCCTGTGGGACGTTCTTAGGATCTTGAGAAATATTCGCACCATTGGTGGGATTTGTATTGTTATTAAGGTCCTGAGACATGTTTGCTTGGGAATTTTGACCTTGTTGTTGTTCCATTTGTCTCTTAACTTGTGACCTAGTTCGAATGGGCATGCAAATGTGCTATGGGTGGATTATAAAGAGGTTTTTGCCGAATGACTTGATTGCAGTTGGATGAGATGTGATTTTGATAGGATTTGGATTTTGATCAGATTTTGTTTGGATATATTGGATTGGATCGAATTTTGATGGGATCTGATTTGGATTTGGCAAGATTGGATTTTGATTGAATTGGATTGGATTATTAAGACCAATAGGATAGCATTGGTTGAACAGATGCAATTTGATTGATTAGACAATTTGATCGAATGATTGGTTTTGATAGATTTGGATTATTGGATGGGTATGATTGGATGATGAAAGATGTGAGAGAGACCTTAAGTTTGATCAAAGGAAGTTACCCTTAGTGACCTAGAGCTTTGATTGGTTAAAAGGATGATTACGACACCAAATCCACCTTAAAATAAGAATGGATTGATTGGGCCGAGGATGATAACTTACAACACCGAATTCACCTCAAGATGGAAGCAAATTGATTGGGGTCGAAGTTAAAGACTAATAATCAAATTCAAGTGCTATGGTCAATTTGGGTAACCACTTTGTAATACAAGTTTAAGGCGGTTTGGTTATGAGTGGTGTTTGGTGATGTAAATGGTAAAATGATGATGTTTGCTAGGCGATACCAGTATACACTTTTGAACAGACTATGAGGAAATTAGAATGAACAGGTGGATTGAAGATGATTGTGGAGTATGAGTGGGGATTTAAAATGGTTAAACAAAGATTTGGAATGATAAGATGGAGGTTTAAACTAATCAAATGGAGGTTTTGTGAGGCTTAAAGTGACGAAACAGAGGCTTAGGATGATGAGATAATGGTTGGGAATGATTAAATGATGGTTTAAAGGCTAAACGGATCCAAATGGGGTGATTTCGGGTGTTCAGGAGGGAAAATCCGCCCCTTTGCAGTAAAAAAGAGAGCACTTTCGCCCTTTCTGTAGCAAAACAGGGGCACTTCCACCTTTCTGCAACAAAAACAGGGGTGCTTCCACCTTTCTGCAGCAAAGACAGGGGCGCTTCCGCCCTTCTACAGTAAGACAAAGCTTGGTTTTGATGACAATGGCTATGGCAAGGACTCAAAATGATAAAATAAGGCCAATGTATCAAAGATTTCACAGGTTTTTCACAAGAAAACACTTCAAGCAAGCACAATCCTATGATTAATGTTAAGGGTATGGCCAAGAAAAGTCTTAATCTAGGATGCACAAGGCTTCTAGGGAGTCCTCGATATACTCTCGGTACGTGAGGCACAACCGTGAACGCCAGCCCATCACAAGCGTGAGTCGAGAACCCCAGTGAGATACTGAAAGGCTCAAACCAACTCTTCATGTCTATCTAGGTATCACCCTAGCTTCAACGCTTCGCCAATTACGACGTGACTGGATTGGGGTACAACTTTCGTTCTCCCCCCTTTATATACCCTACCAGTATGTGTGGTTGGAATTGTCCCTTGGGGTGATAAAATTCCCAAGCAGGTCTCACTAGAAAGAAGACACTAATCATTTCCAACTACTCCCCAGACTCACACGAAGTGCAAGGCGAAAGTGAAAACAAATTAATGCCCCCTTGGGTGACACAATAATAGATAAGCACAGTAAGTAATAAAGGTTACTTCTCCCTAATTAGACTATGTTTAAACAAGGATAATTTTTTCAAGAATTTGATCAAATAGATGGCCCTGCAAGCAAATGTTAGCTATCTTATCCTTCGTTCTTGGTCAATTACGCCACAATATGCTCCCAAATGTGTTGTTTTGGGGTGTAGCCACCTTTTTGTAGTAAAATAGGGGTGCTTCCGCCTTTCTGCAGCAAAACAAGGGTGCTTCCGCCCTTCTGCAGCAAAAACAGGGGCGCTTCCGCCCTTCTACAGCAAAAACAGGGGCACTTCTACCTTTCTGTAGCAAAATGTTAGAGGAAAAGAGCCTTTCAAAAATTAAAAATAAAAAGGCGTATCCGCCCCTTTATAGGAAACTTTGTCAAATTTTTAAAAAAGAAAATTTGTATGCCCTACTGCAAGAAAGTGTTAGAAAAGATCTTTTAAGCAAAATGAAATATCCACCTAACTGCAGCAAACTGTAGCCAAAATCAAATTTTTAGATATAGGGCATGACCACCTTCGCGAATGCATTAAGAGGGCGCTCGACCTTCCCTCGCGAAGAAAAAGGGCGCCACTTTTGTAAGGAAAAATGCGGGTGTTTCGGCAAATATAGGGTGCTTCTACCTTCGCAACAAAAATAGGGACGCTTCCACCGGCAGCGAAAATGGGGTGTTTCCTCGCCTCGCGAAGAAAACAGGCTTCCACCCTTCAAGAATAAAACAGAGGGCGCTCACTTTTGGTGACTTTGTAAAATACTTATCACAAATGAAGGTTAAAATGCGTTGAACTCGCTTTGTGGGCTATCCCGACCGCATTTCGTAAATGTAAAAATTTTAGAATTTTAATTCCTAATTTAATGCAAACAACTAAAAATGCAAGTGATAAAATACTAAGAACACTTCAATGATTAGCCTAAAGAGTGATAAAACAAGGAAAATAGATGAAATAAGATGTAAATTGATTTATACCTTCTTTGTTGTTGAAGACTCCTTGGTTGGCCCTTGATTTTGATGTATCGTGTGTCTGGATGGCTTTGGATGTAGCTAGACAGCATTGAATGCGCATGATCAAAGCGGGATGGGCTAAAACGACAGCGCTGGAGTATCACAAACTGGCAAAGATAAGTTGCTCAAACTCAAAAAGCAAAAAATTACCTACGAGTGTATTTTATAAGCAGCTTTGAATTTCTAGAGAATTCAACATCAAGATTCATCCACGGCGTCGCGATGATGCCGCGTGAGCTGGAAAACCTCACAAGCCCTCGTCACATCTTGACATGTGGATGTATGGGTTGCCATGTGGAGATTATGTAAGGGAGGGCTGGGTGCGTATTATTTGTGGAGGTAGGAAGGATAAGTACCTTCCTAAGCACCTTGGGAGGAGTAAGATTTTTCTCGCAAGGGACTTTTGTCCCCAAGTTGAGAGTAAGGACATTCGGTAAATTCTTTTCAATTCTCAAAAAATCTCCAGAAAAGGAGAGGTGGGTTGAAAATATAAATGTGAAGTAACTTAGAGAATCTAGCATAGTATGTGAGTCTTGTGTTGTGGACTTGGTCACATGTGGATGATGTGACAAGTCCAAGGTTCTAGAAGCCTTAGGATCTAGGATAAATAAATGTGAATTAAAAATTCACATGGGAAAGAGGGTCAATGCTAAAAGAGGTAAATGCAAATGTTGACTAAAAAGGTGGTAATAAATATGGCTAATGACCTTGGTTAAGGTTGTGCAAATATTGGATTAGAATAATTAATGGAAGATTAGAGGAAAGTGGCAAATGTAGGAGGATGTGACATTAATCTTTGATTAAGAGGATGCACATCATAATTATGAATTAATTAAATTAATTCAGATTAGAGCAAGATCATGGAGGATGTAAGAAAAATTTTAAATTGATTTTAAATCAAAAGGGGTAAAAAAAATGACTAAATTAAATAAATTGGTGTATTTATTTAATTTAGAGAGAAAGAAGGTGAAAGATAAAACTTTTAATTATTAAATTAAATACTTTACAGATATGAGACAAAAATGTGTAATATTAATTTAATAAATTAATATTTAATATGATAGACGAAAAGGGAGTAAATTTAATCATATGGGAGTGATTAAATTTAGATGTCTACAATAACCATTTTAAAAGACATGATCTTAAGGTTTTTTTTTTTTTAAAATGATCTATTAAATAGATCAAGAATCATATAGTTTTTTTAAAAATATAGGTATATATGTGGTTAATAAGATTTATGATTGTTTATTGATAATTTATCTATTTGATGTGTAATGAATCATGGTACGTTGAATTTAATGAAATAAGGGTTAGTGTTAAATATAACACAATTGTAGATATCAATAGTGTTATATAAAAATTTATATGGTATTTGATAAAATTATCTTTAAAACATTGATCCTAAAATTTAGACAATTATTGAAATATCAATAAAAAAATAGTTCTTAAATTTGATGTTAAATCTACAAAATGACTCAATTTTTTGAAAGACTAGATTCTCACTCACATCTTATACCATTAAAAAATTCAACATTCTCGAGAGGCATTGATTTTCTTACAAGAATATTGAAATTCTATCATAATAGAATAATTATGTACTAATTAGATTATAAAATATAATACTAAAAAATAAGCAACATACATTACCAAATTGTGTATATGTCGTACATCTATCTAAGAAGTTGAAACTACATTTCGAGTTTTCTCAAATGAATATGCACCTTTCACAAATCTTAAAAAAATTTATTGTTAACTTAGTCCAAACATGATGATAGAAAGTAATTCAAAAAAATAAGTAAATGAGTTGAATTTACACATAGTAAATGATTAGTACAACTTAGTTGGCGCTAATACCATGTTAGAAATTAGGGTCTTAGGAAACTAATCATTATAAATAAAATAAAAAATAAATAAAATGAGAAAAATACAAGCACATATTTTGCTCATTACACAAGATATACATAGGAAAATATGTTAGGGTAAAAAACCCATAAAGCATCATTTTATTAAAACACTTACAAAATAGTCTAAATTATGAATAGACCAAACTTGGGGAATACTTCTCCTTCCTTCCACATGACCAATAATACCACTTGTGCATAGTGATATAATTCACTATAAATCTACATATTCACACACACTCAAATAAGAGAGAACCTCCTTTAATATAGGAGAAAGGGTGGTAAAATATCTTATGGGGTATTAGTCACACATATTCAAAACAACCATTAATAAATAATTAATAATCTAATAGTTATTGGACTATAATTATTTTAAATGGGATATACTAATAAAGCATATCATATATAAGGTTTTATAACATTATATTTAGAACAATATATAAATTTTATAAGGGTATTGACCCCTAATAATATTATGTTCTAAAAATTTTAGACGGGAGCTTTCATGGTGGGAAACGCTAAAAGAATTTTCTTTAAGGAAAAGTAAAAAGAACGAGCTCCCCAACTAGGTAAAATGAATAAGGTGAAGGGAAAAGTGTTTGTAACAAATGAAGATCAAAATGTTAAGGTTTCATACGTTAAAATAAAAGATCTAAATATCAAGAAGGTCTAACCCATAAAAGCACATGTGATAGCTAAAATGGGGAAGGCAAAGTAAGGTATTGTAAATTACACACCCTCTTCTTTTGTTACTATTTACCAAATAAAGTATCATTACCCAAGTACATTCCATTAGACATGGCCCAAGTATTAATTCAATTAAAGTCTCATTTCCACTAATATAGATGACACAAACATTAGAGCATAAGGACAAATCAATAGCTCTAATCTTGATACATCTACAAATTAGCAAGGTAGCTACAAACGTTAAAATGAAAAACACATTGAAGAAGTAAATGACATAGAAAAATCATAAAACATACAATATAGAAAGGCCTAAAGTGTATCTTTGATGAATTAAGAAACCAACCATCATTCACATACTCACAAAAATCTAAAAATTCAACTAAGAAATGGTTTGAAACAACACAAAAATCTGCAAGAAGTGTTCTTCTTTGTTCATTCAAAATCTTCTAGAAATTCAAGAATTACATAGCATAACTAAAAATAATAGTTGTGCAGCCATATATGCTGATGAAAATCATTACAAATCTGAAATATGACTCATACAAAACAACAAAGATCAATCCCAAATTTATCTCCTTCAATCCAACTTCTTTCACAAGATTCTAGCTCCTTCAACCTACATTCATCATTAGAAATCACTACTGCAAACAAACCATGAAATCATAAATATTCTTGTTATTGTAGTACACCTTCAAACCTGCAACAAAAATGTCTTCTTGGTCTCTTTCAACCTTCTTTCAATTGAAACTCTCAAGATCCCTTCACATGGACTTCACTAGCTCATTGTTTCTCAAAATGTGAAGCTCACTAGCACCCTAAAACATGGGTTTCTATGCAAATAGAAATTTGAAACAATGGAGTCTTCAAATCCTCTCTTCAATCCAATAGCATTTCCCTACCTCACCTACAAAAACTCCCCAATCCATCTTCCCAAATGACAAGGCATGAATATATAGATTTGTGAATGAGAAAAACCACTATGATTTTTAAAAAACCACAAGAAAAACACCTCCTTGGAAAACTCACACCCCATTTGGAGAAATAATCATAAAACAATTAAATTACTCAATGCTCACATGGCCTTTACATGGTCACCTTAACCGCGACCAATCAAATTTGGTCAACAATGGAACCTCCATTGATTCTTGGTAACTCTAACGGCTCCAAATACGATCATGCAACAACATGCATAGCTTGTAGCACAAACATGCAAATACATGAAGGCATAAAATTGAACATGCAAGCACATGCACCCCAAGTGGTTCCCACCAAGAATGGGACGCCCAAGAGGGGTATTTTCCCAATTTTTCCTTAGAAATATTTACCTCAGCATATTTTCTCCAAAAATTGCATTTGCATATCACCACAAGGGAAAATCACATTATTGCAAGTTAAAAGATTTATTTTCCACACCTTAGCCCTTATTGAAAATTAAAATAAAAGAAATTTATTTTTTGGGTGATGCAAGATTGCTCTTACACCTTGGATGCTCTTGCATCTAACACCCAGAGTAGGAAAAATTTTGTGAATATGGATTCACAAAATGGAGTTGAGTGGTAGTACCACCCTTTTGGATTGCAAGAAATCCACAAAAAACTCCATCACTGAATTTGGTACCTCCAATTGATTCTTATTTCTCCTCTTCCAACACTTAGCTGGAACAAGCAACTTCTCCCTCTAACAAATTTGCACTTCATTTTTGTCTCTTCACGTGGAATTGTATCCACCATGCATCATCCTCCTCTTAATACCATACATTCTCCTCTTTGCTCTTGTGGGATTCAACCCACCACAAAATGACCACCTCCAATGAGTTCCTCCTGTACCATCATCTACAACTTCTACATGCAAATATGTATTATCCAAACAACAATCAAAATCTACTATACCCTTATACAAATCCACAATTACTACTCCATGAAAATTATTTTTTTTCATTTTCATGCTCTCTTGTTGTTCGGCATCCTCTTCTAACCTCACCAAAGAAGGTATAGAATCATCACAACTAAATTCAAAATTAAAATTTACCTCATTCTTGTTCATTGTCCCAACATCTTTTTCCTCATTCTTCGCTGCAATATTTATCTTCTCACCTCCAATGACAAATTTTACAAACTCCTCTTCGTGTTTGTCCATCAATTCTCCTTCCAACAACTTGTTGATTATTTCCATCTCTTCTTTCAAAAAGAAATCATCTTCCTCTTCACCAACTTGTTCGTCAAATTTTGGACCATTGTTCACAATTTCTTATTGCAAACCTTTTTCATCTACTTCACATAATGCACTCCATTCACATGATATCTCTACAACTTGTGCTTCATTACCTGCTCCATTTGTGTGGGTTGCCCTGACATGTTCTTCCTTGCATTCAACCCCTACCAAAGGGCTGCAATACTTTTTTATTTTTATTCTTCTCTTCACAATCCTCTTTTATGAAAATGTTCTTCTTCCCATGTCTCTCATCCCATGCTCTCACTTCCTCTTTAATCTTCCTTTCCAATACATTTACTTTAGCTTGGAGCTTTTCAAATTCTTCACGGTACTTTCTATTTTCTACTTCTTCCTAATATTATTCCCAGAATAAAAATTTTATGGGCCTCCTTATGACCCATCCCATCCTCTCTGTTATAGACTACCTCATGTTCGGTGATCTGTTTACACACAAATCACTCACACACCACCACAAATCCTAGTGCAAATTGCCTCACAACGACGCTTCTTCCTACACACTCAAGAACTCTCACTCTAATACGATTGATGAAGTAAGAAATCAACCCTCATTCACATACAACAATTTGAAAATGCAACTAAGAAATGGTTTGAAACAACATAAAATTTGCAAGAAATGTTCTTTGTTCATTCAAAATCTTCTAAAAATTCAATAATTGATAACATAATTGAAACTAGTGGTTGTGCAGCCATATGTGCTAATTAAAATTATTACAAATCTAAAATATGACTAATACAAAGTAGAAAATATCAATCCCAAATTGATCTCCTTCAATCCAACCTTTTTCACAAGATTTTAGCTCCTTCAACCTACATTCATCATTTGAAATCACTGTTGTAAACAAACCATGAAATCATAAATCTTCTTGTTGTTGTAGTACACCTTCAAACCTACAATAAAAATGTCTTTTTGGTCTCTTTCAACCTTCTTTCAATTGAAGCTCTTAATATCCCTTCACATGGACTTCACTAGCTCATTGTTTCTCAAAATGTGGAGCTCACTAGCTCCCTAAAACATGGGCTTCTATGCATATAGAAATCTATAACAATGGAGTCTTCAAATCCTCTCTTCAATCTGGAAACATCTCCCCGCCTCACCCACAAAAAATCCCCAACCCATCTTCCCAAATGAAAAGGCATGAATATATAGATTTGTGAATGAGAAAAACCACAAGAAAAAAACCTCCTTGAAAAACTCACACCCCATTTGGAGAAATAATCATAAAATAATTAAATTACTCAGTGCTCACATGGTCTTCACATGGGCACCTTAACCATGGAAAATAAATTTTGTTCAACTATGACACCTCCATTGATTCCTAGCAGCTCTAATAGCTCCAAATACGATCATGCAACAACATACAAAGCTTGTGGCACAAACATGCAAATACATGCAAGGCATGCAATTGAACATTAAAGCACATGCACCCCAAGCGGTCCCCACCAAGAATGGGATGCCCAAGAGGGGTATTTTCCTAATTTTTCCTTAGAAATATTTACCTCAGCATATTTCCTCCAAAAATTACATTTACATATCACCACAAGGGAAAATCACATTATTGCAAATTAAAATATTTATTTTCCACACACGTTAGCCCTTATTGAAAATTAAAATAAAAGAAAAATATTTTTTGGGTGATGCAAGATTGCTCTTACACCCTGGATGCTCCTACATCAATCTTGAAACTAAACTGAACAAGTGTCCATCTCAAGTGGATCCTTTTTTGTTACACTTTCCATAAATAGTAAAAGTAGTAAGGATTTGTATGATTGATTTTGGGAATAGTAAAGTAGTAAGGATTTGTATGATTGATTTTGGGGCTTCAAAATGTGTAATTCTTTTTCAAGTAATGAATCAATTAGAGAATCCCCAATTATTGGAGTCATGAAAGACCTTGAATTCAAACTAGTGGCCTATCTACAAAAGGAGTACAAAATAAAAATGATAATTGTGAACATCCCACCCCAATATGGAATGTTGTTGTCAAGAAGATGGTATGCATATATGGGAGGAAGTACTCAAATAGATTCTTGTTATGCCATGATTCCTACAAATGGGATACATGTGAGATTGGAAAAAGAGCCAAGGGCTCAAGATACTATGGAGGATTTTGTTGGTCTTGATTGGTCCATTTAATATATTGATACAAACATGGACAACTTCAATATTGAGGCTAATAGTATAGGAGAATATAATGATTATTTGTGTATCCTTGAAGATCAAGAAACATCAGCAAATGAAGTTTGGACAATGCATTTTGATGGGGCCTACTCCAAATAAGGTGGTGGAGCTAGAGTTGTACTCGTTTCTCCTAATGTGGGTTATTTAAATCATCTTTTTAATTGGGAATTGAATGCACTAATAATGTAGTAGATTATTAGGATCAAGTCTATTTGGGTTAAATATTTCTCAAAATCAAAAAATTAGAAACCTTAGAATGTTGGGAGACACAAAATTAGTTGTCTCTTAAGTTAGATGGAAGTATGCTTCTAAAATAAAAGATTGAAGTATTATAAGAATGTTGTTTTGGATAGCATTGATATTTCTAATGTTTTATCCATAGATCGGGTAGAGAGAAATAATTTAGTAGTTGATTTCCTTGCAAATTTAGCCATAAGATCAGAGGACATGACATTGGCAGGGATTTCAAAAGTAGAAATGTTAACTAGGCATTATGTTCTTGATAATATTCATGATTAGCAAATCTTTAATTATGATTCTAATTTACTTATATATTTTTAGGTTCATTTATGAATATCAAAACTAGGAAATATATTTTCAACAATTTGTTGAAAGAGTGGATAGTAAAGACATTTTATTTGGTAGTGAGGTCATATAATTGAAAACAAATAAGATGCCCAATGGAATAGTTGCTTTGGAGTGATCATTTGATAATGTTGATAAAATATTGGCTAAGACAATAGATGCACATGAGTAGGAAGTAGAGGAAGTAAAATTAGGCACACAATCTACCCCAAAAATATACACATAGGAAATAAAATGGATCATAAGATAGGGAAAATGGTAATAAAATTACTCAAAAAAAATTACAGGGTGTTTGCATGGTCATATGACAACCTGAAATCCTATAGAGATGATCTATTTCAACATAAAATTCCATAAAATATTGATGCTAGACCTTTTAGACAAAAGCAAAGACCAATAAACTCCACCTAGCTCCTAGAATGTAGCAAGATCTTGCAAAGATTAGAGAAGGTGGGATAATAAAACCTATAAGGAATTCATCATGGGTTTCAAATTTGGTTATAGTCAAGAAAAAAAATAGAGAAATCCAAATATGTGTGGACTTTAGGAACCTCAAAATTTCCTCTCTTAATGATAATTACTAAACTTTGTATATTAATAAGATCATATTCTCTTATTTTCTACATGATTAAAGAGTTCAATATTCTTTTGGAAAGAATATTCTTGTACAACTAAATCTTCTTCTTCATTAGGATATGTATCACACCTACATTCAAATGAGAAGTTTTATTCCTTTTCCATTGTTATTGTTTCGTGTTTTGACTCTAATTTTGGGTCTGGATTTGGCTCTGGTTTTAACTTTGATTCTAGAATTTCACCAACTAATTGATTCAGTTTCCATTTGTTTTCTTTGAGTTCAAAAATGGGGTATGCCTTTAATTCTACAAACATATTATGGGATGATTTTTCATTTGATTCTTTTTCTATATACACATCCACAAAACTTGGTTCACTAATATCATCAGTGATTCCTATTTTAGCCATCTAGTCTTTTTCCACAAATGCATGTGAATATTCTTTAGTCATAGAGAGATATTTTTTCTGGATTATTTTTTGGGGTACTATCATTGATGGCTCAGGTTCATCATCAAACAATCCTTTTCTTCTTTTGACTATGACTTTTTTCTTTTCCTTTTGAGAGATTGTTTTCATTTGTTTTTCTTCTCAGCTATCATGATTACTTTGAGCATATGATCTTTATCATTTTTTCTTGATGCAAGATCAATCAAAATGTTTGTATTAGTTGCTGCCTTTTCTCATTTTCTTTCATAATTATATTAATTATTATATATTTTATTTAAATATGATTCAACTTTTGATTGACTATTATATAGGGCATTGATAGAGGTATTGATGCTTTTGACAAATGATGTGTGAGAGTTGAAGTGTTACACAATACTATAGAAGAGGTTTTCTCAATCTTCTTGGTTTTAATGTCTGAAGAATTACTAAGAAACAAATTATTCTTCACATCTACTGCTAAGTCATCAATATTTTCTTTACCTGAAATTTTCCATTGAGCTATCCAGTTTCTATGTGCTTATGAGTTTTACTATTTCTTCCCAATTCTGGGGTGTAACCTTGATTCATATCTTCCCCATAACTTACTTTCCTCATTAATGATTGAAAAATATTCAAGAGTTGGCCATCTACTAGGTTCATAACTAGCTCTTTATTGATTTTTTCCTTCTAGTTCCATCTAGAATTTAGTTTTTCTTTCACTATTTCCTGGGGGAAGTGATTATCTGATGACTGCTTTTTCACAGTCACACGCTCTAACACAAATTTGAGGTAAGATGCCTCTCACACTTGCACATTCCCTCACATATTATCATTTCAAACTAAGTAATAGGTTTCTTTGCCTAACATCCAATAGAATTCTTCAGCTTACAACCAAGATCAAGACAATAATTATTAAGATTAACACAATACATTAATGACAGGAATTTTAGGAATTCAATCTCAGTTTCAACATGTGACAAGAATCTACAACCACACACAACTTGAATTCGAGGCGACAAGAACTTTAATGCATCCAACACTCAACAAATAGTAACCAACATTTGCATAACATTCAAGGTTCTAAGCAAAACAACCATCAATAAAAACCAACAAGAAATGAGACATTAATTGAACATTGATTTATTCCTTTTCTATCGATGATTACAATGATAACCTTTATTCACCAACATGCAAGCCTTAATCTAACTACACATACTCTATCTTCATCCGTCTTTTCATGCTATGTTTATCTTCTCTCCTTCCACTCGCTTCAAACCTCGTCTTCAAAATATCTTCTATAATCTATCATCCATCCTATTCAGCCTCGCTTTCCCTATTCGACCTTTCTCTATTCTCTTCCTAGCGTCCCTTGGCTTTCTTCAATCAGACTTCGACACTCACCGCCGATTTCCGATTCGCTGTAGCCCGATTTCTTTACTTAGTCGTCTAATACTTCCAAGAATCGGTCTCTCCCAGATTGGCCTTCCCTAATCGACCACCCTTCACTCCTTGACCAAACCCCCTACATCTCTCGTGCGATGCCATTTTACCATCGTCCCCTCTCCATTCGTTTCCATCCTTCACAACTGAATTCCAACTGGCCTTAGAAATTGTCTGCTCATCAAACATAACTAAGTCTTTTAATTGCACGTTAATCTCCAATAGTTATTTTCTTCTACCAGAGGCAACCTTATCGATATATTAAACTTCTTGCCTTGTGGTGATAGGGGTTGCATATCCCCAAATAATACAAAAATAAAATGAAACGAGAAAAAATGAAGTAAAACACGATGCTCCTACACCATTCTCTTATCATACAACCTTTCTTAGGAATCTTAGTGATCTTTATGCCTTTCCCTTTCCTATCATCTTCTTCTTCTTCTTTAGGTGTTAACTCCAATTTCAAATTGACTTGTCTAGCTAGTGCATCCATAAGTTTTGAATTACTGCTTAAATCAAATAATGTAGCCATTGAAGACCTAGAATGATAAGGATTAATTAATTGTTATCTACTAAATGGATAAAGGCTATAAGATCCTATAGATTCTTTAGGGTTGTAATAAATGTAGGTTTTTTTTACTATACTAGGAATTGGTCTTGATAGAGAGTAAATTTTAGACAATTGGCTAGTGGATCATTTGTCTGGCTCAACTTCAAGTTCTTGTTCTAGAATTGTATGTTCTGGATTAGTTAGAAAATATATGGTGGAAAACCTTCTTCTTTGTAATCTAGGGATATTGGACCATAAGGAAGGTGAAGGAACATCAAGGTCTATAAATCTAGGATGTTGCTCTTCATTTATTAGTTTTTTCAATGATTGGGGAACCTATGTGGAAACCTATATGATCTATATGCCTTCCAAAATCTAAAATATTTGAATTTCCTTCTGGATAACTTACCCTTGTGGAAAAATTTGAAGGTGGAAACACTATATTAAGCAACCTATAAATGCATCAACCACCCACTGTTGTATAAACATAACATGGTTGGAGGGAAATATCTTTGACTTCAAGCAACAAACAAAAGGCTGAAGTAACATATTTATCATCTAGAGAAAGAGTAAAATTTGGCTTAAATTTCATGTGGTCATCACCATAACGCTTATCAAGAATACCCCTAAATTGGGATATAGAAACTTGGTCCAAAATGTGACATCGGGCATCAATAAGAGTAGCAAAGTATTATGCACCAATGGCATAGTTAAAGTGTGGGTAAACAATAATATCAACATAAGAAAAGTGGAAATGAAGTATCCCCTATCTTTCCATCTCTAGACATCCTTGGGAGTGGTGAATGGAAGATAAATAGGACATATACCAACACCTTGGACTTGGAGATTTAACTTAGATTTCCTAACACAAGTCATCATGTGTGCTTTTATTCCTTTTTCAGGATACAACTCAGAAATAGAACATAACAGCTCTGATACACTCAATGAAACCATTACAAATAAACGCTCTTAACAACAAATAAATTTTTGATACACATATGTGTGTGTTATGGTTTATCTCTTAGATATGTGTGTGTATACACATATATACACATATATGTATATATGTATATGTATGCATATATGTGTATATACATAGATATACATACATGTAATACACATATATGTATATACATAGTATATATACATATTATATATGTATGTATATTATATATATGTGTGTGTGTGTGTGTGTTTGTGTGTGTAAGTATATGTGTGTGTATATATGTATGTATATATATGTATAAATATGTATATGTATATACATATATATGTATTTATGTATGTATGTATATATAGATGTATCTATCTATCTATATGTATACATGTATATATATAAATATTCTATATATATAAATGCATACCTGTACATACATGCCTATGTTGGTGTAGGTTTTTATTTTCCCTTAGACATAGGTTTTTCCTATACTTTTATTAATTTTACTTAGGAGAATAAAGTGAGTTTATTATTTAATAACTAGGAGATAAGGTGATAGGTGCCCCCACCCTTAATGGGTGGAGTATTTAATTTTTCATCACTTTATTTAATATTGGTGGTTATTGGTGGTCAATTAATATTGGTTGATTTGCCACCTCCATCCTCTCCATAGTTTTATATAAACTCACTACCTAGCTTGTATTTTTCATCTTGGAAGCTCTTAATGCAATTCTGTCATTCTGACATTGCATATCTCTCAGAGTCATTAGTTTTCTTTGTTTATGTTTTTCCAGTTTATGTAGAGCTTTAAACTTATCTTATAAAGTTCCTTGTGTTATCAATCTATTTTAGATTTCTAACATGGTATCAAAGATTTTGTTTTAATAATTCTAAGTTCATAGATTCTTAATTGAGAGTTTGATTTTTTCATGTAAGATCTTGTAAATTCTTGTATGCTCTTCTCTTGCATTTTGAACGATTTGGAGAATCATAAAGGGTTTATAAAGATCTAATAACCTCTTCATAATGCATATGTGTTTTGTGAGATCTGGGTGATTGCAACATTTCTAGTTATATTGGAAAAAAAAATTACTACTCCAACACATCTAAGAGGCTTGAGAAAGTCAAGATTGGCTTCATTTCATCCAATTTGGAGATCATTTGACATATTTTCAAGTTGGGGTTTGAAGCTCAAATCTAGTGATCATCTTTTTATAAGAGTATTTTCGGCCCAAATGAACCTTTCCATTACGTTCAAGAGGTTGAGGAGATGAATTTTGACATAAAATTTATCCATGTTTATTGTCATAAGCCATTGAGGCAAAAAATTACCATGAGGGTCGTACAACCCCCCAACTGTAGATCCATATGCCTATCACAAATATTTATAATATACATATATTAGCACTTAAGCGTTGAGCGAAAGTGCCTAAGTGCTACCTATCAACACCCTATGCTAAGGGGCTTAAAGCCCTTGCAGGCTCTATAGATCTACCAATAGCTACCTTAGTTGTTGTGGCCTTTGTGCCACTCGCATGCAGTTATAAACCGTTGCCCCTCCGCTAGTCATTAAGCAACATAAATTGCAACTATCGGTTTTCACCAAAACATCAATTATGGGATTATTGAAATTGTGACCTAACCACCAAGCTTCTTTGCCTGACCACAGCCAGTCCATCACCTAGCAACCATCGCCGCCACCACTGCCACTTGGGGACCTCCGGGGCCCTCCATATAGGCCAAATTGAGCATTTTAAAAACTTGCATAGTTTTTACACCAGTTATCGGATTTTGGTGAATGAGATATCGACGAAAATCCAGAGACAAGAACTTTCCATCCACAGAGGTATTGAAAATATTTTTTCCATTTTTTGCAAGATATTTTAGATTGAAGTTGTTTGTTACTAATTTCTTCAACAGGCCATTAATTTCGCCCCAGTGCTCTATTTTTTGGAAACAGATAGGCGTTGGAAAATTATTGAAGAGCACTACACAACTACAAGGTTAATTTTTCCAATTTTTTTCTCAAGTTCATTTTCTATCAGAAATTATAATTTTGTCCATTGTGGGTCTATTAAGCATTATATCTTGAAAAAAAATGTTGTAGAACATACTAAAATATAAAGTGCCAACTTTGTAATTTGTTTAGGGGGTGATTTTTATACTAATAAAAAGGGTGGGGGTGTTTTTGGTGTTCTTGTGTTAACTTTCTTTTAGCACTTCCTTTTGCATTTCTTTATCATGGCTCAAACAATAGTCCCTATTCTAATTGTATACAACTATTTTGAGTGGAAATCTAAAATGAAAATTCACTTAAGAAGTCTTGGTTTGTATAGAATAACAGTGAGACTAGAAATTGAACCTGCTAAAGATGAAGAAAATTCTCAATGGTTCAATAGCTATGATGAAGCATATGGATCATTATGTTTGTCTATATCTCCTGATTTTCTCTTTCATATTGAAGCTTTGAATACACCAAATGAAATATAGACTCAACTAGAAACTTTATTTAGAACTCAAGATTCTATGCATGGACCATATGTTGGAAACTGAACTAATCATTCTAAGTCCAGGCAACATCAACACAATTCAAGATTTCTTCACAAAATTGAAATCACTAAGGCTACAGTTATAGAAATGAGGAATTGAAAAGAAAGATGAACAATTGATTCTTAGTATTATCTCTAAGCTAAGTTTTAAATATTCAAAAAAATTTCTACCTTCAATGCTACTAAGGATGCACTTGAATCTAAATTCACCATGCCATCTTTGGATGATTTTGCTACTTCTCTTACATGGGAGCAAGATAAGCTAATCCAAATGGGCACTCTAAAGTCTTCTAAGTAACATGCCTTGGCTGCCAACCATGGCACAAAATAACAATGAGAACAAATTAGTAATAACAAGGATAAGAAATAAAATATTAGAAAAGAGAATAAGGATAAGAAATCGGTAACTAATGAGATCTCATCTTTAAATGAAAATAAGTCTAAGAAAGAGAATGCCAAATGTGCCTATTGTAAAAGACCCATTCAAGATGAGCATAAATGTTTAAAGAAATAAGTTGATCACTTGACAAACATTCTTGAAAATAATAATCTCGATGTTCCTGAATCAATCAAACATAGTTCAGATGAGGGGTCTCACAAGGCTAAATATAACATCAAGGGGAAAGGAAAGGGCAAGACCCTTGTAGCCGTTGCTTCTCCACCATCCACTTGGGTTCTTGATTTGGGTGCCTCACACCACATGGCTTCATTTGAGGACGAACTTGTATCTTTGGAGCTATGTACTATGCCTTCTATTTTGATGGGTGATGACACTCTTGTTGAGGTGTGTAGGAGAGGGTTTGTAGATATTGGGGGATGGAACATTTCAAGATGTTCTTTGTGTGCCCTCACTATCAACTAATCTACTATTGATATATTAAATCACCTACACAAGTTTAGGAAAATGGATCGAGTTTTCTCCAAATTAAATAGTGTGATTCGTGAGTTGTACAATTATTCTACAGTTGTAGTTGGGAGAGAAAATCATCAATCTCAACTTTATTTTTTCTCTCACTTTTTTCTTGATCCACCTTCATCTATTCTACTTACTCATTTTGATGAAGTGGGTAATTTGTGGTATCAACAATTTAGCCACTTGAACTACCGATACTTATAGCAGCTTGGTCAATAGGACATGGTTACAAGATTACCTATAGTTCAACTTTCTAATGGTGTTTGTCAGGGATGCATTCTTGGGAAGCATCCAAAATAGAAATTTGAAAAGTTCAAAGCTTGGAGAGCCTCACAACTTTTGGAGTTGATACATAGTGATTTGGCTAGTCCATTTCAATAGCCATCTTTCAGTAGAGCCCAATATGTTTTGACCTTCATTGATGACCTTTTTAGGTACACTTTATGTATTTTCTCAAACAAAAATATTAAGCCTTTAATTCATTCTTGGAATTCAAGGAATTTGTAGAGAAACAAATTAGAAAATCCATCAAAGTTTTGTGTATAGATAATGGGAGGAATATGTCAACCACAAGTTTGAGTAGTATTGTGCTTTAGAAGGAATTGATTTGCAACTTGTAGTTCCCTATAATCCTTGGAAGAATGGAGTTGCAAAACACAAAAATTGATCCCTAAAAGAGATGCCTAATTATATGATTCATTTCAAGTCTTTGACACCACCCTTTTGGGAAAAAGCCATTAACTGTGTGTGTTATATCTGGATTTGAGTTCCTCACAAAGTTGTGAAGGGGTAACTCCTTTTCAACCTTGGAAAAATTAAAAACCCTTAGTTAAGCACTTTCAAGTGTTTGGATCTTGTACATGGGCCCACATTCTAATAGAGAAACACAAGGCTGTGAATTTGCTGAGAAAGCCTTGCATTTTTTTTGGATACTAAGATGATGTCAAAGGCTACAGTCTTCTTCATCCTACCACACATGAGTTGTTCATTGAGAGGAGTGTTTTTTTTTAAGAGATCCCTTCCAATTCTTCTCTTACCACTTCTCCAACCACCATCAAATTGAAGTCCTTGCATCATGAGGATAGTTTTTCATAAGATCATAATCCTTTAGATCTTGATGAGGAGTCTTCTTCCTCCACTTTAGATGATCACAGTAATATTGAGGGTTCATATCACCCACCTTCAAAGGTTAATGATTCTCCTCCAAACTCTCCTCCTCCGATTGTAGGGACTCTTTTGGCTTGTCAGACATTGCAAACAACATGGTATTGGGTAGGGGATCCTTCAAATCACAGAATAACAAGATCACAATTTCAAGAGGCTCCACACCTCTTCCTTACCACAAATTCTAATCCACAGTCCTTTCAAGAAGCTTCTGGTGTTCCCGAGTGGGATGTAGCTATGCAAGAAGAGTTTAGTGTTGAATATCCAGAATACTGAGAGGGGGGTGAATCAGCATTTGGCTGACCAAATTAATTAGTAACGATCAAATTAACAATCCACATATAACAGCTATGGTGAACCATAACATAAAGAAAATTATAACACATAGACAACAAGACTTTTACGTGGAAAACCCAAAATGGGAAAAACCATGGTGAGGATTAGCTCACAATATATTATAACTGGTTACAAATTATTACGGGGCTCACTGTCAGGGCTCACTATCCTTAAAAAGGCTCACAGCCTGAGTACAAAAGATGGCTTAATGATGAAGTACAAAATATGTTGGCTCACTGCCAAAAATGAACTGTAGAAGTGCACCTACATAGTGCTGGAAGCAGTTCCGATTAAGCTCTAGATTTTTGCTCTGGTTGTCGATACACGAAACACTTATTTGTAGCTTCACATTATTACCCTTGTCACATAGCTTTCATCTCTCTTCACCTTTTTCATTGCTTAGGCCATCATAGATACATGTGGGAATTTCTTCCAATATTAATTGGGTCGGCCTAAATAAGGGAATACTTAAAATACAAAAGATCTTGTCGGCTTAGTAAAAAAATTATTTTGTCATACAAAACAAGATGTGTTATCCATAAGTTAGGTCGGTCTAGACCAAATGAGAAACACACACACACACAGAAGATACACTTTGTCAGCCAAAAGAACACTAAATTCTTGTTAGCAAAGTAGACCAACCAGATCACAAAAATATGTTGAAAACACCTATAGCTAACACACCTAATCAAGATATTGAGATTCTTCTTACTGCAAAGATTTTCGGATCATGGTATAGATAGTTACCAACCAATGTTGGCATCAATGACAACCAAAATAGAGGGAACCTTCTTCATTCTTCCAGCAATCTCCCCCTTTTTCATTGATGACAACGTGCCAAAAATGAATTTTTCTTCAAAAACAAAAATTATGCACAACTTCACCTAACATATCAGAAATAATCATTTCATCTTTTTACTTTTCCTCCCCCCCTTTAACATCAAGGACAAAGGATAGGGAAACACTTGAAATTCAAGTATTGGGGGAAACTTGTCATTCTTTGAGGATTACCTCCCAAGCAAGCTTTCCATCATCCCATACACATTTTTCCCAGGAAAGAGTTTTATGCAAAGATTCTATTTCCACCAAGCATTCTTCTCCTTCTTCCAGAGTGGATGGAGCAACATTCATTTTCTCAAGTTTTTCAGCCTCCATCAAAGCATGTGATATAGTAATATGTCTGGACATGACCATATTTCCAAGCTGGGCATACCGCCTCATAACATCTTCCTTCTACCTCTGTAGGATAAAAAACTTATCTTGTAAATCTACAATAGAAATCCATCTGACATAGCTTCTATCATCAGAAATATTATAATCTTTGGAGGTATCAACAAGTTGAGTCTCAATTGAATCCATTAGATCCTTGATACCTTGAGTGGCTTTCGACCATTTCATACAGTAAACAAATAATAGTTGAGCTTCTTCATCACAATCTCTTACCTCTTCCAGGGCCTCCAAAGCTTTGTCACATGCAACAATACACTTATCTTGCAGAAACAACAAACTTTTCTTGAGTAAGTTCAACTCTACTTCTTTTGTGGTATGCACCTTTAGATTGGATGAGTATTCTTTAACAGAATCAACAATAAGCTTCAAATTTTCAATCGAAGCTAGAGAGTTGTCTAGAGTAACATCAGGAGCTGTCTCATGTAGAGTTTTGATAGCCTCATTTATCAACTCATTGCATCTTTGATATGACTCTGAAGCCTCCTACATGACAGAGCTAATGAAAGTGTGGCATAGCCTCATTTTGCCACTAGGTGTGATTTTTGTCAAATCCACAAAACCTGGATGAGATGGCAGTTTGACTAGTTGAGGTGGGAGCGCAAGTTAGACTACAGCTTGTCTAGAGAGAAGACCTTTGAGTGTATTTCAGGATGATTCTCCGAACTGCTTTGATGATTCAGGGCCTTTGAGAATTTCACCTTCAATCAGAATGACTTCCTTATCTTCTTCTTCCTTCTTTTCTTCTTCTTTTTCTTTTTCGCTTTCATCACCAGATGAATTTGGGTTTTCTTTCTTTTGTCTTCATCATCCTTGTCTTTATCACTTTCTTTATTTCCTTCATATGCATCTTTTTTTTCCTCTTCTTTATTCCTAGAGGTTTCTTGATTTTCTTGATGTTCTCTATTTTTACTGGATTGATCCTTATGATGATCATCAACCTGTTACTAGTAGTTTCATATGTGTCCATTTGAGGAGCAGGGATTTCCGGAGCACCAAGTGTCTCATCAATAGTTTCCAAAATAGCATTGTCCATTACTTTTGTAACTATAGCAGGTTCCTAAGTCTAAGCAGTGTGAGATGAAGAACTGGTTCTTGTCCCACAGCTCCTTGCTAATTGCTTAATTACATCATGAGTTTCTTGCCTTACTTTTTCAACATACTCATCTTCCTTAGTCATCAACATGTTGACCCTTTGCTTAACTCTGAACATTGTAGAGCATTCTTTTAACATATTTGCAGCTTCTATTTTTGACTGAGTAGAACTAACAGATTTTACAGCTTCTCTTCTCATATTGTCTTGAATTTTCAAAGCTTCTTTCCTTCTAAGTACTAACTCATTCCACACATTTTTAGTGACTTTTGATTGTATGGATTCCATGTTTATGTTACAGATAACTATGTACTGAGCAAAAGCATTTAAGATGGTTTATTTTCCTTCATTGTCAACCTCATCATATAGCTCGGCAGTAGCCATGAGTTCACTATCAATCATGTGATTAACTAAAGTTTTGAGAACCAAGGGTGAATGATTTCTTATTGAAGGAGAATCAGGCATGGTCTCCATAGGGTTAGTTGTGCCTTCTCCATTCTTCTTTACATGCACATGAATTCGGTAGGCATCTTCCTCAATTTCTATCTCCTCATCAATGGATATCTCTACACTAGTTTTGACTCCTTCACCAGAAGTACTACTTCTTTTGTTCCTCTTCAGTTGATGCTCCTCTTCAAGACCAAGCTCAATTTCTTCTTCAACAACATCACTTATATTCCTTTTCCTTTAAGCTTCTCTTTCACTCTTCTTCTTCCTAAAGCGGTAGACAGTGTAGCAGCATATATGTCCTTTTTCTTGGATGCCTTGGTGCTAGGGCCAGTAGGAGTAATAATATCAACAGATGTAGGGATACTTTGTTCTTTCCTTTTTCCTTTCGCAACATTAGTTGCACTAGGTGTTGGTGTAGCACCAAAGGATAGCCTTTCTAATTTTATGGGTCCAACGGGTAGATTCGTAGATTTAGCTTTCCTTTCATCAAGGACCTCCTTTAATAGTTCTATGTCATCCTTAGTGTATTCTACATCTTGGAAGAAATCTTCAACTTTCTTTCTACGTTTAGATGCAGAAGCTTCTAAGTGAATTTCAGTAGATTTCTTCGAATATGTACCTAATCTAGGTAGAGAGGGGTGCTTGGGACTAGAGAATAGAATTTCAATGTATCCTTTTGCCTGATTCTCTTCAATTTCATACCCAGTGGTTCAATCCAACGAATTTTGGATTCTACTGCCTCAATGATACATTCATTAGTAGACACAAGAAATGTTATTTCATTTTCATACTTTTTCACCAGTCTTCTTGGAATCTTGTTTCTTTCTTGCATTTCCTTCTAAAAAACTGCAAAGAAGGTAGTTAGGGCATTGTTTTGTGCCCTAAAGTCTCCTAGTCTGTACAAATAATCACTGATCTAATGAGCAACCGACTTGGTATCAACCCATATTATATTATTCCTTCCAAGTAGCTCCTTTAGAAAATAAAATTATAGGCGGACAACAAGAGTGTCGAATTTAAAGACATGTCTCTTTTCCTTTGTCATACTCAATTTTTCCATAAGTTGCACTCTCAGTAGCTCACAAATATCAAAGTCCTTTCCATTTAACACCATTTCATAAGTTGTGTGCATTACCGTGGCCGAAACTGAGTTTTCCCTATTTGTAAAGTAAACATTTTGTCCAACCATAATGGTTGCATATCTGACGGTAGGGTTTGTAATAGATTTTGTGGTTAGGGATCTTCCGTCAAACTTAGCTCCATTTAACCTTGTGACCTCATCATTTTTCACTGCTTTCAAAACTAGAATGGTATCGATGTCACAGAGACTAGTAACTGCATGAATTGCCTCTTTATTGATTACTCCTGTTTCATTTACCCACACAAGATTGTGGTGAATCCTACTTAGGGCCATCCTGACAAATTTTGTATCACTTTCGCTGGAAAAGTTCAAAAACCACTTCCAAACACTCAAATTCATCTAAACAAGGTTTTCATATTCTATCTTAAGTAGTAAATCAGCAGTCAACTCGTTATCCCATATATCTTTTAGCTCCTGGTGATTGAATTCTTCAAGCTTCCCACAAATATACAGTCTTGGGTCTTTGGTGGGTAGTACATTGCTCGGAATGTGTGAGAACGCACCCATTGGATCATTTTTGTACACCTTCCATGAACATCTTTTGAACTTTGGTTGGGGCCTCTTAGAACCATATTTCTCAAAAAAATCTTGAATGATTTTTAAAAAATGCTTCTTTAATTTGAAAAACACGGAATTTAAATGGCAGAGAATACCTTTCAGCTCGCTAGGAACTAGGGTTTCACGGTACGATACACATAATCGCTTCTTTCTTCCTTTAGCTTGTACTTCTTCACTTAACTTTGCCCAAATGTGCCTTTTTTTAACTTAGTGGCTTGCTTTAATATTTATCGTTTTTCCCTAAATTTGCATTTATTACTTTTCCACTTAAAATTTGTTAACCACTTTGTTGCATACACTGTAGACCATTAAAAGAACTTCACAATTTTCTTGATTTGCTTGATTTCTACTAGTATTTTCTTCAACACCATCAAAATAGAGATTCATATCACTTGTCTTTGTGTCATCACAAGACACTTCATAAATTGAGGGCTTGATATATTTTTATGTGATTGCTCCCCCTAAAGTCATTATTGGATTCAACTCATAGGAGGGGTATCTACACCGAATGCAAATATAGGATCATTTATTTTATCCTTATCTCAGGTTCTTTCTTTTTCCAAATCCTTTCCATTTCTTTCCTTCATCGGGATTTATCTTGTTCATAGATTTGTTCTTCTGTTCCGGATTCGGTTTCTTCCCAACTTTGCTCTTACAAAATTTTGAGATATGTCCAGAGTTGTTGCAAGAGTGACACACAACATATCTTTGATCAAGATGGTTTTTATTCATCCTTATCTTACACTGATTAGCCTTATGTCCATAAATATTGCATGTGTAACAATAGCCTTGAAAAGAATGAAATATTCTTCCGGTATTAAATTTGTTCATCATAATTTGACTTTTACATTATGTAGATTTATGTCCAAACTTGTTGCAAACATAGCATTGTCCACCAAAGAATCCAACATTTTGTCTAATTCTATTTTGGTTCATCATACTTCTACACTATGTTGCTCTATGTCTGAATTTATTGCATGAGTAACAAAAGCCATTAAAAGATGGATACCTTTGAGCATTAGGCTGTCAGATGGGGATCCTTCTGGTATTGATCCTTCAGTCCTTGCTTTGATAAGCATTCCTTTGAGGTTTCCTTTGATTGTCCACTTTGTTGTAGATCGGTTCGGTCTTTGACCTATGTCCTTCTTCAAGTCCTAGACCACTTTTATCCTTTGCAAGTTTCTAGGATGAAATTAACTCATCAATCTTTGTAGAACTTGTCTTGAATCTTTCTGCGTGTGCTTTCGCTTTTTCCAAATCAGCTCTTAGGGTTATCACTTCTTGTTCAAGCTTTGTGCATTCATTGACTTTAATCTGGATCTCAAATTTTTGACATTCCTCAATTCGCTTTCTTTCTTCTATTTCCACTTTTAGTCTGGTAATGTCTTCATTGGCCTTTTTCAGCTGATCACTAACTTCTCTATGTCTGTCTTTGAATTTTTTGATCTGCTCTCTCAACTTTCTGATACACTCATTTGCTTCCTTCAAGTTTCCTTTTAGGGTTTCTTTCTCATCCTTGCTTTTGTTCAATTCCTCAAGGGAAACATTGATTTCTTCAAATACAAAGTTTTCTTTCGAAGGACCAGAAAGATATTTGCCAACTATGTTTTTAATTTTCGGGACCTTCCTTAAGTTGTTAGGCTTCTTCCAAGGAACCAAACTCTGATACCAATTGTTGAATATCCAGAATACTAAGAGGGGGGGTGAATCAGTATTTGGCTAACCAAATTAATTATTAACTATCAAATTAACAATCCACATATAACAACTATGGTGAACCAGAACATAAAGAAAATTATAACACATAGACACCAGGACTTTTACGTGGAAAACCCAAAATGGGAAAAACCACGGTGAGGATTAGCTCACAATATATTATAACTGGTTACAAAATATTACAGGGCTCACTGTCCTTAAAAAGGCTCACAGCCTGAGTACAAAAGATGGCTTAATGCCGAAGTACAAAAGATGTTGGCTCACTGCAAAAAATGAACTATAGAAGTGCACCTACATAGTGCTGGAAGCAGTTCCGATTAAGCTCTAGATTTTTGCTTTGGTTGTCGGTACACGAAACACTTATTTGTAGCTTCACATTATTACCCTTGTCACATAGCTTTCATCTCTCTTCACCTTTTTCATCGATTAGGCCATCATAGATATATGTGGGAATTGCTTCCAATATCAATTAGGTCGGCCTAAATAAGGGAATACTTAAAATACAAAAGATCTTGTCTGCTTAGTACAAAATTATTTTTGTCATATAGAACAAGACGTGTTGTCTACAGGTTAGGTCGGCCCAGACCAAAAGAGAAACACACACACACAGAGAAGATACACTTTTTCTGCCAAAAGAATGCCAAAGTCTTGTCAGCAGAGTAGTCCAACCGGATCACAAAAATATGCTGAAAACACCTATAGCTGACACATCTGATCAACATATTGAGATTCTTCTTACTGTAAATATTTTCAGATCATGGTATAGATAGCTACCAACCAATGTTGGCATCAATGACAACCAAAACATAGGGCACCTTCTTCATTCTTCCAACATTCAATTCCTTGGAGAGGAACCACAATTGGGATCTTATCCCACTTCCTAAGGGAAGAAAATTTGTTCAATGCAAGTGGGTCCATCTGAAGGGCACAAAATGTACTAAGAGGGGGGTGAATTAGTAGATCTACTTAATTCAAAATTCTCAACTTTAACACTACATATCGGATCATGCAACTTGAAATTTTTCTATTGTTATATAGTTTTTCAACATGAAGATCACATAATCACTTAAGCAATTAATCATAACACAAAACTAGATAACACCAAATATACATGGAAACCCAAGATGGGAAAAACCACAGTGAGAATAGTTTCTTGGATCTACTGTCCAAATCTAGCCTCACAATGAAGAAATATAGTGAGATTACAATATGTAGGCACCAACCTACCAAAGACACTAATCCCCTATTGAATCTATAGGCACCAACCTACCAAAGACACTAATCCCCTATTGAATCTTTAGGCACCAAGCTACTAGAGACAACAATCCCTGGCACCAAAAAGATACACCAATCCCTACCAAAACAATACAAGTAGAACACCAGTCCTACCAAAATACAAAGATAAAGCTAGAGTCTGAAATATAACTCTGAAATGTATCATAGACAATGTTGACACTCTTCTTAACTGCATACGATCTTCTGATGTTGGCTCTCTCTTTTCTTCAAACTTCTTCACTTTCGGATTTACTCACATACATTCACATCTATTACAATGCATCTGAACATTTGAAATATATACATGACATTACATTAACACTCTTCCATGTCGGCCAGGGATCCGCAAATAGCCAGGACAACATAAGGTGGTAAATTCAAATTACATGAAACATGTAATACAACAATCCAAACACAAATTTCTTGCTACCAAAATAACTTGATGTCATGTGCCACCACAGGAACCTTAAGCAATTCATATCCTCACTCCACACACAAGATTTGAATTGCGCACGCTACTAGTTGTTACCATACACACCTTAAACTTCAAACATGGAGCATCCATGGGGGTTCATACGAGATCCTTCACTTTTTTTCATCTTCAAAAGTATCTCTATGGCCTCAAACAAGCCCCTTGGGCTTGGTATGCCAAGATGGACTCCTTCCTTCTAAAATTTGGGTTTACTAGATGTCATTATGATCCTAATGTCTAAATTCTACAATAGGATGATACTCACACTTTCCTAGTTCTCTATGTCAATGACTTGTTGATCACAGGAAGTCACTCACCCACCATTCGGGTAGTGAAAATTGTCCTTCATGATAATTTTTTGATATCAAACTTGGGCTTATTGCACTACTTATTGGGAATTGAGATCACTCGATCTTCTTTAGGTATCTCTCTTGCATGGCCTAAGTATGCAATTGATATGCTCCACAAGTTTTGTATGGTTGATTGTAAGCCTGTGTCGACTCCATTTTTGCCAGGGGTCAAACTTGAGGCTAAGTGTTATTCGCTTTTGGTGGGTGGCACTTTGTACTGACAACTTGTTGGTAGTCTCATCTATCTGACTCACACGAGACCCGACATTTCGTATAATGTAGGCATGGTCTCTTGATTCATGCAAGAGACACATGAGTTGCATTAGAAATCAGCTAAGTGGATTCTTCACTACAATGAGGGCACTCACAGTTATAGGATTTACTATGTAGCAGGAATGGATTTTGACTTGGTGGGACACATGGATTCAGATTGGGCAAGCGATTCTCAAGATCACACGTCTACTTTAGGGTATTGCTTCTCCCTTGGTTCCAATCTAGTTTTTTGGTCGAGCAAGTAGTCTTTTATTGCTCTTTCATCTATAGAGGTTGAGTATCAAGGAGCAATTAATGCTACTACTGAGGCCATTTGGATTTAGAACATTCTCACTAAGTTTGGCATTCCCTTCTAGGAGCCCACAATCATCTTTTGTGACAACTAGAGTGCAATTCAAATCTCTAACAATTTGGTCCATCATCAGCAGACCAAACACAATGAAATCCACATGCACTACATTTGAGAGTTAATTCATGAGCAGATCACCGATCTCGGGTACTGTCCAACATCATATCAAACTATAGACATCTTCAACAAACCCTTCACTGAGAGCAAGTTCCTTCATTTGTGAGCTTTGCTTGGGGGTGGTTGGTATCCTCTTTGAGGGGGCTAATTAGTCCTTCTCTTCTCTCTCTCTCTCTATTTTGTGGGGTGATTTCTCTCTATTTGATAGGATGATTTTTCTTCTTTGTGGGGGGGGGATGGTTTATATGTACATGGGTACCTAACATTGTCTCATTTTCTATGACTCGTCATCTATTACATCCTCCTAAGCTACATTTAAGGGGGTGTTGGTGTAGGTTTTCATTTACCTAGTGGGTTAATTTATTTTCCCTTAGACACGAGTTTTTCCTACACTTTTATTAAGTTTTCTTAGGATAATAAAGTAAGTTTATTATTTAATAACTAGGAAATAAAGTGATGAGGTGTCCCCATCCTTAATGGATGGAGCATAAATACTTTTTCATCACTTTATTTAATATTGGTGGTCAATTCCTATTGTTTGATTTTACACCTCAATCCTCTTCTTAGCTTTGTATAAACTCACTACTTAGCTTGTATTTTTCATCTTGGAAACTCTTAATGCAATTTTTTCATTCTGACATTGCATATCTCTTAGAGTCACTATTTTTTTGTTTATGTTTTTCCAATTTATGTAGCTTTAAATTTCTCTTATAAAGTTCCTTGGGTTATCAATCTATTTTAGATTTCTAACAACATACATATTTTATTTTATCATTATCATTTACATATGTGTTTCAATTATTTCTACAATGTACTTTAGCATATTGTTTCACCTAGCTACACCAACCCACTAAAGTAAGAACAATATGAAAGTTTTAAAAAATTGTACTTTGCAACTCTTGCTTTATATTTCTTTCCTTGATTTAGTGTTTCCCTAGGTGTGTTAGAGGATTATTTCATATGTTTCTAATTCTTCTCCTAAGTTTTGAATCGATTTATAGCTACTCCTAGACCTATTTTCATACCCAATAAGAGATTTCAAAATTTGACACCTTTACACTACTGTCTTGGGCACGTAGACTAGAAATTAGTATGTATATAAAAAATTCAAATCATGAAATTTCAAATGCTAAAAAACCTAATCCTACATGACCCTAATATATGCTCAACTAATAAAATTGATAGTCTCAAAATAAAATCACTCAATTTTTAATTTGAACATAAGAAGGAGATCCAACAAAGTTTTTCAATTTCTTTGCTCACATGTTTCTTTTATCATACTAGAATTTCTCCTATTCATGGTTGCTAGAAGGGTTTGAAGTTAGAATACTAAAGGAAATATCCAAATCCTCATCCCTTGTTGCCTTCTTCCCTTCTCCCATTGTCAATCCCTCATTGTGCATTTCCTTTGATTTTTGTCCATTTTCCATTCCAATCTCTCCTAAAGCTCCCTAATCCTCTATCATTTCATTCAATATTGTGCTAAACTTCAAATTTGATCATAAATCCCCCTTAAATCATCCAATCTCTTCCATCTCATGTCTTGCCCTTTATTGCACAAGCACACAACACATTAGCAATATATATATCCTCCTAGGGTTATGAGTAGTTGCAAAACATTGCACACCACAAACATCCCACATAGTAAGGACATACTCCAATATTTCTACTAAAGGTCAAGTTCAAGTTAAAGTGTACCATTCAAGAAACTAACTAAAATAGTCTCTCAAATAGGCAAACCCCAAATTTTCCCCGTCAAATATTCAAAGATCAATAATATGGTACTTAAGACATTAGGTAAGATTATACAAGTAAAGCAAAGCTCGAGACAGAGAAATGATAAATTGGTGAAAATTTAAGATTCCAAGAGTAGCAAAGAACGCTAGAATCCATCGCATTGTCCAAGTGACCTATAGGAGCATTACACTATCTGTGTAACTTGTAAGAGTGCCCTATTGTCTAAATGACCAACAAGAATGCTTTGTTGTAAGTCTAACCTACAAGAGCATCTAGGTGGGACACTAGTGTCTTGCATAGGTCCCATAAAGGTGAAATTTGTCATGTGTACCCTTGTATTCTTCCATAGCCAACTCATCTAGTTAAATCCAACAAGCAAACACCCCATGGATGCATATTTTGAACTCGAATTGTATTTATTATTATAAATTAATTAAAATCATATTTGAAAGTGATTAACGCAAAGAAAGAAAGTGAATACCTAAATTATAACTTGATTTATTTGTACAACACAAATAACCTAAAGTTCATTATTTATTCTTTGAAACACTCTTATCTAAATTGAGAATTATTCGAAGATGTATAAACTATTTGATGTTGCTAAAATATGATATAGATTATGTTCTTGAAATATATGAATATCATTGAACATTGATGTTCTTATACAACTTATATTCATTATTTTCTTAATTGCTCAACAATGTCTTCTCGATTTTAACTACAGCACATACAATAGAAATTATATAAAAAGTATTCATATCAAAAAATTTCTAATGAGAGTGCTAATTTTTTATAAATATTGTTTTCTATGTAGATGCAATTCACTAGTTACAAATAGACTTACCTTTACTTTGTTGCAATTGTGCTTCCAATTAAAATTGTCAAGCCACAATTTAAAACTTTGGCCTACAATACAAGAAATTCTTTCATTCCTTAATAATTGCAACTAAAAATTTTAATTAAATTAAAGAGATTGTCGATGTAAAACCAAAATCAATGGTATCCAACAGGGGCCGGAGCATCCCTCAGCTGTTTTCCTTGAAAATGGATGTCCTGAAACATCAAAGATCTCATCAGGATTTAAAACTCCAACCCGTCCAACACATAATTATAAGAAACAAACATGCATAATCTATTAAAGCTATTAGATTTCCACAGTCCATATTCAATGAGAGTGCTGTTTTTCTGAATTACATTGTGTAGTTTATTTGCATCAACATTTTGATCACACTCCATGATCCATCATTAGAATGAAAAGAGAGTTGTCTCATCTTTCCCCTACAGCTCTCTTTTCATCCGGATGATGGATCATGAAAAGTGATCGAAACATTAATGCAAATAAACTACACACAGTATAATTCAGAAAAACAGCACTCTCACACATAATTTATGCCAACTAATAGTTATACAGGTTTACATATTTTAGGTCAGTAATATTTTGTCCAGGCCACACCTGCTTGTTAAACTGCAAGAAGTTGCCTACAGCAGGGGCTGGGAAAATTCAGAAGGCATTAAAAAAGCAGCATAACATGAACCCAGCCTAAGAATAAACAAGTAGTTAAGCAGTAGCTTGTAGAGAAAACTCCTCTTGCATACCAAAGATAATAGTGATGAGACTTGAACCTAAGTTACTGTTAAATCAGACCCATAAATTTTCTGGGAGCCTGGTAAACTACTCCTAGACTCAACTAGCATATGGGGAGTGCACAGCCATGTCTATCTAGTATAGTCACCAGGATCCTTCTTCCTTCCCCATACCTACATCTATTGATGGGTGATATAGCCAAACCCTTAAGCATACACTTTCATGCCCTATTTCAAAATGACATCCTCCTATCATATATCTCCTGGTGACTAAACTGCAATAGATGCATTAGAAATTGGCTAGGTCTCTGAGTAAATCCTAATATAAATGAATCTATAAATGTGCCAGTTGCATATTTGGAGCCATTGCATACAAGGAGCTGGGAGAAGCTCGATGCTCTATATGACCAGATTCTGGTGGATATGTTTTCCCTGTTCAGACTAGTTTCTGATAATCATTGCCTTCGTATATAGTCCCAGGAGAATGTGAGACTCATTTTTTCTTCACTCACTGGTTTGATCAAGTTAATTTTTTATGGTTAAGCTTCAAAATCGCTGGTAAGCCAACCATTTCAAATTTTGAGTTGGAATAGAACATCATAGAAAAGTACTTTGAAATATGAACTTGCGTTAAAATCCATTATAATCCAAAAATTTCTCAGCTGAAAAAAAAACATTTGTTTTTGCAACATCAAGAGAACGATTTTACTTACAGATGCAAAGTGGTTAACATCTCGATGGTGAGCTTCATCAGCCCTGATAACAATCACAACATCCCTGAGAGTTGCATCTTTGGAGAGCCTCCAGTAATCAATGGCTATGGCAGGTGCAGGGACATTTTCAATGTGACCATTGTCAAGGTCCTTTAGGAATTCAGTGTAGGAATGGATGGCCTCCTCTTCAAGATAACCCACTACTCTGTGAGCCAATTTGGGAGAAGCCAAGTAGAGCAGGAAAAAGGCATTGAAGAATACTCCTTGCACAGTCAAAACCAACGCCCGCTCATACCACTTTGGCTTGACAACCTCTACCATGGTCATGAGATGCATTCTTTCATTTTCAGCTTCTTCCAGCAGGGCCTTTACCCATCCACCACTATGCTCAAATTTACGGAGTGATTTTAAGTGTAGGAGCATTCCTCCCACCATTCCTGGCACAGCAGCTACTGTTTCCAACATCATGGCCCTACACCCAAACCTCCTCTGCAACCCCACATTACAACTAATCATCATAAGTACTTCTAAACCAAATCTAACCTATATTTACCATTTTCAATCCTGCAATGCAGGAAGTGACTATTTAGAATTGAAACAGCAAGCAATGACTAGTAAGTGCAATGGAGTCTGGGTATATACAGATCTATATTAACTATTTGAAGCAGAGTAATTTTCCCAGCCTCCAAAATGATCCACATCATCAGTGGGAAAATTTCCAATTAAAATATGTGCTTCACTTGGCTTGATTTATTTGTGCGAATTTATGGATTTACATGTAGATTAAACCAGGTTCAATTTTTTGGTGAGTGGTAAATTGTGCTTGATACCATTGATTACGAGGTAGGCCAAGGGCTTCTGATGTGGATTTACATTATCAAGTCAAATTGCGGGGATAGAAACAAGGTAATTCATGGGGATCATTCTGAAGAATAAATAAGTTTTTATCTTTTACTTCGGCAACCGATGTAGATCATTTTTGAAGGCAAGTAGTTTGTATAAAGGATGTTTTTGGATTTGAGAGAATTTTTTTCGGATCATATTTAAAATTCTCTTCTCTTAGATATCTGCATTCTGATAATGGAATATTGATAGAAAAAAGCTTCACATAATCAAATCCAAAAACATACATAATTCTTTCTCCTTTAAGACCTGATGACCTGATTGCACTTTAGCCCCAAGTTTTACAGGACCTACTAATATGTTGATGTTCATACCTGAAAGAACACATCTGTCGGCACCCTGAGGCTTTTAACCGTCCAGTATGCAACTTTATCCAGAAACAGCTTGGGCACGTGGTGTTTTGACAGATCTATGTTCACATTGGGAGTATATGTTTCCCACGGCTGCAACCCAGAACAAGAATCGGATCAAGACATTTTATAGAAAATACAATCTTAATATCTTAGTAAGCATTATTTAGATGCAGTGAGTACCAAGAAGATCATTCAAGTTTACGAAATATAGGTTCTGGCGAATCTCGAAATCACCAGTGAAGACAATAAGCGATGCCTAGATTGAATGAATGGCATACAAATTCTGAGAATTCAAATAGATAAGTTTTTATAATAATTTTAAGAACTTATATCTCTATAAACATCACTTAAAATGTAATACTAATAAGTGAAAGAAACCATTCAAATTTATGTAAACATCATCCAAAATACAGTAAATCCCAAATAGCCATTAACGTTTATAGAAGATGGATTCTAAATGGATGTGGCTCAGAAAGATTTTGGCTCATATTAACGAATTTATGTAAACATCATCCAAAATACAGTAAATCCCAAATAGCCATTAACGTTTATAGAAGATGGATTCTAAATGGATGTGGCTCAGAAAGATTTTGGCTCATATTAACGAATTTATGTAAACATCATCCAAAATACAGTAAATCCCAAATAGCCATTAACGTTTATAGAAGATGGATTCTAAATGGATGTGGCTCAGAAAGATTTTGGCTCATATTAACGAATTTATGTAAACATCATCCAAAATACAGTAAATCCCAAATAGCCATTAACGTTTATAGAAGATGGATTCTAAATGGAATGTGGCTCAGAAAGATTTTGGCTCATATTAACGCAAGCGTCAGACTAAGACATTCTTTTAACAACAACAAAACTTTGTCTTTTGAAAAACACCTATATGTGCAGTAAATACCAGGTGAACCACTCAAGATTAGAGAAGATAGATAGTCAAGAATAGGTAACAACAATTGATTTCATAATTAAAAAATCATTATATAGTGATTTATTAATGTATATAATTCATTTGGTTGAGTATAATTGATGAGGGTTATGATATGTTTCTGGATTACACTATTCACTAAGATTCAAAACCCTTGAAGGTATGATATAAGGGATGAAACTGGACAACTTCCCTGGAATGCATATCCCCAATCTTTAACTCTCAATTAAAAAAAATTCAATATAAATTTGCTCCTCTTAAAAAACAAAATCTTAAACTCACTTTAAAACAATGCCATGGCCAGGCAGATCCATCTTCTCTTTTTAAAGTGGGTGGAGCTACTCCCCAATAGCTGGAATATACCAATTTATTATCCTTGCCATTGGCCTGGTCAATAGATTGGGGAGGTTGAATATCTTCTCTGGGCTGGATCTTGGAACTTATATGAGGCTCTTGTAGTTCATTACCAGTGCCTTGAGCTTGCGATGCAGCGGTGCTTTTGAAAGCTTTGAAATGGGCAGATAGAATTCCATAATTTTGTTTCCTGATGGCCACACTCCTTGAGATCCCTGAGTACATAGCCGCTGCTTCTACTCAAACAAACAACTCCTTGTACTTGTTTCAGAACCCCAAAATCCCCCTGAGCTTAAACAGAAAAGATCCAATTTACTAAAGTACTAAAAAACCAGTCTAAGTCAATCCACTATAAACTAAGACGAAGGCGGCTAGGAAGCAAAAAGGAAGTGTAATGCCCGCGATCCAATAGAAATCATGGACTTTAAAATGATAAGAGTGGGTATCAAGCAAAGGGCAGAGAAAAAAGGGTACCAATTGAAAATGTTTGAACGCCACATGATCCACGTTATATGTCTATTGGTACTTTCGTGCAGACAGGATACCGGTATATGTTGGCCTCGTGGGTTCGAAATTTAGTTGTCTCCTCCCACAACATTGGGACGGAGGTTAATGTGGAGCGAGTTTTTCAACGTCTTTCATATTAGATTCTTTTGAGTGGAGCCAAGCCGCTTGGAATTTGATGGTCTGTGGACCGTTTTTTTAATTTTAAAATATTAATAATATTAAGTTTTTATAATTTATAGGAGAAAGGACTTAGTACTTGAGCATGTTCTAATAGTTGTGATAGTCTAGTATTTGTTTATATAATGTCTAATATTTTTAATAATATTGGACCAATAGTTGTGATGGTGACTACCCATAATTAAATGAAATGGATTCCTTAGATCTAAAAAGCAACAAATCATAATCTAAGATTTAAGGATAGAAAATGGCGGAGCAAAGTGAAAAGTGCGAAGGTTTGCAGAAGGGCGAAACCCAGGTGCGGAAGCCCATAGCGAAGCAGGATGACACCGCTCATCCGGTTAGGAAGGCTCGGGGCGATAAGCTTAAAGGCAAAGTGGTGTCTAGGGTGTTGAGGCAGTGTGGGAATTTTCAGAGAAGGATGTGCAGGAGCGCGCTAGATCGGAAGCATGGTGCAAACACTTTGGGGGTGGCAATTCGCAATCACGCTCGAACAAAGATTGGTTTGGGCGGCAGCGGCAGGGTATCAATCGCAACTTCCACAAGAATCCATGGCGTGGTCCTCACAGTGACAATTGGTGCCAGTTGGAGCAACGGTCGTAGAAGGAAATCCAGTCCCAAGTTCACCCCTAACACTTCTGATGAGTTTGGGTGTGCGGATCAGCGAACTTTAGTCTTGGGAACCAAATTGTTGGGTCCTTTGATTAAAAGATTGGAAAATCTAGGACTCGTCATGAAATGGTTCAGGTCAAATCTGAACTGGGATGCCCTAATTCGTTGGTGGCATGGGCGATGGGGCTCAGAGATGGGTTTCAAATATTTGGCAAATGGATTCATTTTAGTCATCTGTCCTTCCCCCTTAATTCACACAGAAAATTTAGGAGTCTGGCTAATGGATGGTTATGTCTTCTACATGAGGAAGTGGGAAGTGGGTTTTGATCTGAATCGGCATCAATTGTCCTATATCCAAGATTGGTATAAGATCTTGAGTCTTCCTTATGAGTTTTGGCAAGCAAAAATTTTGGAAGAGATCGACAATAATCTTGGAAAATATATCTGCACAGATCAATGGGCAGAAGAGGATGGCATCAACACTTATGAGTGCATATGTGTGGAAAATTCTCCCACTAGCACCAAGTGGAAGGAGGTGGAGATTCACACGGATTGATGTGTTCTACTGCAACCCCTTGTGTTCAAGCCTAGACCAAAAGGAAATTGGATCAGTACTTTAGGATGGTGCTCATGGGATGCTCCACTAGTTCGTGAGAAAGAAGCAACTCGGGATTCAATGCCCAAAGCTTTTGCTTCAGCTAGATTTGGGGAAGCAGATGGTTCTCCCAAGGCCGATTATGGGCATCTTTGTCATGAGGACAATAGGGAAGGCATCCAAGAGAATGGGTTGTCAGAGGCTCCATAGGAACCAACCATGGATATCAATCTTGCTCTTAACAGTAAGATGTGCGATGTTTTGGACATCATAGATAACAATTTTAGGAAGGAAAACCTTGACTCCCTGATTGAGGTTAGCAAAGAGTTAGTGGAATTAGCCCAAGAAGCCAAAGAGGCACTGAATGATCCTCTCACTGCAGCTCAAACTCTGGAAGAGATTGGTTAGATTCGATCGGGGCGGGAGATGTTGTTTTCGTCCCAGAGCGCGTGGAGGGTGTTGTTTCCCTGCCAAATCAAGAGGGTTTGGGGATTTTTCAGTATGAGGCCAAAGTGACTTCTCCTGACTCTGGGGAGCATAAAAAGAGGGGGAGAGTGCCCAATGTGGAAAAGTTGAAGATTGATGGTGAAGCTATTGGGAAAAAGAAGATTATGGACATGTTGAAAGTAGGGAAGGGAGATTCCCTTCCTGAAGAGCAATGCAAATCTTTACCTAGAATGTTAGGGGCATGAATGCCCCTAACAAGCGACGCCTGGTGAAGAATCAAATTATTGCTTCACAGGCAGAGATTTGCATGTTGCAGGAATCAAAGCTTGACATTGAAGGAGTGGTTGCTTTTGGGAAGAGAATGGAGTCATGGAAGTTGTAGGCGGTGGAGGTTCTGGGTGCGGCAAGGGGTCTTCTCACCCTTTGGCGACCTAATATGTTATCCCTTGATAAGGTGGCAGATGGGAATAGATGGTTGGCATGCTTTATCAAAAGTTTTTCTTTGAATCTACACTTTATTCTAGTAAACGTGTATGGTCCCATATCATGTGTAGAGAAGCGACAAGTCTGGTTTGAAATCAAGGACCTATGCCATAGAGTGGGAGTTGCTCCTTGTATAATTGGGGGGGACTTTAATGCCATTTTGCACCTGAGGGGCAAGCAGGGCGGTGTGACTCGTAAGCTCCAATCCCATATCGACTTCGAAGCTTTTGTGGGTTAGAATCAGCTTGTTGAGATTCCAATGGCTAAAGACAAGTTCACTTGGACTAACAAAAGGCTCGAGTTTTGTTCAATTGTTGAGAAATTGGATAGATTTCTCTTCAAAGGAAACCTGGCGGCCTTCCCCTTCACACTGGAGTGCAATATCCTTCCATGCTCCGGCTCAGATCATTTTCCTATGCTCTTAGACATTGAGGAAGAGATCTGACCGACTAGATGCCCTTTCAAATTCGAAAGCATGTGGCTAAAAGATCCAAACTTTCTGCCCCTTATTTCTCATTGGTGGGGAGAGGTCGAGGTGGAGGGGTCAAAAATGTTTGTTTTGGCTGCAAAGTTGAAACATATGAAAATATGACTAAAGGAGTGGAATAAGTTAAGCTTCAAGAACATCTTCGAGGAGAAGAAGCGTATTGAAGGGGAGCTGACAACTCTAAATGAGGAAGTGATCCATTGGGGCATGGAAAATTCAAGGTATCTCTAGGAGAAGGATCTTCTAAAAAGTTGGAATGACATTCTAGAAAAAGAAGAAGTTTTTTGGCGCCAAAAGTCACGGGAGATCTGGCTAAGCAAAGGGGACAAGAATATGAAGTTGTTTCATAACTCCACTAAAATAAGGCGAGAAGTCAATAGAATTTTCAGGTTAAGATTGTTGTATGGAAGGTCTTTGGATCAACTGGAGGAAATAGCGGAGGCAGCGGTAACATTCTTCCAGAATCTTTTGAATGATTGGGAGGGCTCGAACTTGTCAACACAACAAGAACTTTTGAGAAGTATTCCAAAACTAGTTTAGACATAACAAAACATGCTCCTGAACAAGAGCTTTTCAGAGGTAAAGATCAAAATGGCCCTCTTTCAATTACATCCAAATAAGTCACCGGGTCTTGATGGATTCTCTGCCGCCTTCTTCCAACATTGTTGGGAGATTGTTGGCCCAGATGTTGTGGCTGCCATTGAAGACTCCAAGGTGTCTAGTCGGGTTCTAAAAGAGTTCAACAACACCTTCATCGCTCTTATTCCAAAAAAAGAGAAGTCAGAAAGATTGGAAAACTTTACCCCATTTCACTTTGTAATACAGTATACAAAATTCTGAAAAAATTGATAGCCAACCGACTCAAGTCGATCCTCCCAGATTTGATCTCCGAAGAACAAACTAGCTTTGTCCCTGGGCACTCAATTTTTTATGGAGTTATCATAGCACAAGAAGCCATTCATTTGATCCTCAATACTCGCCACCCCTCAATGCTTCTGAAGTCGGACATAAAGAAAGCCTATGACAAATTCAATTGGAGATTCTTGTTCAAAACTCTGGAGGCCTTTGGGTTCTCCTCCTCCTGGGTGAATTGAATTTTTTGTTTGATCACGTTCCCAAGGTTTTCAGTTCTAGTCAACGACACTCACGACTTTTTAGCATCTCTCGGGTCTCAAACAAGGTGATCCCTTGTCCCTCTTTTTATTCATCCTCATGGCGGAGGCATTGGGGCAGGCCCTCTCTCGAGCGGCAATCTCAGGGAAACTTAAAGGAGTGCAAATCACAAGCAACATGCCACCAATGACTCATCAAGAATTTGCGGATGACAACCTGCTTCTTGGGAGTGCTGGGATGGCGGAGGCGAGAACCTTCAAGGGTATTCTTTCGAAGTACTCCTTAGCATTTGGCCGGTAGGTGAGTCTAGAAAAATCTGAAAATTTTTTCTTCTTCACTAATGCGTCTTTGGAAAAACAAATCTTGCAAGCTTTATAGTTCAGGAAAGGGAAGTTGCCTTGCAAATATCTAGGCTTGTTGCTTGCACCAAGTTTACAATCAGGTAAATTGTGGGATCCCCTGGTGTCCAAGCTAGAGTACAGGTGATCCGGTGGACATTTTTCAGTGAAAATTGAAGTGTCTCATTTTTCTCCAAAATCTGCACCATCAGAAAGAGCTCGGTGTCCTGGTTCCAACGCAACTCGAACGGAGCGAAAAGGAGTCCGTTTGCACGAGTTATAGCCAGTCAAACCTTTGGTCAAACTGGAATCAGAGGGCATCCAGAAAGCGGAAAAAATGGCATCGTCAAAAATCAATGAAACCTGCGTCATCGCGAAGAGCTCGTCGAGATGATTCCGATGGTGTTCGTTTCGTCGAAAACCGACATCGTATGCTCAACTTATCAGCGGTCAAAGTTTGCAGTTGACTTGTGAAGGTGGACCGTACGGATGCTGACGTCAGCAGTCAGTCCGTACTGTACATAATACAACATGCGAATTTGGGCGTGACACATGGCGGTACAGTCACCGTACGGAACCAATCAAAATATGCCACGTGTCCATCCGTACGGATGACGTGGCATCTCCGTATTCATCAGCGTACAAGTGGCAGTCCAGGTGGCAGTACAGTCAGCAGATAGGATGATGTGGCCGGGCAGGTGACGTGGACGGTCTCGGAAAATTATCTCCTTACACGTGGCATCTGAGTCATCGGACAGGTTGCAGTGATGTGGCATAGTCAGCGAGTAAGGTGTTGCCGCGTGGCAATTTTCCCGGTGCGCCATGTGTTCCATCATTCTCCCACGTTCCTGCGTCGGCATTCGTTGCATGTTTGTTTTAACAAAATTTGTTTATTGGCCGGGAATCTCGAACCCGTAACCTCCGCGCAGTTAGCCAACTCTTCAACCGTTGGAGCCGAACATTGACCGTTATCTATATTGAGGGACAGTTTTGTTTTGTTATAAAATTTGCGTGGATTGCCTATGAAAAGGTAGCGGTCGGGTTGGAACTCCCAACCACCGCTCAAACAAAATAACAAACCACCGATGCACCAACGAATGGTACTCAATATGGTATGGAGCGCGATTTGTTTTGTTAAGTTCACCATACCGAATTCCTTAATTTAAATGATTCCCCCAAAATTGTTTAAACAACAATCCTTTTTAAGGATTAATTGTAACTATGTAGCCCGAGAATAAGTCAAATAGGGGCTTAAAATTATTAAGGGGATTCTTAAATTTATTTTTAAAGATTATTATGTAAAATTAGGGAGATTTTTGAAGATCCTTATGTATTTGGAGAGATAAGGTGAATATTTGCAAATCAATTGGTTAATGGCCAATTTGAGCAAATTTTATGTATAAAAGGAGGGTGTAAGGTGAGAGTTGGTATTCAAGTTTTCTTTCAGGTGATGAAGTCCTAATGCTGAGGCGTCAAAAGAGAGGTCTTGTTGGAGAGTTTTTCAAACCATTCTTGCATATCAGAGCATCGTTACGCTGCCGAAGTGCTTGGAGAATGGTGGTGCTTTTGTAATTGATTTTTGGAGTTAATCGGATCGGTCTCTCTATTGGAGTGGACCCGGAGACGTAGTCACTTTCGTGACGAACTCCGTTATCAAGCGTTGTTTGCACTTCTCTTCTTCTCTCTCTTTCTGTCTCTCATTTTCCTTCCTTTCTGTTATAATAACCTTGTTATTACTTTCATTCTGTTATTTCCTTAAGTTAATTTCGTTTTAATTAACTTGAAATAATCATTGTAAAAGCATTGTAAAAGTTTAAGCATTTAAACTGCAATCTAGTCTAGATCCTACATAGATCAACAGGTTGTCTTCTTGGAAAGGGTGATGGCTTTCTTGGGCTGGAAGGCTCACCCTCATAAAATCAATCATGGAAACACTCCCAATTTATATGCTCTCTTATCTACCCCTTCTCGGGAAAAGTTGTGAAAACATCAATCAAAAGATGAGGCATTTTTTCTGGCAAAGAAATTCAGATCAAAAAAAGTTACCTTTGATCAAATGGGAAAGGGTTTGCAGGTCACGTGAAGCCGCTGGGGCTGGTGTCAAAAATTTGGCACTATAGAACAAAGCTTTGGGGGCAAAGCTAGCTTGGTTAATGTATGTGTGACAAGACTTAAAGTGTGTGAAGATACTAAAAGAAAAATATATGGAAGCTAACCCGACAAGTTTTTTCATGACCTGCATGTTGCCAAAAGGCTCACATGTCTGGAAATTTATCTGTAATTGTCGGGATTTGATCACTGGTTTCCTCTCGTGGGACATAAGAGATGGCAGGTAGGCATTGTTCTAGGAAGACTCCTAGGGTGGCTACAGTAAACTAATGGACATCGAAGCCTTGAGGAATGTTAAGGACATAACAAAGCGGGCTTGGGGAAATCAAGTCAGAGACTACTTGATCATTGAAGAGTTGAATGGAGCATTGTCTTGGAATTGGAGGAGCCCCAATCATTTGGGTTTGAGTGACATTGAAGTCATAACCTTCATCGACATTCTCAAGCAGCATACCATCTGTTTGAGAGGTGGACAGGATGTATTGCGCTAGTGCAGCTCTGCCACGGGCTCTTATTGCACCAAGGATGGATACAACATCTTATCTAAGCAACAAGAACAAGAATCCTCAATCCCTAGTGATTTATGTTGGAATAAATTTTGCCTCCCCAAGGTTGGAATCTTTGCTTGGGCCACAGTTCAGGGGAGAGAATTGACGGCAAAAAGATTAAAGAAGTTCTACATTTGTGGGCCTTGCAGGTGTGCACTTTGTAAAGCGGTGAAGGATTCATGTGACCATCTCTTCCGTAACTGCCCCTTTACCAAGAACTGTTGGGATTGGCTATGTTTGAAACTATGCCTCTCCACCACCTTTCCTAGCAACCTATTGAGCTGGTTCAATGGCTGGCCTAGGCTGGGTGGTAATTCAATGTTTTCCAGATTTTGGCAGTTGATCCCATCACTTCTGATATGGGAAGTTTGGAAAGAAATGAATTAAAGAATCTTCAGAGACAACACTTTGTCTCTTTCGTCCTTCTTGAAAAAAGTTGAGGCGTGCATGGTTGAGGTGATGAACTCAAGAGTTGAACAAGTTTGCAGGGCAAAAACTTTGTTTTCGTGTTGGGACGCCAAAATAATGAAATTGTGGAATGGGTTGAAAGTCCCTCACCAAGTTGGTATGGGTGGCAACACGATCAAAGTAGCGTGCAAAAATGTTAAGTGGAACCCCTCGGATAGAGGATGGTACAAACTAAATTTTGATGGGGTGGCTAGAGGAAATCTCGGGCAGTCAGGAGCTGGGTGCATCATCAGAGACTGGAAGGGAGAGACAATGGGCCGACTAGTGTTGCCACTTATGCAAGGAACAAATAATTGGGTAGAGCTTCAGGCCACTCTCCATGGGAACAAGTTCTACGTGGAATTGAAATTAAGGAATGTCATCATTGAAGGAGACTCTCTACTAGTGATCAACGCCCTACACTCGGGAAAATTTCAAAATTGGAAACTTGATGCCCTTCTCGAGGTCACACTTGCCCAGTTGAAAAACTTTGATAATCTTGAAATCAACCATGTACTGAGAGAAGGAAATCAAGAGGTTGATACACTTTCAAACCTTAGAGCAGGCAGGATTTCTATAAAGGAAATTTCTAATGGCAGTGTTGAATTTGGTTAACCGATGTGGGTGGATGGGAGGGTGCCACTCCACAACCAATGTGTGGACATGGCAAACACATCGGTGATCAAAGGACAAGTTGGTTGTCAGCGTTCTAGAGGCTTCTAAGGGCGTTGGTCTCATTATTTATTAAATCATGTGAACGATTATATCATGTCACATCGCCAATTTCATCCTATCTACAACTCACCACCCAGTCATCATTTTTGGTAGCGGAATGGTTTCCCAAGGTCATTAAAACACTGGTTTTCTACCAACTCTCCTAGCAATTGAGGTTGGGTTGGTTATGGGAAGGTTTATTCTGCTGGTTTCTACAACAAAATTAGAGATGGGAGAAATGGTAACTCCCATTCAGTTGCGAAGCTTCAAAAGGCAGGCAACATTTCTTGGTCCAATCACCTCGCTTTGCCTCAGCAGGATCATTTGATGCCCAGACTATCTTACATTTGTTGTGGTAAAATGTGTGGTTAGTAAGGGCTTTATCACAGAGGTTGAAGGATACCGGTTGAATTCATGCATCTCTTCACGTGTTTTGGCGGGTCTTTTAGACATTGGGGTTTCAAAGGAAAATGCAAGGGCAATTATGAAGTACCTGTTCAGAGTGAATTTGCTGGTGGGACTAGAGAAAACACTGGCAGTGGCTTCTTTGGGGAAAGGCATCCCTAAGCCTCATGATCTTAGGCTTCTAGAGGATCCAGACGCACTAGTGAAATATTATCTTTTTCTCTTCAATGTGAGTGGTATGGCCCTGGTGGAGCATCAGAGGTTGGTGAGCGCGGGTGTTGAGTTTCTAAGGAAAAAGAGTCGCCTGGTAGCTGTGTCGAGCTGGACCTGGAAGTAGGAGTTTTGTGTCTTTGCACAAAAAAATATCTGGTAAAGGAGTGGAGGTCTCTAGTTTCCTGGTTTTTTGTTGGTTACATTACATGTCTGGGTCGTGTATGGTTTGGTAGTGTTTCTCAATCTTAGTTATCGACAGTTAAAATTGTATGGGGATTGGTCGTATGGGGTTTTTGTCTTCTGTGGTGGCCTTTTTGTGTTTCGTTGGTCGTCTGGTGAATCAATGCAGGGTCTGGTTTTATGTAGCCCATTGTCAAGGGCCTCAAAATGTAAAAACTCTTTTAAAATCAATACAATCTTACCTTATAAAAAAGAAGAAGCAACAAATCACATGTGTTGTCACATCGACGCTCAATAAAACATGATGTAGATGCACAAGTATTGATCTCACTTTTTTTTAGGCTTTTTTGGTCACCTTAAAAAAAAGCATGTTGATGTGGCATCATATTTGATGATATGGCCCTGAAACCAATGAGAGTGATTTGAAATTTCCACTTAGGATAATTAGAAGAGTGAAGTTAGGGTGCTCAACTACTAAGACCTCTCCCCTATTGATTATTGATGAAATGGTTTATGGATTCTATTGTACAAAATTTCAGACATAGAATGTGATAAGAAAGTTGATGCAAAAATTTATACAATCAAATCCAAAAACAATTCAATAAATAATTTTAAAATATGTTTTATAACTTTAAAATGTATTAGATTGTGTAATTTGATTTGTTGTTTTTTATATAATTGTATATATTAACATATCTATATTTAGAGAAATATATGTAAAAGATATCAAGAAATGTCATTTTATGCTTAAAAATATTTATATATTATTATTATATTAATTATATTTTTATTAATATTATTTTTATTATTATATTGTTATTACTTTTATTATCATATTATTATTAATTATTTTGACTTTATTAATAGACCTTAAATATTTAGCTTCAAAAAACATAATATTGTTATTTTATAAAAAAAAATACAAAATTATCTTTAAGTTAATATTATTTTAATTTATAATATGTTATTTTATAAAAAAAATTAAAAAATTATTTTTAAGTTATTATATCTCTTATAAATAGGGGTGGGGGGCCTAGCTTGATTGGCTAAAGCATTTGCAGTCACAAGGTCTAGTCTCCCCCCAAACCCGTGGTATCGGAGGGCATGTCGCGCCATCAGGTGAATTTTTTTTTATCAGCCTGCAGTCTACAAAAAATTGTTTAGTCTACCCCTAAGGGCTAACTTCTTATAAGATTATTTTTAATATTTTTAATATTAAATATATCAATTTAAAAATATGCAATAAATTTTAAATTTTCATTTTTCAATTTAACAGTTATATTTTATATGTAGATTGTGACCTACAAATCTACAATTACAAAAAAGAGATAATCAAGAAGGGGTTTAGACTATAACTTATCATTTATATTTTTGTCTTCATAAAATGTTGGGCTACAACTAACATTCATTCATTTTACTATAAGAAGATGAATTTTTATTTAATAAATTGTTTTGTCTCTTGTAAGTATAGAGAAATATTCATGTATACAAATAAATTTCTAAAATTTGGTCTAGTTGGACACTTTGTGTAGACACTTGAAATGTACCATAACCTAATTACACTTGATTTTATGCTATCCTAGCCATTAATTAAATAAATATTTATTATTTATTCAATTAATTTATCTTTCACATTTATCCCCACTTTAATTAAATAAATATCTATTATTTATTTAATTTATTTATCATTCACCTTTATCCCCACTTTAATTAAATATACATTTATTATTTATTTAATTAATTCATCATTTACCTTTATTCCCCACTTTAATTAATTTAATTAATTTATCCTTCATCTTTATCCCCCACTTTAATTAAATAATTTACCCATCACATTTATCCCACCTTATCTTATCCAATTAACTAAATAAATATTTATTAAATTTAATTAATTAATTAATCTCATCATCTTTATCCCCCATTTTAATTAAATAAATTTAACATTTATTTAAATAAATCTAGCCTTATCCCCAAATTCTCCAACTAAATTAATTAATTGATTTAGGCTAATTAATCTTCATTACCTTTTCCTCCAATATTTAATTCCACATTATTCCTCAATCATTCTCCATTTAATTCTAGTTATTAGGTTTATTCACATGGATCATAATCTAAACTTTCCATCATATGACAAGTGTTCCTCTCACATGACTAACTAAGACCTTGTCTAGATTTGTTGAATTTAAACACTTGCCAAAAGTCAAATTAACTTTTCATCTCATCCCTTCATTTCATACTACATCTCCAAATCCTAGTCATTCACGTAAGGATGTTTCCCTAATCAAATCCTAAACCTAGCCCTTATCCCTCATGTGACACTTGTCACATGACTACAACTTTTGATCTAAGCCCTAATCTTCATTCAATCCTAGCCATCCATTAACCAATCCATCTTGGCCCTTGATTTCTCTCATGTAAATTCTATAAATGAGAGGCCTTTCACCCTATTTGGGAAATCTCTTCTTATGTTATTGTTATACTACTACATTTTTTATATGTTTCTCTCATTTTCTATCTAATTTTTCAATCTTAGCCTCATGCCATCCATTTGATCATTCATCATATCAATCACACTATCATGTTGTTGGTTTTGTAAGCAACCATATTCCTTCATCAACACATGAGAAGAGAACATTAAGTGGAGCTAGGGTGTGCTCTACTTTCAGCTCTATCTAAGGAGAAAGAAGAGTTTTAGGTGAAGGTATTGTGTGTTACATTATCTTCTATGTTATTTACCTTTAATATTTTTTTGTCTTCATGTTGACACACTTGGTGGGATTCACATCCCTGTTTAATTCTTATTTTTGAAGTTTTTCTAACCAATCTTGTTGATTTTTAGTTTTTTTATACAAAAAAAAATTGGAGCTAACTTTTATAGGTTGAAGGAAAAACCCTAGTTTTTAGAGATTTCATCATATCTTTCAAATGACTTGAAATTTTTCTATAATTGTTTTACTAAAAGTTGGGAATCATTCATTCATTTCATATAACATCTCTTAACTAGTCATTCACATAAGGATATGCCCTAGTGCACTTCCTAAACCTAGCCCTTATCCCTCATAGTTTACTTGTCACATGACTACAACTTTTGATCCAAACATCACATGACTACAACTTATGATCCAAGCCCTAATTCTCATTCAATCCTAGCCATCCATTAACCAATCCATCTTGGCCCTTGATTTCTCCATTTAAATTCTATAAATGAGACGCCTCTCACCCCATTTGAACAATCTCTTCTTATGTTATTGTCACGATATTTCATTTTCCATCTATTTCTCCTCTTTTCTATCTAATCTTCCATTACCTTAACCTCATACCATTCATTTGATCATTCATCATATTAATCACACTATCATGTTTTTGGTTTTGTAAGTAACTGCATTCCTTCATCAACATATCAAACCAAACCAACACATCCAGTGTAGCTAGGGTGCACTCTACTTCAGCTCTATCTGAGGAGAAAGAAGAGTTTTAGGTGAAGGTATTGTGTGTTACATTAGATCTTCTATGTTATTTACCTTTAGTATTTCCTTCTACTTCATTTTTGATTTTTTTGTGAATCACATCTTGCTGGTTTTTAGTTCTTTTAAGCAAAAAATGGAGCTAAATTTTGCAAGTTGAAGGCAAAACTCAAGTTTTTAGAGATTTCATCATATCAAGTTTTTTTTTTTATTCAAGGGGTAAATGCTTTTGACCGGAGCTATGAACCGGATACAACCATTCAACAATACCACCCCAACGGGGTTTGAACCTTGGTGGCAAGAACAACAATGCCACCTATAAACCATCACACCATGCCAATGCCGACAATTTCATCATATCAAGTTCAAATGGCTTGGAATTTTTCTATAATTTTTATTGAAAGTTCGACATCATCTCAAGAGGCTACATTAAAAATATTACTCATATCATCAATACTCAGTGAGTTATTGTCATTTTATGATTTTTAAGTCACAAAACAAAGAATTTTTTAGAAAAAAATTACATTTTTAGAAATTCTCAAAATTCTAATAGGGGTTTGTTCTTTGTATTTTTATTTTTGAGGTCTAAAAAATGACTAAAAAATCATATCTATGTCAACTAGATTTTTTCATAAATATGCTTTTTAGGGCACAAATCAAGGACTTTTAGTAGGGGTTTATTTTTTTCATTTTTAAATTTGGGGTTGAAATATTGTAAAATAATTAGATCTAGTTAACTAGGTGAAAAATTAATTTAAAAAAATGAAATTGCAATCTTGTGATGAGCATGCCTTTTCCTTACATCTATTTTACTACATTATACCATTATTTTATGATCTTTGTAGGAGTTTTATTATTAGTTCTAATACATTTTATTTCAGTCATATTCATTAGTCGAAGACCTTCTTTTTGAAACTACTAACACATTTATATTACAGCTACGTTTGTCCAAGGCATTATAATTTGACTGGTCTTAATTGCACACTTATTTTATTAAGGTTAATGAGCTTTGTTTATTATGTATTTCGATGAGTGGTGTGTATGCACTCCTCTTGCACCTTTGTTTAATCCTGAGGATCAAAAATATCACTTACTCTTTTATTTTATTTTCATTGTTATCCCAAGGAACCAAATGTGTGTATGCTCTCCCCTTGCACTTCATGTGACCTTGGGTGACCAAAAACAATTGGATCATTCCTTTTAGGAGGTTTTCTTAGGGACTTCATCACCCTAGGGGATGGCCTCAACTCTTGTTTCCATTGGAGTATAAAGAGCAGGAGGTGAATCGAAAGACACCTCTCTTGGAAGTGAAATCTTGTCAATCTAGGCTAAGCCTCCAAGAATTGTATACCTTGGAGAAGTGAAGGTGGAGAGTGTGTTACCCTCTCCTCCTATCTATTTGGAATTATTCCATTTCATCTATAAATTTGGGCCTCATATACCCTTGAGATATTTCATCTTAGAATAAGACCTTTCGATCATTGCTTAGTGCGGTGCAAGGTACAATATCATGTCTAAAGTTACTCACCATGTATCTCCCTAAGTAGAGATAGAATCTCTTGGGGAAAGGTCTTAGGACCTCCAAAAGAACTAGAAAAAGGTGACCCTTGTGCCACTATATCCCTATCTATTAAATCTTGAAAGATAGGTGTCTTGCACTAATCTCGAGGTATTAGTCTTTGGATGGTGGGACCTGTTATGCCTTGCATAACCACCCCATTTTATTCTGGAACAAAATGGGTCCCCCTTTTCTTTTGTTTTCTTCACCTTTGGTTGTTTGGTTGGGTCTTAGGAGTTCTTTTGTTTTCCTCCTAAGGTTTGTCTTTTTGTTCTGTCGGAGTTGGATCCGGATCTAAATCTAAACATTGAACTCTGTCAACATTTCTCGTTCGAGTTCCATCCCGACCCCGACTCCACCTTTCCCTTTGTTTCTTCTTTGGTTCATCATTTTCCTCTCCATTTTGTGTCCCATGTCTTGGGAGTTTCCTCTCTTCCTTGGGTCTTTTGTTTTGTTCTGGCGGACGTGGGATCGAGACTCACATTGAACTTGGGAATGCCTTCCAAGTTTTGTTTTTGTTCCTTTCTCGGTTTTGGTTTCACCTCTTTTTTGCTTTTTCCTTTGGCGTTCTTCATGTTGCTCTAGCGGACGTAGAACTGAAACTGGAACCGAACCCTGAAACTTTTTAATGTTTCAGGTTCGGGTTTCGTTCTGGTCCCGGCTCCGCAGGTCTTATTCTTTTTGTTTTTGTTCCTTTTGTTTTGTCGTGGGGTGCTTTCCCCCTCTCTTTTTCTTCCTTTGTCTTTTTCTTCATCTTTTTGGGTGTTGTCGGAGGTGGTGTCGGAACAGAACCCAAACCTGAAACTTTAAAAAAATTCAGGGTCGGATTTGGCTCCAGTTTTGGTTCTGCCGAGTTCGTTTTTCTCCGGTTCCGATCACTCGGTCGAGTGTCGGGTTTTTTTTTTTTTTGCGTCGTTGCCTTTTTGCGGGATTGGAGCCAGAATGATGATGTATGTGGGGTTAGCGATTGGTTTGTGTCTTGCCCCCATCTCGACTCCGATGCCGATTCCATCTTGGTTCCGCCCCCACCAGTTTTGGTTTCTTCTTGAATGAAGGATTGATGAAATGATGAAAAATGATATATTTTATATGCTTCTGAGGACTAATGGAGACCTTGTTTTGCAAGATTAAATCATATACCTGATGATATTTCTCAAGGAACTCAGTTGGAAAGCATACCTCAATCAAAATTGGCATAAAATTCCTCTAAGGGGAAAATCGATGAGACCTTCTAGATGTCTTGTCGACTAGCAGTGGTTCTATTCATTTGAAATGTATTGGTCAGCCATAAATTTTAATCGCCGTAGGTTTTTATATGTCTCCCCGACATGCTGAAGTCTCGCCGATCGTTGTCCATAAGGCTAGCGTCGCCGAAAGAACGTGGGTTCGGGGAGAAGTCTTCCCGACTGATGAAAGGTCTTAGCGAAAGGTTTGAGTTCGCCGTAATGTCTTGCCAACAAGGTATAGTCTCCCCAAAGTGAAATGAGCTCTCGCCGAAACAAGGTAGCTTCGATGAAAGGTCTTTCCAACCCGATAGGGTCTCGTCGACATGGAATGGTGGTCCCAGATGGAGGTCTCAGCAAAAGGTTATGCCTTTGGCATAATGTTTGGCTGAGAGGGGTGAGGTCTTGGCGAAAAGAGGCGTCATTGGGGAGATGTCTCGCCGATGGTTGTTAGTCACGCTGAGGGATTCTCCCTTTGGCGTAGTGTTTTGAGCTCAGCGAAAGGTCTCGCCGACCAAGTAGGGTCTTGCCGAAATGAAATGAGCTCAGGGAGAATGGAAGAGCTCGACATGATATCTCGTCGACTGGTGGTATTCTCGCCGACATGTTTTGTGCCTTCGGTGTAACATGAAGGGATCGATATGATGTCTTGCCGAGTGTGATTGTCTCAGCAATGAAAGGGAATATCGCTATAACTTTGGCTGCCTGCCGTGATGTCTGGCCGACCCGAGAATGTCTCGCCGAAGGATGAAGGGCTCGATAGGAGGTCTTTCTGAGAGAATAGAGTCTCGCCGATAGATGTGTGGCTACAGTAGGACTCATCGCCGAGAGTTTGCATTCGACAAGAAGTCTTGCCGACAATTGGGAGTCTTGCCGATTAGCGATGGATTTGTCAATGGAAAAGGGGATATCGGTGTGACGGATGCGAACTCGCTATGACCTCTGACTGATAATGATTGTCTTTCAGATGGTCTTTGTGATATCGATATAACTTTTGCATTCGATATGAGGTCTCACCGACAGTGGTAAGCTATGTCGATCGCTACTATAAAGCATAATCGCATCGGGGAGACACGACCAGTGTCTCACCGACATGTGATTTTGTTTGAATGACTTTTGACTGCCTCAGAATCTTGTGTGACATGTGTTCAACCAATCAGAGAGAACTAAAGGAGAACCATTGGCCATTTGACTGATTAACTGCCCCTGTGAAGGAAATCAACAGAATGTAAACGACATGGATTTACTCTGAGATAAAAAATGATGGAACAACTTGGTGAACAATGGTGTGGAGGTCTAACGGGAAGTCTGATGCTACTTCCAGAAGAGGTCAACTTGTAGAAATATCTTGAGCCAGAAGCAGGCAGAAAGGAGGAAGGGGTCGTCAGTCTCAGGGGGAGCTGTGAGGTCTACTGGCAAAAGGTAGATCCCCATTTATGATAATACTTCAGAACATTCAAAGCAATTCTGAGGGAAGTTCGAAGGTGGAAATGGAGGCTAGAAGTTAATGTTGTGGTTGTAAAAGATCTGAAGGATTCTCCTGAGGGTGATCTTTCACCAACATGGACACCGGGGATGCACATTGAATGCAACATTAACTTCATTCCAAAAAGATATGAGGGCCAACCCTTTCTAGAGGCTGATATTTTTGTAAACCCTAAAATAGGGGCCGAATTTCTTTTTGGCACGTACTGTATATATGGAATTTTTTCCTCTTTTAGTAGGAAGTACGAGTTTTAGAAAAGATAGAGAGGGAGATTTTTTAGAAACCAAGAAGTAGTAGAGAAACTTAAGAGTAGCAGGAGAATAGGAATTAGATTCGACAGAAAGAAGGGATGTATCTTTCAAGTTTTCTTAGTATAGATGGAAACAGTCTGAAGACATAGGTTTTCTGTACACTGGTGATTGTGCCAGATTTGTAAATGTTGCTTATCTGTTTCACCAATAGTAGAACCAACTAGATTTAAATCTACTTCATGTTGTGTTCCAGAATGATATTTATCTTGGGTTAATCATTCGATTTGAGAAGCTTTCAAGGAATGAAATCTTATTTTATGTTGTGTCTAAATGGTGATTTAAAATCTATTGTTGAAGTTAGCACTATGAATGAATGAAACTGTGTGTTAATCACAAGTTAATTTTGTTCTACAGTTTTAGTTAGGAATTCCTTGAAAGGTAACAAGTTTGGTTAAGTTGGATGAATTACTATTCTCTTCAGTTCCAAATCTTTGATTTATCTTTTTTTGTTTCTTTAAAAACCCTAGTTAAAGTAGGTTTGAATTTATGTTTGATCTTAGAACAATCCACAAGCTCAACACTAGCAGGCCCCTTGAACATTATAGTTCACATCAACCATTTAGTGAAATCAGCACAGTCAAGAACTGATTACAAAGACCTTGGGAGTTAGATATCCATGTGTTATTCTTTCTCTTTCAGGAGAGCAGAATAGTAATATTTTGTTTACTGTTGTTGTGCTCATCCGAACCATCAACAGGACCATACTAAGTGAACACCCCTACTTGAATAAATTTAGTACTTGTGTAAGTTCTTGGTGTGTCATCTTGCGTTAAACTAGTGCATACCTATATTCTAATTCCCTTTAGCCCCTTTATTTGCTTTTGTGCTTTCAAATCTACCTCCTAGTCAAGCAAGCAAAACCTTCATCCATATCCAACCAATCTCCCAATATTTTCATCCAAATCCATTTATCTAATCCTTCATATATCAAAATCACCCAAATCCATCAATCATCCTTCCAATCTTATCCCCTACCCATCCAAGTATTCTAAATCCTTCCAACATCATATCTCACTCTTTAATATCTTTTCAATCCAATCTCCTAGCCAACCTAGCTCTTCACTCATTAAAATATTTTCAATTCAATCTCTAGTCAACCTAGATCTTCATCCACCTCTTCATGCCAATCTAATCTCATCCTCCGTCTTTATATTTAGGTCCTATTCTTCTAATCCCCAATCCATTTATAAATCATCCTAATTTCCATCCCCATCTAAAATCAATCTAAAAATTTCATCTTCCAATCAATCATCTACCATGTCTAATCATGTAATCTATCCTCCATACAATATAATATGTTATAATCCACCATCATCCATTCCAACCCAATTCAACATCATGAACCCATATCCTACCCCAACAAGACCAAAAATAACACTCAAGTTCAACCCCAATTACATTGATGATGATGATGATGAGGATAGTCTTGTTGGCCAACCTGAGTATGATCCATATTATGATAGTGGTGTTCTTGTGGACCTCCTTGAATCCATGGTTAATGGACAACTTTCTCAAATCTTTCACCACTCACCCATCTAAATTCAAATGTTTTTTTCTTCTAAGAAATAGTTATCACAAGATATCTCATTACACCCCACATATCCATTGGTTCTCCTTATCCTACCTTTGACAAGGGAAATCCATCTTATCCCTCATCCATATATCCATCTTATCCCTAACCTACATACACTCTCTATCTATAATACATACCTCCATCTCTAACCTTGTATAACATCCCCATTACCCCTAATCCTCCAAGTTATCTTTATAATCCTCTAACACATTATTCTAATCCTCCATTCAATCCCAATTCTCCAAGCCATAAACTTAATAATAATATCAATAATCCTAACCCTCCAATGCATACTTCTAACCCTTCATCTAATCCAAATTCTCCAAGTCATAATCTTAATCCCCCATCTAATCATAACCCTCCATTTAAGTCTAAACCATTTACTCCTAAATATTTTCAATGGCTATTTACAAAGAAGACTAAAACCCCACCCACAAATAAAGTTGTGCAATCTTCACATATCATACATCCACCTCTATCTCCTTCAAATCAAGACAAACCCCGATCACATAAACCTCAGGAATATCTCATACCCCCTGTAGTCACGGAAAAAGTATCCCTTCTACTTTTCCTGGCTTGTTTGGGACCTCCTTGTGAGTTAGGATTAATGTTTCCTTGATTTAGTGTTGTAATGTGGTTGACATATTCACATTAGGTCTTGGGCCATTGTGAACTAATAAATTTAAATGGTACTTTGCTAAAGTGTTGTGAAGTGTTGTAACACACTTTCACACTTTTCTAAGGTTTTATTAATTAACTGAACCAAATGAACCTCTTTTTAATCAAAATAAACTTTAATTTTGTTTTATTTTTAAGTGTTGTAGAGTGTTGTAACACACTTTCACACTTTTCTAGGATTGTCATTAATATTGGGCTTTCTTATGCTTTAATTGGCCCTATTTTGCATCCACAAGGCTCATTTATTACATCTTTTTGAGGATAATCTTGACACCAATCATTAGCCAATCATAATTCAGGTGTTTTAGGTTTGAATGGCCCATATTTACTGATCTTGGACTCAGTCACCACCTTGGGAAAATGGGTCCCACCTAGATCTTTTGGTCCTGAACCTACTTTTACACATTTCTAAGCATTTTTTAAAATGGTCCCAAAAATTAAGCCTGGTGGGACTCATTCAACACTTGGGCAAATGAGTCCCGTATGGCCCAAAATCAAAATTAATTCAAATTTATGGTGATATTTTCTTCTCCTAGATCTGATGTCGGCTTGTAGTGTTATAATTTCGGGAATTCTTGCATAATTGAGTATAAATACAAGGTTCTCTCACTCATATTTTCACCTAGCAATCAAACAAGCAATCAAGTGTTCACAAGAGCATTCAAGAGCATTTAAGGGAAGATTATCAAGCATTTTAGAGCATTCTTCAAGCATCAATCATCATGTTAAAAGACTTCATGCATCATGTTTGTTATTGTGCTAATAATTGTGATGTAGGGTTTTGTGATTCAAGCAAGTGTTTCATTCAAGATCAACATCATTCAAGCAAGAATCAAGAGCTACATCCATTGCAACTATCTCAAGCATATTTGTAGCAATTTATTGCAAGGGTTTGGTCTAGGGTGCAAATTTCCTAAGGAGCAAGCTTGGAGAAAATTTGTCAAGAGCTCAAAGTTGTCAAAGTTGTCATCAAGCCTTGGAGAGGACCTACAGGTTGCAAATCAGAGATTTGGATCCAGAAATCAATCAGGAAGGACAGAGCAGAATGAGAAGAGCAGAATCAGCCTTTGAAGTTATACAAAAGCCCAACTGGACTGATTCGCCACTTCTAGCGAATGAGTCCCAGTTCTAGTCAATTTTTAGATTTTTGCAAATTTAGATACCCATTTGGCAGATTCCTATTCCCACACAGAAACCTAGTTTTTGGAATGATTCACCCAACTTGGCGAATGAGTCTCAGTCAACATTAAAGTCATATTTTCCAGTGTTCTAGACGTCCATCCAACCACTTCCATATTTCCAGGTGCACACCTTCCTTTCTACATTTTTTTGTTTCATTTCATTCACTTTTCTAGGTCATTTAGTGTTACTTTGCATTCAATTAGGGTTTAGAGTTGCATCTTGTGCATTTCGTTATCTTTTCCAAGTCTAAACTTGGTGGTGACCCCCTTATTAGTCTACTTTCAGCCCCTAGGATAGCCCTATTGCAAGATCTCTTTCTCTTTTGCATTGAGATCTCTAGGGTTATCCTTGAATGGAATAGCTCAAAAGTGGGTGTGAGAACACTTAACAATAATTATCAATCCCCCACACATTTTTAGAGGTTCTACCCCCATTCACCAAATTAGAAGATTATATCCACCATTCCACCCCCATCATACCATCCACACCAAATGGTTTATTTCAAACCCTTAGTCCAAATCACATGTTTATCATGGATCCCTCTCTAAATCAAGATCACAACACATCGTTTATCCCATCCAATGATCCTCTCCCCTCTCATGATCCCCTTCCTTCAACTCCATCACATTACCCTCTTCCTAATCAAGGTCAAGACATTCCCCCTCCTCTCTCTCATGATCCCTCTCCAATTCAAGATCAAATTATTCCTTCATCTCCATATCATGATATTAATCCTCTACAAGATCTGACATTTCCTCCCACATCATATCCCCCTCAAAATGTACTCATGTCTTGCTTCTAAAACAACAAGTATCCCTTGGAAAAAGGATTTGTCAAAATATACACTATCAAGGCAAAGGGTTGGGCCTTCATGAATAAGGCATCTTAGAACCCCTAAAAATAAAATCAAATCCAAAAATCATTCCTTTTCATCCACAAATCTCATTGCTCTTGGAATCAATTTAGATTCCATCTCTAAAATTCTCAAATCCAAAAATCTGATGAGAAATAAATAGGTTCAATATTGATTGTTGGGAAATTCAATCTTTATCCAAATATGACTTCAATGGATGAGATACAGAGCTTGGACTACAACATGAAAATCTAAAACTTAAATGCAAATATAAAAATTAAGTTGTCTTAATATGGAAACACCATGATTGGATCCATCTTCTTTAAGATGCAAAAAAATAACCGACATAACATGCTTATAAACACTACCTTATGTGAACTTATAGCAACAATATATGAAGAATAACATCAGAATAAGATAGCAACAATGAGACACAAATTAGTAACACAAGGTCATCACATAACACATGATTTACATGGAGAAACCCTTGCGGGGAAAAACTCCACCAAGAAGAGAGGCCAAGTAGGTATTATCATCAAATAAATGAGATTACAATACAACCACTTCCATACTTCTCTTTTCCTCCAACATGGCAACACATGTGTACCTGTGAACAACTTCCTTATGTCTCCACCTATCTATGTTCCTATAGAGTAACACTGTATTCAACTATTCCTCTCAATTCTACATCCAAGAGGCTGAATTTATAGACTTGTGGAGGCATCTAATGCACCAAACATGCCGCCCAAAGATGAATCTTCATTCCAAACATCCCCAACCTTTGGATTACCTCCTCGAAATGCGAAAGGATGCCGATTTTGGCTCCAATAATTTCCCTCCAACTTGGGCGCCTAACCATGAGAGATAAACATTAAATGAAATAAAAAAATGGAAAACCAAGTGACACTTGTTGCCTCTTTCCAAGCAGCTACTTGAATAATACCAGCAATCACTTATTTATCCTTTCATTTATCTTTTATTATCCCATTCTAGGCATCCACATATGGGGAAAACAATATTAAATATTTATGTCCACAACCCACCTTTACTGCTACTAGTAGACCCATCACCCCTTATGAGTATAATTACAACCAATAGTGAGAATTAATATTACAAAATATTTTCCCAATACACCCTAAGTGCATAGAGACACTTTCCAAGGATGTTGGAACCATGACATATGACATAAGATTTACAAGGTGGATGAAACCTAATCTTAACATTCTCCCACTTGACATCAATATTGTAAATACACCTATAAGAATCACAAACAAGGGAAAATATCCCTTAGCCAAACATGTATTATCTAAATATTCATCATGCTCTCATGCTCCAACAAGATACCTAAAATAGCAACCATGATAACCACCATCAAGCAAGAAAATCCTACACCTCCTCCAACATGCCACCTATGGAAGAAAAAGTAGCATGCCAAGGTGAAACATATAACCTATCACCAAAACCTACACCAATATTTACATGAACACAAGCATAAAATTCAAAGGATAACAAAGGCTCTGAGTAGCCGCCTTACTCATACCACTTGGAATAGCAACCACAACAAATTGTAACTCATCCAAGCTAACCATACCTCAAACTAGGTATACCAAACATAGAACTTCATGCCATCAACATACCAACCCAAAATCTATAATCAAGTCTTTGTATATATCCATCCTCCTATCTCAATGCAACATACCAATGCACAAATGACCACAAACAAGGCCAACTAACAAGTCTGCATTAACACTAAAACAATCTTGTGGATATAGGTCATAGTCCACATCCAAGCCATCTCATTGCAAGAAAGTGGGTAGCTAATCCACAACCTACATAACTCATAGATCCAAATCCAATGAAATATGCAAACTCATCATCACATCAATAACGAAGAAACCGAGATATTAAAGAGGATAACTAGGTCCATATATCCAAAAACTCCTACTACATGAGTAATGTCAAATTTGAAAATAGATCAAGGTGTATCAAGTCTATCTATAGTACTTTACATAGAGGATGTTGTTGATTCCTCTATTACATAGTGTGAAGGAAACATACAATGATATGAAAATCTTGCAAACAAATATGCAGTAATACCTCTCACCTTTAGTCTCCATAGCTCTCCTAAGTTCTTCATACTCAACCATGTGAAACCAAACATCTAGGAAGAATACCATGAACAAAGAGAGAACCTGCAAATCAAACCATATCCTTGTTCCACACTAACATGTACCAAGCTATGTGATGTAAGATCTCCTTCACCATTCCCAAGCTGAAAGGATATGAACATCTAACATTCAAATCAAATAAAAGCATAACAGTAATAGAGGTAAACCTCTCATACCAAAGGTAGATCAAACCAACCAATCATTCCCACAACAAAGAGAATATCCCCAAAGCCACAAACCATTTCCTGTACACCTCTCCAAATAAGTCCTTAGAAATAAATCCTTAGCTCAAGACCAAAACAAGGAGAATAATGTAAATCCATATAACCATGCATCTTCTTCTTAACAAGTGTTTAGAATGTTTATATTCAAGACTAGCTCATATGCTAAGACAAGATACAAAATAAAGAATGCATATGATAATCAGGCGGGCAATACCTATCAGATCATTCACCTACTGAGTAGACCAAGAGTGGGTTACAAGATTGTTATGTGCATACAACACCAAGATATGAAAATTTTCTCTTCAAGTCCATAATGGATTCTTATCCATAACCAGATGTAGGCTCCTCGGTCTTTCTGTTGAAATCCTCATCAAAGAGTAACCATATCAACATATGATCCCACAAATAAGAGATCTCTTAGCCTCACCCAAAGCTCATTGATTTGTTCAACAATACTCTTTACTTTGGGCTCAACTTGCATGATGATTTCTCTTCAAAACTTGAGCCTATGTAGCCAATAATGGGGCTCTTTTACTAGTTCTTTCTTCAAAATGTTCTCCCGCTCTATCACTTCAATAGGAAGTCTCCTTATTTCCGCTGCCTTTGGAAATACCATATTATGATATTTCTCATTACTAACACAATCTTCTACTAATTTGTCGACTTTTCCTTTGGGATTAGGAAGTTAGTATATACCTGGGTGATAATACCAATTGCCTTGTTTCCAATATCAAAAATATTCATCATCCAATTCTACGTAGACTGAGCCCATGATTTTATTTGCTCCATTTTAAATACCTCATCCTTAGACAATACAACAGGGGTTACTGCTTTCCCTAGAGTACTTTGAATTGGTATCACTACGTGGTGGATAAAGGCATTCACCTATGATATCTAAGACTTCAATTAAACCTTTGTCACCTCATCCTTATTTATACACTTCAAAATATTGGTCATTGAGCCTTGCAATTCATCAATTTCTTGCACTCTATTGATGGGAACAAGGTTTATGGAGTAGCTACATGCAAAATTTGGGAGCTTGAGGCATCCCTCGTCAAATGAGACCTTATTTTGGCCTTCTTCTTTTCCTTTGGCCTTTCAATTATGCTCAAAATGGCCTCCATACTTGCTTGTGAAGTCTTAATAATTAGGCTTTTACTTTTTAGTTGATCCTCCAACCATGTTGGGGCGACAACTTTATTTGATTGTTGAGGAGGAGAAGTTTTTACATGAATAATAATATCTTCGACTACAACCTCTTCATGAAGTTGTTCTTCTTGCTTCTTAAGCAACTCTTCTATAGACTTCCCTTCCCCATGGTCTATGGGCTGCTCTAATTTAGTTTCAAGAACTTCCTCTAAAGGCTTCTTTTTATGCTCTAGTGCAACCGAGACTTCCTCCACTTTAGAAAGGCCTGCCATACCTTCTTGTTCTTATCTCTACATTTCCTTGAAGATCTGATCAACACTTTCCATAATAAGAGGCACCAAAAATGTTTGGGAAGAGGAAGGAGAAGTAGTTGCCACCAATTGATTCAATAGGGATATATTGACTTTAGAAAGCATGGTGGAAGCTACTTCCTCTAGCAAGTTAGAGAGATGGGAGATGAAAGTCTCAAGAAGGCTAAGAGAAGTAGGAAGAGCTAAGGTAGAAGGGGTGGTAGAGGTTGTGGTGTACATGGTGAATTGGGGAGCAAAGATAGATGTGGAAGGAGGGAGAGAAGTGTTGGTATGTGGCAACTGATCATGCTATACTGTATAGCCCATGGTATACTGTACACCCTGGCATGTATCCTTGCCAGGGTCCAGGGCCAGGCCGGGCCCCGTGCGGGGGTTTGGGGGCGGCAGCCCCTGAAAAGCAGGGGTTCGAGGGCGGCAGCCCTCGAGAAAAATTTTCCTCCTACTTTTTCGCGTCATCATCGAAAAAGGGAAAAATCAATGAAAAAAGAAAAATCCGATTTTGTAGAACCCAAAATCTGGAAGCTTCTAAGCTTGATAAAAAGGGGTTCAGATGGGTGTTACAGTATGATGAAAAACGCGATTATTCACAAAATTGTAATAAGTTTTGCACTAGATAATAGAAGTATTGGATGGCTGCGGTTTGGTGGATGTAGTTCGGATTGGGTGAACCACGTTAAATTCTTTGTATTATGATTTATTCTATGTGTGTTTTAGTTTCTCTGTTTATTAATTAAATCTACATTAATTGTTCGATATCTTCCATCTCTAACCCTAACAAGAAGTGGAAGATGGAGATGCTTCAATGGAAATGGGAGTTGTAGGAGTACGAATGAATGTGGTGATATCTATTATGATGTGGAAGAAAGGATTGTGGAGGTTGTGGAGGTTGTGGAAGATGTGGAAATGGGTGTTCAAGATGTAGGTATAGAGGTTGATGGATGTGGAAGAGAGGAATCTTCCTTGTCTTCTTGAATAGGCTATAAAGTTGTTATCTTGACCCTTTTAGTCCTCTTCCTTCAATGCTAACCTTCCTCTTATAGACCCTTGACTTGACAATAGGTTGTCTCTCTTTGGTGGTTTTCTTTGCCTTTGGGAAGAGTCCTAGCTTCTTTCTCCACAAAGTAAAACATCCAATTCTCGAATGTGGAAGCTGAGCAAATCCCCATTAGGGTGACTAGATCATTGATCTCGTTGATGAAGTCACTTCGGTATAAATGTTTAGGCAACTTGTTTGGATTTCCCCTTGGACCCTTCATCCACATATCATTGAGAACTTTCATGCTTGCCTCAAGATTGTATTCGAATACCCCAACAACATACTAATATGTTGATGTTCCTACCTGAAAGAACACATCTGTCGGCGCCCTGAGGCTTTTAACCGTCCAGTATGCAACTTTATCCAGAAACAGCTTGGGCACGTGGTGTTTTAACAGATCTATGTTCACATTGGGAATATATGTTTCCCACAGCTGAAACCCAGAACAAGAATTAGATCAAGACACTTTATAAAAAATACAATCTTAATCTCTTAGTAAGCATTATTTAGATGGAGTGTGTACCAAGAAGATCATTCGAGTTTACGAGATATAGGTCCTGGCGAATCTCGAAATCACCAGTAAAGACAATAAGCGATGCCTAGATTGAATGACTGCCATACAAATTCTGAGAATTCAAAAAGATAGGTTCTTGTAATAATTTTAAAAAGTATCTCTCTATAAACATCACTTAAAATGTAATACTAATAAGTGAAAGAAACCATTCAAATTTATGTAAACATCATCCAAAATACAGTAAATCCCAAATAGCCATTAATGTTTACAGAAGATGGATTCTAAATGGAATGTGGCTCAGAAAGATTTGACTCATATTAACACAAGCGTCAGATTAAGACCTTTTTTTAACAAAAGCGAAGATTTGTCTTTTGAGAAACACCTATATGAGCAGTGAATACCAGGTAAACCACTCAGGATTAGAGAAGATAGATAGTCAAGAATAGGTAACAACAATTGATTTCATAACTTTTATAATTCATTTGGTTAAGTATAATTGATGAGGGTTATGGTATATTATTTGATTACACTATTTACTAAGATTCAAAACCCTTAAAAGTATGATATAAAAGATGAGACTGGACGACTTCCGTAGAATAGGTATCCTCCAATCCTAAACTCTCAATCAAAGAAATTTCAATATAAATTTACTCCAGTCAAAATTAAAAAAAACAAAATCTTAAACTCACTTTAAAACAATGCCATGGCCAAGCAGATCCATCTTTTTTTTATAGTGGGAGGAGCTACTCCCCAATAGCTGGAATACCAATTTATTATCCTTGCCATTGGCCTGCTCAATAGATTGGGGAGGTTGAATGTCTCCTCTAGGCCGGATCTTGTAGTTCATTACCGGTGCCTTGAGCTTGCGATGCAACGGTGCTTTTGTTTCCTGATGGCCACACTCCTTGAGATCCCTGAGTACATAGCCGCTGCTTCTACTCAAACAAACAACTCCGTGTACTTGTTTCAGAATCCCAATAGCTTAAAAAGAATAGATCCAATTACTGAAGTATTAAAAAAGCAGTTAAAGTCAATCCACTATAAACTAAGACGGAGGAGGGTAGGAAGCAAAAAGTAAGAGTCGTGCCCACGATCGAATAGAAATCATGGACTTTAAAATGATGAGGAGAGTGGGTATCAAGCGAAGAGGAGAGGGAAACGGGTGCCAATCGAAAATGTTTGGACGTCACATGATCCACGTCATGTGTCTATTAGTACTTTTAGTGCAGACAGGATACCCGTGTATGTTAACCTTGTGGTAAGAAATTTGTGTCTCCTCCCACAACATCGGGACGGAAGTTAATGTGGAGTTATTTATTTTCACGTACCAGTCAGTCTATGGGACCTCTGAAATGAAATCCAAAGCGTTTTTGTCAAAATAAGAAAACCATTCTGGATTCTATCAATTATTTCTTCTTGTTTTCTAACTCTTTGTTGATTTTATTTCTTCTGTTGTGTATTTTAATCAGGTAACTTGCTGTTTTAGCAGTCTTAGCCTCTTCAAACAAGGCCGCTAACAATTTGACTCGTAGCAAATCGGAATAATTGTATCGGTGTCCCCCAAAGCCTTACACTGCATAATTTAGTGTCACTCTTCTCCACTAAACCCAAAGAGCAGAAACAACAAATCCTATCTATCCACGCCTCTTTGGGTATTTTGTTTCATATTAGATTCTTTTAACTCAAGCCTGGAATTTGATGGTCCTTGGACCGTTTTTTAAATTTTAAAATATGTTTCATAATTTTAAATGTATTAGATTGTATAATTTGGTTTGTTGTATTTTATAAAATTGTATATACTATATTTTAAAATTATAAATAGAATGAAATATAATATTATTCTAATTTATAATATATTATTTTATAAAGAATTTTTTTTTTAAAAAAATTATCTTTAAGTTATTAGTCAATAGGCTACATATAGTGTGAGATTTGAGCCTAAAACAAGTTTCACATGCAAACCACTGTTGAGTCGTTGGAAAACAAGTTTCAACTCCCGTTTAATGGTAAACCAACTGCCATTTAATGGTAAAACATCCAAAATATCAAGGAAAAGCCTCCAAAATTTTACTTATCACATAAAAGCTAGATAAATATTGATTTGATAACTGGATTAGAACATTCTATTTTCATTTGTAGTGTTTTTGTCAATCTGATGACAACTTTCTTTTTTCATTTGCATTGCTTTATGTTTTAAATTTGTATGCAAATATTTCATAATGAGATAATACTTAATTTCTTTAAGGAAAAAATCTAGATTTGTCTAGGTTTATTCTATTCCATTATTTAGCACTTATTATTAATTGTTTAATCTAGCCCGCAACTAGCAGCACATCCATGCACAAACACATACTCTCTAACATATTAACATACATGTAGTTTTATATTGGTGCAATCCTTGGGCATGAACCTCCTTTAGGTGCAAGTGCTAGTTTTATATATGTATAGAATATTTTAAAAGATAGAATATAAATATTTTTTGTAGAAGTTTATTTATTTATTTTTTAATGAAGGAATCAAATATCTGGTGGGGTTTGCAAAGTGAAATCCTAATACATATCACTATAACCTTTGTCTACGTGTTGCTCTCCACCCATGCAAGAGTGAATCTAATGGTTAGATCGTCCAATCTACCTTAGGGCTAACTTTTTTTAGAATGTTTTTAAGTTTAAAATATAATATAAGATTGTTTTTAATATATTTAATTTTAAATATATTAATTTAGAAATTTACAATAAAGTATAGATTTTTATTTTTCATTTTTCATAATTCTATTTTATAGGTATATTGTAACCTACAAATTTACAATTACAAAAAGATAATCAACAATCATTTATTCATGCCAATTAAGGGGCCAAGTTGGGTGAATCCAACTGTAAAGGAGTTAAAGGAGGTCGGATGGGAAAGACCATTGGAAGGCTGGTGGAAAATAAATTTCGATGGGGCTTCAAAAGGAAACCCTGGACCATCAAGGGCAGGATTTATAATTCGGGATTGAAAGGGAGATGTGCTAGCATTAGGGGCAAAGAAGTTGGTGGATGGAACAAATAACACAACATAAGCCTTAGCAGCTTTATTAGCTCAATCAAATGTGGTAAGAAGTTAGGAGCAACAAAGATCCACTTAGAAGGGGACTCGATGATAATAGTTCAAGCAGTGATGAAAGGGTCAATTAACGCTTGGCACCTTCAAAATGTCGTTGAGAAAATCATAGATGAATTAGCCTCTTGTGAAATTTTTTCGGTGAGCCACATTAGAAGGTTGAGGAATGTGGAAGCTGATGTTTTATCTAAATGGGCGCTAACCTTTGGTGAAATCGGGGATTTTAAGTTGGAAGACTTTAAAGTAGTGGATTAAGTAGATTAATCTGAGAACACTGGTGAGTACAAAGCATTGAATGAGCAAGGTGGTAGACAGTGCAAGGTAGTTTTGACATGACAAGCAAAATGGAAGGATGGAGAATGGTGGCATTGCAGTACATGCCGCATTTAATTCGGTGTGGGTTAATCAAGATGACTTTTATGCCCTGGCCCTTGGGTTTGATGTTTGCATTTGTGTTTTGAAGTGGTGAAGAAAATTATGGAACAGATAAATGGTGGTGGCAGCGTTGGTTTTGTAGGGCTCCAATGGAAGCGAATTTCACCTTTCGCTTTCGAAGACAACTAAGTCCTTTTTATGGAGATGTGTCAAGAAAGCGGTTAATGGGCTTATTCCTTATTGAAGATGGTAAGTTGGTTCAATGTGCAAGGATGATTTTGGGTAAAGACTTCATAATTTTGAGACATAGATATAGAACAAATATGGATTGTGTATTCCATGATAGTTGTGTAGGGCTTGGACTTAGGAGAATCAGTTGAAATGGTGAGAAAAGTGTTGAAGAAAATTTCCATGAGGATTTCCTAGTTGACATGGAGACAATCCTAAAATGGGCGGTTCTTGTTGTTGGGTTGGACATTTCTAAGGGAATAATGAATGAAGAAATGGAGGAGATTTATGGGTTGGCAGGGCTCATGCCTTTCATCTGCTAGCTAGAAGCGAAATTTAAATCTCAGTGTCGTGAAGAAGCTTGTCTTGGTTGGAAAGCACTGAAGCTCTTCATTGAGCTAATGGAGGTTGAAGAGTTCATCACACAGGCAAAGGCAGAAATGCAGGGCATGGAGGAGAAAGCGAAGCACTAGCAGAAAAAGAAGGGAAAGTGCCAGAAGAAGTGGAAGTTAAAAGTGGTAGGCAAAGGAGAAGATGGTGCCGGGTAAAGCACGATAAAGAAATGGTCTTATGTCGTTTCTCTTTTGCTCTATTTTGAAATTAACTCTCTGTTTCTGGTAGAAATTTGAAGTTGGAACTTTTCCGTTGGCAGGTGGTTAAATTTTGTTTTGGCTATGGCGGAGGTTTTAATGGCTTTAGTTTTTTTGTAGTAGGAATTTGCATTAGCTAAGTAGACGTAGAAATGCAAGGGCTTTCAGTAGTTTTTATTTGCACGTTAAGGTGCTTCTGAACTAAATTGTATTAGCAAAAATGGTTTTTTGGTGGGTAATGAAACTGGAAGTTGATGTAATTTTTTTTTCAAGCAATACAAAAATCTCGTGTTACCGACCAAAAAAAAAAATCATTTATTCATATATTTTACTAAAAAATTGAGGAATTTTTATTTTTATTTTTTAAAATCTCTACAAGATATAGAGAAATATTCATGTATACAAACAAATTTCTAAAATTTGATTTAGTTGGAAACTTTGTATAGTTTTTTTATGTTAACAATTGTAAAAAAGAGTTAAATTCTTTTGTTGATTTATTGTATTTGAATTATGAGGGTTTCAAGATAAAAGATGCATGGAGAGTCTTCATTAACATAGATTATTGGCAAGTAAGTTATCTTCAAAGTACGATTGATTGTGAAAGAGGATTTTTCAAAATAAAACATCATCAAAGATGTTAGAAAAATCAAACTTAGGTCTATATGCATTTAATGCATCAATGAGAGTACCTTGAAATAAACCTAAAACAAATGTATAGATTGAGTCTATCAAATTTTGAAAGGTAGGAAGTCAAGAAGAGTTCTTGACCTTTGATATGATTTATTTAGTTTATGTTAAATGCATCATTATTTTATGTAATTCAATTAAAAATTCATCAAATAAAATAATTTCAAAAAATTGAATTTAAATATAAATAAATAATATATTGAAGGTTTATATTGTAATTGTTAAGTATCCAAATTTACACCCCTGCCAAGTTATGGAAACTCGGCAGATTTGGAGTAACATGGGACTACTTTCAGATTGTGGGTATCCTATTGTGAAAGTAGACCTCCAGATTATGGGTTGGCTCCCCTTTAGATGTCACCTAATCTACTGCTAAACTAATGCTTTCTTGAGGAATGAGTAAAAGGGTTGCATAACTAAAATTGACTAAAAAAAAATTTCTCTTCAAAGGTGATTCACCAAACTAAGACCTGCAAACAACTTGCACACAGTTCAACCAATGACAAATCCTGGTTTACACAGCTCATTCTACATGCATTCTTGCATAAGCATTTTATAAGGAGTTTTTAAAGCTAAACTCCTGGAAGGAAAATATTTCACAATTAAAATCATTTGCCTTCACTAACACAACTTATAACCTACAACAATACACTTTTATGCAAAGCAGGTGCTTAACAATGAGACAAAATTACAAGGAAAAGATAAATTTCACAAGTAATTTGATCAACCACTAGATGCACACAATAAAGCATGAAATGAGAAGGAAAATATTCAATATCATTGATCCAAGGTACTCACTGGTATACAAAAATATCTCTGAGTTACAATACTGCTCTTGTTGAAAAGATAACTCCAGAAAATAAGCTATCACTCTACTGGAAAGAAAGAACTAACTTAAACAACATAGTTTGAAGTTACTTAAGCAAAAATCAAACAATTGCTTCACACAAATCCATCTAGAAGACTCTGGTCGGATGCAGCAGAAAGGCCAAAAAAAACCTTCTAAAATCACTCCAAAATGTCCTCCAAATGAAGCAAAGTCAAGCCAAGACCTAAGTCACACTAAAAGTGTGACAAAACTACCTCCAAATAGCCAATTCCCTCCAAAAACAGTCAAAAACAACCTCACACAACTTTTCCATGTTGGCTAGTCATCATTTTTTATCACACATGTCTTCAACCTGTTTGACCCACACTTTTGGTGTTTTTGCAAAGGCACAAGACTCTATTTTGCATTTAAGATAATAATTTGATTGACTTATAATAACATCACTTAATCAAACTATTTTACATTTCAGAAAACAAATGCAAAACAACAAGAGGCCCCACCATTCCTTGAAATACATCAATATTTTGCATTATAAACAACATAAAATAAAGTGATTTGTAAAAACATCACTTAAATAATGTTTTACAATTCAGAATAAATGCAAAAATAATAATAATTTCCCCAACCATTCATCAAGGTTTGCAAGAACATCACCTAACTCGAATTACCCTAAGGCATTACTCCCCATTACTTTGCATTTTGAAATATCATTTACCATTAATTGAGTTATACTTAACATCACTTAATTAAAATTTCATACCACTTAGAACTAATGCAACTATGGAACAAGGTTCAGCCTAATGCATAACATAAGTCCTAAAGACCTTTACGCAAGGTGATGAGAGTTTGAAAATAAAACACTAAGTCTTGGGAGACTGCAACCTTCAAGGAGATATGAAAAACACTAAGGCATGTTATGACAAAGTCATCAAAATCACTAAGGCATAGTACTTCATTTCCTAGACCATGACATACATTAGTTTTTGTCTGCAATTTTTTTAAAAAAGGTAAAAATACATTTGGTGGTCGGCTTTCAATAGGGTTTCAAACCCTAACACAAAACAATGAAAAAAATGCAAAAGTCACTCATTTCTCCATCGAACTTTTTGGAGAGTTTGCTCTACCTCCATGGGGTTTCAATGATAGAGCTCTGTAGATGGTTTCATGGTTGATTTCTGAATTTGCGCAAACCACTAGAAACAGTGAGATAAATGTTATCTTTTAACAAAAACTAGCTTTTTTCACCATTTTGAAAGCCATTTGAGCTATCAATGTCGTGACCATAGACATTTTTCTGATGCAATATTTTGTGTCTTTTGCTTGTGAAGTTTTTGCTTATTTTTGGGCCACCATTCAAGTGATTTTCTGAAGCTTCCTATGGTGAAAAATGATTGGCATATTCAATGAAAATAACCCCTCGAGCTCATGCAAGCTCCATTTCGACATATACCTCGATTTTCTCCTTTTGTACACAACAAAATAGTGAAAATACTTAGCATTTTCCTTTGTATTCGGACCTTTGAAACAAACCCCAGATGGGATCTTGCACCTTGTGAAGAAAATCATTTCTTCAGGCCGCAGCCATATGAATTAGCATGGGTTCTACATTTTGTGAAGAAAAGCTTCTTCAAGCCGCAACCATATGAATTGGGTTCTTTCATTTCACTTTTCCATGGTTGTGGCTCATTTTGTTATGGGTATTTTCCATTTTTCTAAACTCTCCTCCATGATTTCCTATAAGCCTTTTATGTAGAATGTCGAAGGCTTCAATTTTGTCAATAATCTCAGCCCTCTCACTCCTTTTAACTCTTCACTTAGTTGACAAGGAGTCCTATGCAGAATTTTCTTTATCAATGTTCCACATTTTGGATTACACTTTTCTCAAGATGGTTCTCACACAACACTTTTGTGCTTTCTTGAATTCCTTTAAACAAAAAAGTGTGTTTGCTTGCATTTCTCCTGTCCTTTAATAATCATCATGCTTAAAGTGATTTGCTTTTATTACAGATAAACCCCCTTGTAAGTTTGTTCAAATGTTACTCATAAGTATCATGAGTTGTGATAGACACAAATGGAAAGCTTAATTTCTTAAAACAACAATAGACATTGCAAAAAATGATATATTGTAGAAAAACGGTCATCACAAAAATAGCATACCAAGGTATTCTTGTGTTATAGTAAAAGACATTTTTTCCCAATTCAATAACACTATTCCACTTTGTTCATTTTTGTTTGAAATGCATTGTCCTTCTATTCAATGTTGATTGAAATGTTGATAGCATTTTCTAGGACTGATATTATCATGGTTGTAGCTAATGTAAATGATTGTTTTATTTGAATGCAAGAAAGCAATTATGAATGCTCTCTGTTCTCTTGAACTTCTCTTACTCCTGTATCCTTCAGTGAACATGATGCATAGCACCTATTTCCATATGCATTTCTCAATATTTTGTTACACTATGTCAGACAAATTGTATGCCTTATGCACTAGTTTTCAACATTTTGCATAAGTGTTTACAAGGGTATCCACTACTACAATCCTTGATTATATATAGTGTTTTTGATAGATGTTCATGCATTCTAGACTGTGGGACAACCTAACAACTAGGACTCCTTTTGATAGGCATTGTCTTGTTATAAAAGTGGGTATATTGTTTCTAAGAAATGTGCATTCCATTCACCCTAAGCATTTGACTCCCTCCTGACCTTTCATATCTCACTATACTTAATCTGCACTTTAACATTTGTTGACCTCTAGTGAGTTCACTATTTCCTCATTCTATGGTTCTCCTCTCCCTTTGGTGTGATGACTGTCATCATATGGAACTCTTAATCTAGTGTGTGCACACTTAAAGGCTCTGTGGATATGACCATCCTTCAATTATTGTCACCAATTGTAGACCACTGCCTCTACAATGCTTGCATAAGTTTCCTCACCACTGTCCATCTGCATTTGAAGATGACCCTATAGCTTTTAATGGCATTGTCCTTGTTCATGACTATCATATGTTCCCTTGAAGCACCATGATTTGTGATAGTCCCTATGATGACTATCTTCAGCAAAACATTCATGTGCAAGTATATGCCTTCACTATTTGCAATAGACAAGATTACCATCTTTTCTTCTTGACCAAAGGTTTGAAGCTCCCATGCCTACATTTTTTTTCTTGCAAGGATTTGATTCTCCTGCACTGGTCTTCAAACAAAGGGAAAATTTGCATGTCCAATTTGTGGTCCAAAGATGAAATCTCATCGCTCAACAAGTTTAGGAAAGCAGGTATTTGATGAGTATAAGAACTTCCTCCACAAAAATCATAAGTATCGAACTATTGAAAAACATCTTTTCAATGGGAAAGAAGAGACTACATCAAAACCACGAAGAATGACACCTCACCTATGCAAGTTGGAATATAATAGAATTAATCGTCAAGGTTATACATTGGATCAAATTGTTTATCTATCATATATGATGTGTTTGGAATTTATATTTTTATATTGTGTTGTGTTTACTCATGTTGTAATTGACAATGATTGTCGTTGTTAATTTGTTTAACTTATATGTTTCATGAAGGTCGTCAAGGAATTAATGGTCGGCTTCCACAGGGATTGAAAAGTTATCCTAGACAATTTAGTAGGTTGCCCTACTATGAGCAGCTACAAATTGTGCATTTTTTTGATACAATGCATATCAGAAAGAATATAATAGAAACGTTATGGAAAATATTGGATGGAAGGCATGACAAAGAAAAAATTGTCAAAATTTGTAGTGACATTTAGGAAGCCAATCATGTAATGAAAAATGTCATTCAATTGAATAGTGATGGAGACCAAATTAATATAAGTGCCCCTCCTTGGTTATTAATGGAGCAGCAAAGCGATGCTATAAAAGACTTCATACGAAAAATTTGATTCCCACAGGATTTGTTGCGAACATAAACAATATCATAACAAAGAAAGGTGAATTTGGGTCAGGGATGAAAATGCATGATTGGCATTCCTTCATTAAGGTAATTATTCTGGTATATTATATACACTTGTATATTGCATGTACTTTTCAGTGTATTATATTTACTACTTTTGGAAAATAATGAAAAGATCATTTTACAATTGTTGAAGTAGATTCTACCTCTATCTCTCCCAGACAACTTTGACAACAATGTCAAGCAAGTTATATATGATCTTGGAAAATACATGAGGTAAGTAGCAATATTTGTTTAATTTGTTGTATAGATCTTATAATTACCATTTTTTTTACTTGTTATGTAATATATTATATATTTTTGTTAAATCTCGTTAATATATTTGCACCTTGAATCACTTGTAGATGGCTGTCATCTAAAGAAATCCATAAAGAAGATATAAATTATTGGAATAGAAAAATTCCTCATCTAATGTGTGAAATGCAAAAGTGTCTACCTTCGACATTTTTCAATGCACAAGAACACTACCTCATACACCAAGTTGAGGAGATTGAATTGTGTGGACCTGTACACACAAGGTCAATGTGGATGGTTGAGAGGCACTTGAAATTTTTGAAGACTTTGGTTAGACAAAGAGCACATCCTGAGGGTTCTATGGTGGAGGGATATATGGTATACCAGACCATGGTGTACATTAATGAATATCTTCCTAAGTTTGCAGCAAAGATCCATGTAGATTACATTTGGGATCCCAACTCTATTAACAAATTTGAAGGGGAGTACCTGATGGGGAAAGGTAGATTGAGGAAAGTGAGAGGTAATTATAAGATGGTCATGGAGATTAATTAGAATACATTTTACATATGATTTTTATGTATATTGTACTTATTTAATTATTAATCTTCAATATACATCAATTATAAATTAAGGTTGTATACCGTGGTAGTTAACTAATTATACGTCGTTTGTGAATTTTTTTTTTTTTTATATAGTTGGTCGAGAGTGGGATGTACTACATTTGTACGTTGCAAACAATCTTGATTGGATGACGGTATGGATTGAACGATGTCAACAATCTGGTCGCGCATTAACATGGGAAGGTGTGGCTTCATTGGTTAAAGAATCTCATCGTAATGGAGATTCCAATGTTACACAAAGGGAAATTGATTTAGCATATGGTTTAATAGAGAAACAAGTACGTATAAATATATTAATCACCCATATTATTTAATCATTTTCAATTATATTGATGTATATATATGTTGAGATTTTTTTCTCTGCATACATTCGCCCAAAAATAAATATGTTTATCAACTAACGATATTGAAATAATTTTTACATGTTTGAAATATTGCAGGTGAAACACCACAAGGCTATGTGGTGCAATGGTCATAAATTTTGAATCAAAAAGTTGGATGACACGAAGAAAACTTGTGATTCTAGTATAATTGCAGTCTTTCAGGTGACTAATGTTTCATCTAGAAGCGACATACATCTAGAAGTCTCAAAAAATTGATACTATGGGATTTTGGATGATATACTTGAGTGTGACTTTAAGTCCTTCAAATTAGTTTTGTTCGTCGTCCTATGGTATAGGCTACGATTGAATGAAAATGATCTCAAGAGAACTGTTATTGAACATGATAATAGATTTACCATGGTTAATACAAGGTCAATTGAGCGAGTTGGAAATGAGCCCTATGTTCTTCCAAGCCAATGTGAGCAGGTATTTTACTCAAAGGTTCCAGGTAAACCAGGTTCATCATTTGTTGTTAGAAATGATCCAAGAGGAAGGCCGGTAAAGTATAATGTGGTGGAAGAAGAAGATACCGAAGAAGTAGAAGATGATGTAGATGGTGATCAGGATCAACAGTTAGTTGATGATGTGCCTAACAAAGATGTCGAAGAGGAGGAACAAGATGATGATGTAGGAGTTAATGTTCATGAAAATGATATCCATGTGGATGATGACATTATCAAAATTGATATCAATGATGATGATGATGATATGACCAATCCTTACAATGTCAAATCTAGATCGGATGATATAGACAAAGAGTTGGATGAAAAAGAAGATCAATGACATTGAAATGTATGAGTTATGTGATTATATTATCTATTTGATATTAATTTCTTGATAGAATTATATTTGACTTATGTGGCTACATAATTAATTCATGATGTTTTTTAATTTTTATGCCAGTACATAATTAATTTAATGATGTACTTTTTAATGTTTGAAAGGTCCAAAAATTAAAACATTTCAATAGTGATGTCAACAACCTTGAAATTAGTGTGTTTTATGTTTCATGTGATCATAAATTAAAAAGTCAATTGTAGAGTTGGTTGTTTAGTGGTTGAGGTGTAAAGGTCTTTAAAATTCATAAAGTGATCATTGTAATGGTTGTTGATGGTTGAGGATTTAAAATACAAGCTCTTAGCATTCAAAAATTTGTGTTTTTCTTCAAAATTTATGTATTTTTCCTATTTTGCAACACTATGTGGTCACATACAGCCATATTTTGATGTGAAATCAATTCCATGTCATGAAGATATGTGTTATCTTTGATTTGAATCTAATTTGAGGGCTTAAGGCGTTGATTTGAGTTAGAAAGCTTCATTTCTTTGCATACAACCCGATTACCCTGTTTTTGAGGGTTTTGTGGTCCAAACATGATATAAAGGGGCTCTTACACTTTTTGTGATTACTGTAGCTTGTGTAAGAGGCCCCATGGATACTATTGTAATTGTAGGATGCCTGAACAGGGCATAGGATGAGAAATAAAGAAGGTATAGTTGTTGTCCTCAAGAGTTTTGTGAAGAAAAGCATGTGAAATGAGAGGTTCAAGCCTAGATTTCAATAAAATATGTATGGGAGATCTGATTTTATGAATTTTTATTCCTGTGCAGACCTAATGGGTTGTGTCTGAACATTGAATAGAAATGATACACACACACACACACACATATGTATGTATGTATGTATGTATGTATGTATGTATGTATGTATGTGTATTTGAAAATGTAAATATAAATGCAATTACTGGATGCTCTCCTAGAACAATAAATGCAACATATCATTTTAAAGAAATATATATCTATGTATATAAATGTGTATTTCTAAATGCAAGTGTAAATGCAAAGAGCATATGGTTTTGTAGTGTTATAGATACAACATATCCATAAATTAATGTAATTGAAATTCTAAAGTCTTCAACACATATAATATGAAATCGATCAAACTATTAAACTACATGAGAAATAAATGAAAACAATAAATGCATATGTATCTGGATCAAATCCTTTTTGCGGTGGACCCTATTAGCACTCAAAAATGCTGGTTGAAAAACCAAAAGAGGTTTCCAATCTCTTGGTACGCTTTATGGTGCTGCTGAACCTAGGTGGGTCTACCTATACTGACTGAGCAAGACTTAATTGATGTTATTTAAATATAGTAATCTATCCACAATGGCAAGTTTACAATGAACAGATGTGATCCTAACCTAACATGAATTAAATGAGAAATATGTTCAGTTAACAAATGTATAAAATGAATTAGATTTATGGATGGACAAGGGGAGACCAGTGCCTTATTGGGTGTATGGAGTCTAATGAATATCTACAAATGTGGATTTCAATAATGGAAATAATTCAAACTATTAGGCACAAAAATTATTTACAACTTGTGTAAACGTGCAAGTGAATAATTGACAAACTCTTCTTGAGATAGAATGGCAATTCTAGGTATGTGATTCTTCTTATTAATCCAACTAACACTTCCCAATTGTTGTGATTGATTAAAATATTTTAATCCAGGCTACTTGAGAGAACTGAATAACCAAATCACACATATATAGCAAATGTACAATGATAAACAGAGTATAAACTTGTTATATCAATTTAAACAATAGAGAAGCATCAGAATGGAGACAATCGAATAACTACATAAATTTAACAAATAGCTGATACCAAAATCTTAATCCGCAACTTAGATATCTTAATTTACTCCATCAAAATACATGCATCTGAGTCTCTGTATATGAAAGCATTTTGCTAGAAAGTTGTCTAATGAATATCTCCTAACGCCTATATCTATTGCATTACTATGGAATAGATATAAATACATCAAAACTTGTAAGGGACACGTCCCTTCACAAATGTTTTATTTTACTTAACTATTTAAAACAAGAGATTAGTCTCTATTTAGCCATAAATGAAAATTTGATAAATGATCTAGATAATCTTGCCATTCATGAGTATCGGCATCTCCTAATGTGTTCCTAGCTGATATTTCCACCTTTATCATCCTTTCGTTTTGCTCGCAGCTCTTGTCCAACGTTGAATCCTTCCCTGTAGCATTTTCCAGAATTCTCTGCAGCATCAATTCACATTCTTTGATCCACTTGGCTTTCTCTTTTAATTTTTCTCCATCTTCAAATAGTCTAGGTAGTCCCATATTCATAACATCAGCGAGCCCCTTTGCATCTTCTTTTAGTTCCTCATAATAGTCCTTGTATTTCTTTATAATTTGGTTACCCATACCAATGGCCACACTGTCAGGAACATCTCTTTCATATAATTCTTGAAATTTTTCTTGAATCCTTCCATCAATTCTCTTGTGTTCCTGCCCTATAACATGGTTCTTTGAATATGCTCCCCATAGCTTATTCAACCAAATCATTAAGTTGGCCTGCCTTTTTTTTATTATTTTAGCGAGTGTATCATATTTACCTTGTGAATATGCAGTTGACTCCTCCCAATGATCTTTTACCTGTGAGATTTCACCATGTGTTATTAATTTATGAGGTCTCATTGTGACTCCGAGCATGTCCTTCAAAGGATCATTTTCTCTCAGGATCCTTTCATTACTCATTTTGTACATTTCCCTTTCTTTAATCAACATTTGTATTGGGCTTTATTCAATATTTCCACATTAATCCTAATGTTTGCAATTGCCACAAGATCTACCTCTCCAACCTTCAGAGTCATGACATGTCCAAATGCTTTCTCAGTATCAATCACCACTAAATTTCTATGAGGTGGATACAAGGCCCATATCATGAGTGATCCTTCATCTAGGTTATATTTGGATCCAACATATATTTTTGTCACCCCCTCTGGACTAAGTTTGTGTGTGGCACTATTATCCTTTAAGAAGCTATCAAAGACCAATGCAAAATTCAAATCCAGCCCTGGAAAGATCATAACTCCAACATCCTCTAACATTTTCCTTCCTTTCTTGGGGGTCATATTAGCCATTTCTCTATCCACAATTAATTTCAAATTATTTAGTAGTTGCTCCTCATTGCTTGGTGTAATATTATCAATTGTCTCCCTTATCTCCTTGCCCTTTTGCTTATACAAGAAAGATTTGAATTCTGAAGAATTCACAAATTCATTGTCTACTACAAATTACCTATATGCCATCTGTCTGGTGTTTGTATCTTGGCTCTCTTCAACACTTGGTTCTCTAGGAGGGCAGTTGTAATCTTGAGTTTTAATCTAGAAATCCTACTAGGTAGGTCTCGTGGCATATCTTCTCCAAATTCCTCATCTCTAGAAAAATCGAACCTTGTATCCAACAACCCTTGGTTGTATTCCTCCACCACTCTCTCTTCTTCCTCTGCCTCCAAATTTCTAATCATGTCATCAAACTGATAAGGCACATGATCATATCCTCCAAAGTTTATCCTTTGTTTGGCAGAATTGATATATCCCTCTAGATCAAAACCTTTTCTTGGTGGACCCTTATTCATATTATACTACATTAATTTGTCAAGGATCAAATCATATCCTTCCTTTTCAAGCACAATAAAATCACCAAAGCACAGAGTACTAGGCATAAATGCATGTTTCCCAAAAGAACCAAAATTCATGAAACTAGAAAAATCCATTTGTCTTACAATTTCCAAATATGCAATCCTATCTGAGATTGTTTTAGGAAAAATGAATGGAGAATCCTCAAAACCAAACACCCTTACAATAGTAGCATCTTCCAAGCAATACCAATCTCCCCAATTGTGATCAATTGGTCCATTAAAGTCCTTAGGTCTAAGGAAGTGTTTTATTTCATCAGACAATGAGTGTGCAGAAGGATGACTGTAGAATTCATATATTAGCTTTACAAAATATTCTTCAAAATATAGGAAACTAGAATTACCAAATCTACTATCCCAAATGGCAGTCCACAATTAAATGGGTAACAATTTTCCCTCTTTATCAAACTGTGAAACCTTCAACTTTTCTGGCCAAATCCCTAACACTTGTCTGAAGTACAATACTAGATGCATTAAAAGAGAATAATGCCTAAGGTGAAGAACAGGGGATTTATTCTTGATTGTCATCAATGCTAAGTCGAGTTCCTTGGAGACAAATGAAGCATAGTCGAAAAACCTAGAATTATGACATTGAATGCCAGCTGCAATTACCATGGGAACAATGGACATATACTCAGGAACTTCCATACCCAACACTTTTCCTATCGAGAAATAGGTATATCTCATATAGGGCTCAAATAAGTCCACATGGAATGGAGGCCCATCACCATCGTCAAGTGGGACAGTTTTACCATCTTGTTTAATTCTATGTAAGGGAATCCTCCAACCCTTGTAAGTGGTTTCCATTCTCCAAAACTCCTTTTCCAACTCTTCATTCACAATTTTCTCATTACACCACCCTTCCAACTTAAAAACCTCACTTATTGAAGCCTCTAATATGTATATGAATGGTTTCCTAGATGGTCCGCATATGGCCTTAAGTTTTGAGTCATAGTGGGTGACCAACAATTTTAACAGCTCTGTATTGATAGACACATTAGGGAAAACCATCTTTCCCAAATTTAGATGCCACGGATTACAAACTGGCTCAAAATTATCTCTTCGGTGAAAGTTGAATCTAAACAATTCATAGCCTCTTATTGGGGTCCAAATATCTCCTATGTGCTTGCATTTGTCATCCAATTTTTCCACTTCTTCCCTTAGTTGCGCGGAGCGCCTAGCTTTGGGCCTAGAGCTAGGAAATTGGTCAATTATATCCTGATTCAACTTTTGTTCAGCACCCTTCGGCTCAATTCCAGACTCAACTTTCTACTTCTTACTCTTAGGGTGACTGCTCTCACTTTGTTTTCTACCTTTCAACTTCCCCAAGCTGGTGGCTTCCATATTACTTGCTTAAAATTGCAAAAATGAAAAAGTTAAAATGTAGAGCACTTACTGGTTTTGATTGCGGTCTTTCAACTAAAACAATTCTCTGGCCCTTTGTTTGTCTCCTCATTTCCTTTGCTACCAATTTGCAACAATGTTCATTTTGCAATGATTTCCTTTCAATTTATCAAATTACCTATGCTTCGTGGCGCCATTAATATTTTAACTCTAGGCACGAATGTAACAGATTTTTGAATTCCTTACTGTCACATCAAATGAACTCATCAGCAAGACACCTTCAAACTTTGGGCGATCTATACATTAGGCCCCAACCAACATTCACTGAATACTCTATTGATCAGGGTAACACTCTACACATCTAACCAATGTTAACATTTGTCCCGTATACATCACCAAGAGTCACCTCGACAATCATTTGGTTCATTTGTTTTTTCTTCAGCCTAACTTTTAGTATCGCTAACACATTCAGTGGTTCCTCCAATGTTAGAAGTCTCGCTGATAACACATCAAATGAACTAGTCAGAAAGACACCTTCAAACTTTGGGTGATCTATACATTAGGCCCCAACCAATGTTCACTGAATACTTTGTTGATTCGGGTAACACTCTACACATTTGACTGATGTTAACATTTGTCTCGTATACATCGCCAAGAGTCACCCCAACAATCATTTTGGTTCATTTGTTTCTTCATCGGCTTGACTTTTAGCTAACACATTCAGTAGCTCCTCTGATGTTATAAGTCTCGCCGATAACTTTTCTTTTGGTCTTGAATATGTCGCCAGAACTCCTACCGATATCCTCCTGTCGGTGTAACTTAGCGGGTCGGGTGAACATTCAGGATTTACACTGATGGCACATGTCTCACCAATATATTCCCATTGCTCCTGTCGGTGAAAGAAATGATGGTCTTGCCGATGAAACTTCATCGGTGAGACTTAAACGTTCGAGCCAGCATATATTTTTCATGCCGAGATGACTTGTCTTGCCGATAGATTCTCTTCATCGATGAGACCATAATCCAATCTCCTTGATATGTCTTCTTTAGTAATCATGATCGCTACAATAGTTTTGATGTCTCGTCGATGTGCTAAAAAGTGCTTGTAACCCATAATAGGTTGGGAAGACCCATACTAGCTCATGCCAATGTGATTTTTTTGCCACAATATCTTTGATTAGAAGGATTTTCAGGAGTAGAACAAGGTGACTGTGGGTAATTATATTATGTAGGGCCAATTACATCCTTTTCTGACTCAAAATGTAGTTATTATTGAGAAATTTACATGAGTAAATCATTATAAAATTTTGAAAAATTTTATAGTTCCAATAGACCCTTCTTCATGTTGTATTGCAGCAATTTGTTGAGAACCATATCATATCCATCCCTTGCTAATACAGTGAAATCACCAAAGCATAATGTACTAGGCATAAATGCCTGCTTTCCGAAAGAACTCAGATTCATAACATTTGAATAGTCCAATTTCCTAACAATCTCGAAATATGCAGGCGTTAAAAACCTTTTTATTTCATCAGACAATGAGTAATCACAAGGATGATAGAGATAGAAAGGGTAATGGTTTCTTACTTAATATATAGGGAGATAGAGATAGATGGGGAGAGAAAGAGAGAGAGAGAGATAGAGATATATGAGAAGAGAAAGGAAGAGAGGTGGAGATAGAGAGTCGATGGATATGGGGGATAGGGAGGGAGAGATGGTGAGAGATAAAGAGGGGGAGATAGAGAGGGGGAGGGAGACAAAGGGATATAGATAGGTAGAGGAGGAGAGATGGAGAAGAGGGGGAGAGATAGAGAAGAGGGTTTAGAGTTTAGGGAGATAGAGAGCAACAAGGAGAGATATATCAATCACCCTCCCTATATCTCTATCTATTATTCCTTATCTCTTTATCTCTCTACTCTCTGTCTCTTTGTCTCCCTTTCTATTTGTATGTTTATCATTATCTCCCTCTCTCTATATATTTTCTTCCCTATATTTATCTTTGTCTCCTTAAGTGTGCAATGGGTACATTGAAGAGGTCTTAAAGGAGAATTATCATATCTTTAATCAAATGGCATGCTACCTTAAGCATAGCTCCCAAAGGACACATACCATTCTTGGATTGTTGACATGAAACAACCAATCAAAATTTAGTTTCTCTTTTCCCTCTCTCTCTTTTCCTTTGTATTTCTTATATTTCTCTCTCTCATTCTCTCTCTCTCTCCCTATCTATCTAAGTTCATCTCTTTCTCTCATTCTCTATCTTTTTAGTTTCTATATCTCTTTCTATTAGCTAATAGGCTACATATATTGTGAGATTTGAGCTTGAAACAAATCCCATGCCTGGAAACCACTATTGTGTCATTGGAAAACAAGTTTCAACTACCATTTAATGGTAAACCAATTGTAGTGTAATGGTAAAAGCCTGTATTATATAATAATAAATATAATTATATTATATATAATTTAATCTAATATTACTATTATATTAAATATATATTATATTAATTATATTTTGTATTGGGAGAACACCAAGGAAAATATAGAATATATACTTTCATGAAGAAAGAACATGAATGTCTATTATTAATCTACAAGAATCAGCTACAAAATATAAATCTAATATAGCTAATATATTTTTAACTAATATATACTTAATTATATTGTAGAATATTAAAACCTAGCTAAATGGCGCCATAATTTTCAATTTAATTAACATACTCTAAAACCTAATGAAACTAGGTTGTAGCTTGTCAAATTGGAGAAGTGAAAGGTCAATACTGTGCCAAGGAAGAGTTTGGAGGAGTGAAAACAAGGTCAATACCAGTGTCGAGGAAGAGTTTGGAGTTAAAAAAAGGTCAATACCAGCGCCGACAAACAGCAGAGGAGTGAAAACAAGGTCAATACCAGCGCTAAGGAAGAGTTTGGAGGAGTGAAAACAAGGTCAATACCAGCATTGAGGATGAGGTTGAGGGAACTCAAGGAAAATCGACAACCAAGGGACAATGAGTACTATAAGTTTGGCACCCCCATTCTCTTTTACCTATAATTTTCATGCCTAGTTTCCAAAGATCTCGTACATTGGCTCCCCCAAAGGTCTAGGATTTCATCACACAGCCTTCATCACATGATTCTAAAGCAATTGTAGACTTAGTCCAAGTATATGCTAGGATAAGCTAGATCTAATGAATGGAAATAGAGGCATACAATTCTTCTTTAATACCTCCACCACAAACATATGCAAGGAAAGGTCTCCTCCCTTCTTGGTAGTGACAACCTCCTCGACACACAACCCTTAAAAATTATGAATAGAGGAATATAATCTTTGAAGAACTCAAAGTTGATTCTCTCCTACCTGATGCAATTAGTCATTTTATCCTTACAAACATTTATAGTGATTAATAGAGGCACATAGAACAATTCTTCATAATAGAAGAATTTGATCATACTTTTCCAATGATGGCATTATGAGAAAACCTTAGGTTAAATGAATAATTCCTAGCTAATTTCTTTAAATCATGTCAACCGTATAAGAGAAGACCGCTGCTATGTGTACTTGGATACCATGGAGAAAGGCTCTTTGGGCTCTTTCATCAATCAAGGTATTGTTAAATTTTAACACCTAAAAGTGAGAATGAAGAATCTTTCCTAGGATGGTGACCATCCCATTATAGCTCTTAGAGTTGTTAGAGATATTTTTGTTTCAAAGTAGAGATTGGACCATCAAATAGTGTCACCATGACTCTACCAATATATCCATCAAATTGAAAAACCCTGACTTAATAACCACAAATTCACAAGAAAATTGCCCCTATCAGCCCTAGGGCATCAATTCAATGCCAAATTTCTTGCTTTAACAGACCCCTAAATGCAATGAACCTCTATCATACCATGTTGCACACCAATCCACTGAGTTATAGTTCCAAGACAGTGGGTCAATTGGTGGATGTCATTTCTATTTAGCCCTCAAACCCTTACACAGGCAAAACAGGGCAGTCCATGTATTTGATTGTTTTCTCCCACAAAACAGTGATTTAGCACTTCAAAACAAATGAAAATGAAAGGGAACACATATATTTATCTACACCAATTATCTTAGAGCATTTCAAGCTTGTATGGATCCATACAATACAAAAGAACTTTAGAAAAATAGTAAAAACACATAAAATTGCTTCAAGAACGTGGTATTTGATATGAAATTTTGGTATCAACAATTGCAATGGGATGGGAATACAATATGATAGAAGTGGGATAAGAAATGCATCGTTTGAAGCATCAAACTAATATGTAAAGATGAAAGAAAGTGCTAACCCCTTAAACTGAAAAAGTTTCTTTTAACTTTAAGTTTGTTGGGTAGCCAATTCTTTTAAGTTATCAAATCCTACCATCATACATAATGAAAATGTTGTTGTTTCAAATGACTATGAGCACTACCTTTCACTATTTGAAGATGTTGAAACCTTGTCATTGAGAACTAGAACATTGATGCAACCACTCATCCTACCTTAAAACATACCAAAAGTCTCCTAGAAATTAGACATAGGAAGATTTAAGATGCCTTAAACATTTTTTATTGCCAAAGAATAAACTTATGATGACTTAACCAGGCCTAGTACACACTCCCTCCTCGTTAACCACTTAGACATATAGAAATTAAATGTAAATTTTCTGTTATTTTTAGTCATCTAGGTGTCCAATAAACCACTTGGTGGTGTTTCCCTTCAAGTTTATTTACTTGAATGAAGAGAAAAAGTCCTTTGATTACAATTAGAGAATACATTTGAGGCCTTGGTTGTGTAACTGGTGGACCATAGTCACATTTAACACTTGTTACAAAGTTTGGGAGTTAAAACGTTAAGTAGATTTGATTTGTGATGGACACATTTGGACGGTAGTAACAATAACTTGCAATCTATCAAGACTTGATTACCTTATAACCTGTCAAATTCTAGTGATGAAATGATAGATTTATCATAATGTCACCTTGGGATCACATCACCATGAAAGAACTTCATCCAACATCCTTATGAGTGCAGGTACCACCAAATAGGTATTTGTCAAATCTGTCTTCCTCGAGTGAGGGATATTCAGGAAGAGAAGAGGAAAGAGACATGTAGTAGGTCTAAAAATTGAGATCAACTAGAGGGTCAAAAGATTAGAAGAAAATTTATGTAAATGCATGAAATTTTTTCTTGCTGAAGGGGGTCATGTTCTTATGATGATGAGAGCATAGGCGACATTGAGGTCCATTGAGGTACAAACATCTACGGAAACAATGGGTACCCAAGGAACTTCCTCCAATAAACACTGATTTTTGTGTCAACAAGAGGATATATCACATACATCGTCATTATGGTTTGCTTATGGATGACATAAAGGTCTATTATGACAAAGTTACTGAATTGATGGAGTATGTGACCACCACATTACAAAGATTGGATCAAATTTGGTTCGATATAATACCTAAGTATGCACAAGTATGGCAAATTATATACCTAAAGATAAGGATCAAAATAAAGGAGTGGCTATGTACATTGACAGAATCCAAAAGCATCAGGGAATATTGTAGGGTTTATAAATAGTACATGACCTGGGTCAACAAATAAGCAACCCAATGCATATTCAAAGGGAAACCTTGATAGCGATGTAAATCAAATCCAATAGCTGAGGGAAGAGTTGCTAATCAATTACAATTTGAATCACTTACAAAACACAATTACTATGGGGTGGTACGTACTATGTACCATTTTACCCAACCTCCAATTAATGACTCCAATATACCATTTTATTCTTATGTTTTTTTTGTAAGTCTATTGGTTTCATTTCAGTAATGTTTTTTTTATATTTAATTTTTGTCACAGTGGAACATTGATCATATAGGGAAGGCTCTGGCCCAGAGCACAAATCATGATGCATCTTCAGGCGCTTCTACCCGACAGGTTTACCTCACTGTAATTGTACAAATTAGATACAAGAAAAATGTTTTATTATTATGTTTTTTTCATAAGTTTATTGAGTTAATTTCGATAATATTTTTAATATTCTTGTTGCAATCGTCTGATCCGGGAAAGGCACCAGCAATAGAGGAGAGCATCCATAGGGAGGTGTAGTCAATATTATGTGATGATGACATCGCATATTCGGCAAACCCTCTTGATATGATGAGGAAGACCCAAAAAAATGCAATGAAGAAATCCTTAAGTTGTTATTCATAGTGCCTCAAACAGATGAGATAAGAGAGAGGATTAAAATATTGACTAAGAGAGCACAAAACTTGCAAGTAAGTTGTCATGAGGTATTTAATTATAACATAAGTTCATTCATGGTTTTATATTTTGTACTCTTTATGTCATGAACTAAACTATGTGTTGTTTTTACAAGATTTTTTGCGTCCTCATGATGTTGTTGGCCATGATCAGGGTACTATAGGTGTTTCCCAAGGAGTGGGGGTTGGTACAAGTGTCGATCTTGATTTTCCTACGCATACATCAAATCATCCGACCCCATCATACATGCCTATATTGTCGTCTGAAATGTTGGCAACACATACCATGCAGGCATCGAGTAGTGCACCCTCTTGCAGCAAACACATGCCAAAACATGCATCAGGATATGTACCTGGGGATGCAGAGGCCACTAGTACTAGTGATGTTTTAGCAGCATTTCCTGGATCTTCCCGTATTACTAGTACAGGAACATTTTCGGTCACATTTGTGGTGACCGAGGATTTTATTCCCATAAAGATAGAGAAGATCACAGATACTTTAAATGTTTTAATTATTATTATATATAATCCAATTGAAATTTACTTATTGATCACTCTTTTTAGACTAATTATCCCATGATCATTTTGCAGGAAATGATGTTTTTATAAACATCTAAGTGATATTACATTGGAGCTCTTCAGGCCCACCATACGTACATGGCGGAATGCCCAAAATGAAGATTTAAAAGATGAGCTCATTAACCATTTAGTTGTGTTGTTCGGTAATAAAACATTCAACCGAATGAAGGTCCTTAAGAAAGCTGGTACCTATCTAAATTATGTGAGGGACCAATATAGGTCACATTTAGAGAAGAACAAAAAGTACAAGCATCCCCCCATGATTCCAAAGAGGGAGTGGAAGGACCTAGTGTCGAATGGAAAGGAGAAGGTTGAAAAGGAAAAAGGAAAGACACCACTGGGCCAAGGAAGGTATGTGATACTATCAACAATGTAATTATATAATGATTACTCTTTCTTTTTACATAATCTAACGTATTTCAAATTTTTCATAGGCTGCTGACACATCAAAGGCAACAAAGGAAAGACTCGAAAAACACAGCAAGACAAACTTGGCTCGTGGTTATATGAAATTGCTGAATTGTAAGTATCAATAAATGAAATATTGCATCCAAATAATAAATTGAAAACAATTTTGGTTTTATCACACCATAGAAGCAAAATTCATGATCTTATGCAAAAATGTAGGGCTCTGAATTCAACAGAGTTCCCACAGAAGAGGACTTGAAGATTGCCTTCCAACAAGGCTATGGAGCCATGGCTAAACACCTAAGAGTCTTGACTGGAAAACACAATCTTCCACTACATCTGACACATAGGTAAATAAACTCAATAAATTTTATTTAAAATTGAATACTTGTGCAATCTATTCAATATTAATTTCCACCATAAAGTAATTATGTGCCTATTTGTTTTAAAAGACAAGTAATGATAATATGCACATGATATTGGAATGCAACGGTGAGGGTGGAGCACAACCTATAGATGAAGGTCATGGTGTGCATCTTGGTACTAGATGTATTCATGTGCTATACAAAACGTAGTATGGATTAATACAATTAAACATCTTTAATTGCAATTGGTGTATTAATTAATGTAACCTTTCGTGTTTCAACTTTAGAGCATGTAGAGCATGATCAACATGTTGAGCATGATCAGGCTAGAGAAGATTAGGAACATGATGTGGCCCCATTAGGTAAAGAGGACCACTCTAATGTTCTTTTAAATATTTAATTGCAATTGGTGTATTAATTAATGTAACATTTCATGTTTCAACTCCATATAAGGATTTAGAGGGTGTTCAACATGTTGAGCATAAGGCTATAAGAGAAGATCAAGAACATGATGTGGCCCCATCAGGTAAAGAGAACCACTCTAATGTTCTTTTAATTAATGAAATACTTGTAACAATAATAATAAAACATATTAATTTAACACTTCTTTGTTATTGCAGCAGACCTCCCCTTGCAGCGGTGTCCACATCGTGAGTACACGACTAGGCGTACATTAAGATCACAAGCAGAGGGCATAACAATTGAAGGGGGGATAGATGATTTAGAAAACGATACTCCACTCAACTTTTTTTAGCTTCAAAAAAGAAACAAAAAAAAAAAGTGATTGTAATTATATTATGAACGAATGTGAATATGTTAATAAATGAATGTTATATGTTAATGAATGAATGTTATATGATAATGAATGAATGTTATATGTTATTAATGGATGAATGAATGATTAATGTTATATGATCAGGTATGGGGAATTGAGAGTGATGTGAGGGGGGGGAAAATGAGCTTCCACCGTCACGTAGTTGGCCCTGTCAAGTAGAGAATATTAAACTATTCTCGAAACAAAGAGAAGCTCAATAAGGTAATGAACTTTTGAATATAAGAAGTGCGTCATTTGAAGCATCAAACCAATATGCAAAGATGAAAGAAAGTGCTAACTTTTCACTATGGTGGCAGAAAAATGATTCTTTATACCCTAATGCCTTCATTTTCCAAGCCAATTTCTCTTGCTTTGCATAGCTCTGCCATGTTTGTGGATGTGATATGACTCCTACACAAAAAAACATGTACCAATTTACGGCCTTCAATCCAACTACAACCGAGTATCTTTTTAATTCTTCTATCTTTCATCAATCTGTTTACTATTTGAACCTTGTACATATGTTTTAGATGAAGAACCCATTATTGTGAAATGTGCCTCCAGTTGAGTAAAGTGAATCCATGCTCTGCATCATAATTTGAAGTTGTTTCCATTCCAATGTTCTAAGTTTAGTTTGTTTGTATGGATTTCTATGAATACTACATTGTGTTGTGTGTGGATTTGGTTTCAAAGCTCTGTTTCTTTTGTTTTAGTGGTGACATAACTCTAAAATTTGACTTTTGTGCATAACAGTTTAGTGGAAAAATTGACAGCTCTAAAGGGTTTAGAGACTTGATTGAGATAGATACACAGATATTTGGATCTTGTTGTTGATGGGAGGCTTCCACTTAACCATGAAATTTTGTTCATATGTTTTGTATTGATTTTTAGGAGCTTGAAGAAGAGGGGAAGCACCCACCTGACCTCCCAAACCTTAAGAGGAGAATAAAAGAGGGTAATGTTTTAATTTTGATTGTTGCTACATTGTTTTCAAGATTACAAGGCATCACTTGTTTCATTTATTTGGACTATGTTTGATAGTGTTCATTAATGATATATATTGATCCTTTCTCGATCAGTTGTTAGAATTCTATCCAATTTCAAATCTTTAAGGCAAAAAGGGTCTACTCAAAAAGACTATACTGAGTGGCTTGTTGCAGTTTTGTCTATATATTATGGCTACAATGACTATTTGATCCAGACCTGCCTCGAGGCTAAAGCCTGAATTTTTGCAATTTTTTCATTATTATCTATTCCAGTGCTTTGTTTGATTGCCATTTTAGCACTTTGTTTGCAGCTTAGTGAATTTTAGAATAAAGTTAAATGAGGTGATATTGTATTGAATGACTGTAAATTGTGGTCTCCAAACTTCAGATGTTCCCTATTGCTAAAGTAGTAGAATTATTGAAGCAAACAAAGCTCCTCTACCTACATGCCTCCGGACCAACACTTTAAAGGTCAGTAGATGGAATAGCCAATTTACAGTTGAATAAAATACTTATTGCTCACCCAAGTAACTGAGCATCTTTTTTTGCATGTTATTTTCCTACATTGATTTGCCTAAAACAAACACAAGAAGCATGCATGAAAAATATACCAATTTTCCTAAAACAAATGTAGGGACTATTCACAAAAGATATCCTAATGTGCATAAAACAAACGCAAGAAGTACCCATGAGAGATGCGTTGATAAACGCAAAAAACACACCATGACCTTGAGCACCTATAGTACTGCTATAGCAAAGTGGAACACAAAATCTTACTTCATACCAACCTCACTGCTATATGCTACAAATATATATTTAGGAGATCATGATAGAGGTAGAGAAATATATGGATAGAAAGAGATAGAGAGAGGACGGAGAGGGATAGAAAGATGTCTTCATATTGTTGCAATATCTTGTCGAACCTTTCTTGTTGCAATGGGGTTGGCATATTTGTGAGCACTACTATTGTGTGTACTTTCTTTTGTAGGTGCATTTTTGGACTATTAGAACAATTTTTTGTGTGTGGGCAATGATCTTGCAACATTGTTTAGTAGAGACCAAAGCTTGTTTGGCTTGTGATGTTAACTCAAGGAGGCTAAGTTTCCACTTGTCATTATGTATTGTCCATTTTTGTGCCTTAAAATGGTAAATTCCATCATGATCATACACTCATGGTTGTCCAATATAAACAAATTATATCTTTTTTATGTATAATTTTAGTTATCTCCTCCCGATTTTAAATAAGTAATATTATTTTTCAATAATATTTTAACCAATAGATGTGTCTAGAAGAATTCACAGACTCCTATGTCTGCCTTGAAAGAGCTCACTGATGGAGAGAAAAAGCCACAGAAGACTCTCACTAATAGGCAGCAAGTATATGATTCTAACCTTCTAGAGGAGTATCTATCTCTTCTATTTGTATTTCCAGTTATATCACTTTTTTGCTTAGGCACATTATATTATAAAGCTCTGGTGATTTTTTTATTCCCTTACACTACATTTTTATATTATTTTGGTTTTAGGAAAATCAAGATGCATTGATCAATTGTATCATAGAAGATGTTGGCTTTAGTAATGGAAGACCTATAGCTGCATGTATCATCTATAAGTCACTTCTCCAATGGCGTTCATTTGAACTTGAAAGAGCAAGTGTTTTTTATTGTATCATTCAAACGATTGGTTCAACAATTGAGGTATCATTGATTCTCCATTTCCCCAGTTCTGAGTAGTTTATGTGAATTGTCCCTACAGAATATAATTATTTACTCAAAATTTTATAATGATTTACACATGTAAATTTCTCAATAATAACTACATTTTGAGTCAGAAAAGGATGTAATTGGCCCTACAAAATATAATTACCCACGGTCACCTTGTTCTACTCTTAAAAATCCTTCTGATCAAAGATATTGTGGCAAACAAATCACATTGGCATGAGATGGTATGGGTCTTCATGACCTATTATGGGTTACAAGCACTTTTTAGCACATCGATGAGACATCAAAATTGTTGTAGTGATAAGGATTACTAAAGAAGACATATCGGGGAGATTGGATTATGGCCTCATCAATGAAGAGAATCTATCAGCAAGACAAGTCATCTCGACATGAAAAATATATGATGGCTTGAACGTTTAAGTCTCACTGATGAAGTTTCATCGGCGAGACCATCATTTCTTTCACGGACAAGAGCACTTGGAATATATTGGCAAGACATAGTGGGTCGAGTAAACATTCAAAACTTACCCCGATGGTATAAGTCTTGTCAATATACTTCCTCATGCTCTGTCAATGAGACCACAAGTCAGTCCTCATGATAAATCTTTAAAAAAAAAAACTGCAATGTTTCATCGAAATTTTGATGAACCAGTCTGACAAAACAAAAAAAAGTGCAACGAGGTTGCTATACCTCTGACGCAATTTTGATCTCATTCCGATGGTGAGATCAACAAACAAATGACGAATGTTTGTTGGACTTTCGAGGAAACTTAGTCGCAATTCCAAAAAACTTCTCATGTTGTTCTGACGATTTGGCAAAGGCATGCCACATGTGTTATGGCTATTGTTCGTCGCTAGATCGATGAAATTTTTGTTGATATTCCAATGAACACCAGGTCCCTTTTTTGTGGCCGCAATCGACAAAGTTTAGTCATGATTTCAACGTTTTAAAGCTCGTCGAGAAACTGACGAAAATTTAGCAACAAATTTTTTTTCAATGATTCATCGGAATTCCAACAATAGTTTGTCAATACTTCAACAAACTTTCGTCAGAAAGTGGAGTTAAATACAGTAGTGATGGGAGCCACATTTTACTCCACATGTTATAAAACAATAACAAATATTTGTCTTATATCTGCACAAGGAACAAACATGTTAGATAAACAAAGCATACGATAGGTGTGTTTGATTACTCTCTTTTTTTCTTGGACACCCATGGTATGTTGTCTATTTTAATGCTTATGGACATAAAATTATATGTTTATGGATGTTTTGCACATATTCTGATTAGTGAACTTTCATTGCTCTAACAACACTCTTTTTACAAATGTAGGGAACCTAGGAGCAGCAAGGAGATCATCAAACAGAAGCAAGACAAGTGGGGAAGACTGAAGACAATGTAGGACAAGGCAAACAAGATTTGTCATTTTAGGCAATGACGGGTCCCTCTTCATTTTATGTGCATTTCTTTTTTTATCTATAAATGTATAGTCTTTTCTTCATAAGCATTAGAATAGTCAGTCCCTCAGCTTGTGAGGGACATTATACACTTATGACCATTAATAAAGATTACATTTTCAATAAATGTTGGCTCTCTTTCTTATTGTATGCAATTGCACAACTGTAATAATGCAATCTTTTGATAATCCTTTTTTATGCACATGGATGAAATTTAGCAGAAAGTGATATGTATCTTTTAATGTTTAAAAGCAAACACAATCATAAGTCTACCTGATTTAGTTGGAAGCAACATCAGGTAACATTTTTGGGGACATCTGCTATATGTTTGCCTGCTAAACATCTTGACCAGTTTCCTGAAGCTTATCCATTGGGTACTAAGTCATCTAAAATCTGACACAACTTAAAAACAGCCTTGTGTGTTGTTGTAAATCACAAGATCAGTACATGATACCTTGGAGACTTATTCAAAACACACCAGAACACCAAAGAAAACTACCGAACTATGCAAAACAACACTTAGGGAAATGAAAACTACAATTGAACTAAAAACTACCCTACACTAACCAGCAAAGATGTTGGTCAAACAAACCCATTAATAGGCTGACTGAAATAGTTGCTCCTCTTTTTCAATAACATGCAATGTTTCAAATGGTTATAGACAACCAAGAGAAGATGAAGGACAGATACAAACCTAGTAAAAATTTGCAAAACCTCTTGAAGAATATAGGTAAACTTACTTCTCCTTGATGTACATGCACACTATTGTTTTGAATTGGACAAGTGAGTTGCGTCCATCCATCCCTTGCTGCAACTTCATATTTAGATTCATCTTCTAATGGAAACCCCTGCTTGGGTGCAAACATGAATGGTATCACTTTGTTGGCTTCCATTCTTGATAAGTTCTTGATATGGCATCCCCTGGAGATGGAAAACTTAGAACTCCCCATGTTGGTTTCACCTTTATCAGTTGCTTCTTCAACTTCATTTTTCTAGTTGAGAAGAGTTATTTCATGTGATCAAATGGAAACATGACTGCTTTGTCTATTTGGTTATGCTACTCACACTCTTTAGATTCAGTCAATGATGGCTTGGCATCAAGCTTTGTGCATAATTCCTCTACTATGCTTGAGAACATATCTTCATCTAGCTCATAATTAGTTATCTCATGCAAGACAGATTCTTCTTCAACTTTATGACAATTCTCAAGACTCATACCTCTAAAAGAAATGTCTTGCTTCACATTTTGTTCCATCTGACCAACATGCTCAGGCATACCAACCTCTTTACCTTTTGAGAAAAGGTTGTCCCCATTTTCTTCTTGATGGACCAACATCCTATCAAAGTGAATTTCATCTTCTTGTTGTCTAAAACCTGATAATGGTGTTAGTATAGGCATCGTGTCTCCATCATCATCCACAAAACTAGGAAGTTCAAAAAACAAATGTATCATTATCTCATCACTTTTCTACTCAAAATTGGGCATTAATGTTAGTTCAATCAATCACTGCTCATCTTCACCTATAAAGTTTGGAAGTTCATCAAATAAACCAACAGAAATTTGAACTTGAACATCCTTTTCTACTTCAACTACCTGTTGTCCCACCTTTTGCTCCTCAAAAGATGATTGTTTGATCTCTAAATTTGAAACAAATTACTTTAGATCATCCCAAAAAAGTGTTGGATGTTGCTGACATGCGGTTTTCATTGATGTCAACATTGTTGGCATTAATTTCATTAGAGGTTGTATATGTCGAGGATATTGAGAAAATTGTAATAAATAAGTTGCAGGTTGTTAGTGATGCAATGAAGTTCAATCTATTATCTAGATCAATATGTTGATGATCAAAGGTTGTGGATTAAATGGTTTCTTTTCGAGTATATCTAGTTTATCCATGTTAAGTTTCAGAGATTTGCATGAAGATTTGATCGAGTTATGAGTTTTGGTGTTCTAACAATTATTCTGTTGCTTCAGTTGGTGTTCCTGAATGAAGATGATGTGATTCTAGTAATTTCAGTTGTTGTGGATGCTTCTTTGGTGATTGATGATGTTTTTGGATGTTTCAAGATCGTTCTTGATCTGTGTTGTTGGTTCACATTGAACTTTGTACTCGCGGTTGGTGATTTTCTCTTGCATGTTCATGTTTTTCATGTTCATGGCCAACAGGGTGATTGTAGCGTGTTGTGGATCCTCAAACTGAAATTGTTTTAAAGTGTTTTTGTGTTTGAGATTTTTTTTTGGGTCTTCACTATGTTGTGGCTGACCTTGGTTGATTTGCATTGAAATTTATTTATGTTTTGGGCCGACAATTTGTATTCATTTTATTATTTTGTTGAAACCGACATGGAGATGTTATTATTCTTGTTGTGGATATATATATAAGCAATTGTTTATATCATTTGAAGGAATGTATGTGTGTGAGATGTGTGAATAATGTCCTAATCATTCAAAGGTAGAAGCAGAGTGTGAAGAAGAGTGAGCAGAGTGTGAAGTAGTGTTCATGTGCTTAACCGAAATTGTAATCAGGCATTAGCAGATGCTATATTCTTAGTTCAAAATTTTGTGGATGTAATCTAAATGTTTCTATAAGATAGTGTGTCTTCCTTTGGGAAGAAAGCCTTGTTGTATTTGAGCAGTGTGCCTGAATGTATGTGTATTCCCATTTATTCTTTATACTTTCAGGAGGGTATAATCTTGTGGACTAACCTCCACTATGGTTTTTCCCCTAACAGGGTTTCCACGTAAAAAATCTTGGTGTTATGTGTGTTTTGATGTGTTGATGATTTATACTTTCATGGTTATTAATCATATCTAAGAATAAGTTTAATAAGTTCAAATTTTTGGGACAACTGATTCACCCTCCCTCTCAGTTGTCTACCCTTGTGTTGCCAACAATTGGTATCAAAGCAGGTTCCTTGGAAGAAGTTTAATAGCTTGAGGTGATCTGGGATGATGATATCTAAGAAGGATAGTTTGAGATTTGATGGAACAAATTACTCTCTGTGGAAGACTTGAATGGAGTGCCATATGAGATGCATTGGTGAACCTTTATGGAACATTACAAGGAATAGGTATACTATCCCACAGAATGGTCCTACTACTGTTGTTGAGATTAAGGATGTCGAATACAATATCAGGGCTAAGGAAGCATTGTTGAGTGCTCTGACTGATTCTAAGATGACATATGTGATGGATCTGAATACTGCTTATGAGATCTAGAAAAAGTTGGAAACTTTGTATGAAGGTGATGCACTTGTGAAGATTTCCAAGCTACAAATTCTGAAAGGAAAATATGAAATGTTGAGAATGGGTGATAATGAGAACATTACTTCCTTCATGCAAAGAGTGAATGAACTTGTGTGCGGTATTAGATGTGCTAGTGGACAATTGGAAGAATCAGAGATTGTTGCTAAAGTGCTCAGATCTTTTCCTGCTGCATACAAATTCAAAGCTACTGCTATTGAGGAGCTCTGGACTGTAACAAATGTTACCAGAGATATGTTGACTGGTAAGCTTACTGCTTTTGAGTTGAGTGAATTTGGTGATGCTCTTCCTAAGATAGAATTTGCATTTAAGGCTACCACCTCTGGAAGAGATAAACAGAGATATGATCTAGGAGAAAGTTCATCTAGAAAAGTGTTCAAGTATGAGGAGGAAATGAGAGAGATTGAAGAAGAAGAGAGAGAGCTAGAAAAGCTGGAAGCACTTATTGTCAAAAGAGAAGCCAAAGGACAAGGTAAGTACAAAGGAAAATTGCCTCTTAGATTTTTTTATTGCAATAAGATAGGTCATTTTGCATCAAGGTGTCTGGAAAGAGTTCCTAAGCCAAGACCTAACAAGCCTAGATTTCAAAGAAAGTGTTATTATGCTACTGATGAAGGTGTGACAGATGATGAATGGGTATTTATTACTATCAAGGAAAATAATTTGGTGTCTACTGAATCTACTAGTTGCACAAATGTGGAGAAAGCCCTAGCTGCTCGAGTTGAAGAGAAAGATGAATGGGTGATTGAAAATGGATGCTCTCATCACATGACAGATGATAAAAGTAAATTTGTGAGATTGGAAAAGTATGATGGTGGTGTTGTAAGATTTGGTGATGACAAAGCTGGTGTAATTTGTGGCAGAGGATGCATTTCTCTTGATGGTAAGCATAATATTGATGATGTCCTCTATGTGGAAGGTCTGAAGCATAATCTTTTAAGTGTTGGATAGATGGTTGATAAGGGATACGATCTTCAATTCAAGGATGGAAAGTGTAGAATATTGGGGAATTCTGGAAATGTGATTGCTTCAGGTATAAAAATAAAAGGTAATATCTTTCACCTGAATGCTACTGGTAAAATTTGTTTGATTTCTCAAGTTGATGAAAGTTGGTTGTGGCATAGGAGAATGTGTCATGTAAACTTTGATAATATTATCAAGATAAGCTCTACTCAGGCTGTGAGAAATCTTCCTAAGTTGGTAAAACCTACTAATGCCATATGCAAGGAATGTCAGTTAGGGAAGCAAACTAGAGTGTCATTTCAGAGCAAATAACATTGTTCAAATGAATTGTTGGAGCTTGCGCATACTAACTTGTGTGGTCCTTCTAGAGTCAGAAGTTTACAAGGATACAGGTATTTCATGTTACTCATTGATGATTATTCTAGAATGATGTGGGTTACTTTCTTGAGGGAAAAGTCTGAAGCTCTAGAGAAGTTCAAGATCTTTAAGGCTATGGTTGAGACAAAGACAAGTGTGAATATCAAATTTCTGAGTTCAGATAGAGGTGGTGAATTCACTTCCGGTGAGTTTAATTCTTTTTGTGAAGAACATGGGATAAAGAGACAATTATCTGCACCGCGGACCCCTCAACAAAATGGAGTTGTGGAAAGGAAGAATAGAACAATTAAAGAAGCTGCTAGGGCTATGATGCTTGAAGTAAATGTTCCTCATATCTACTAGAGATCATTTGTGAGTATTGTTGTTTACACTCTCAATTGGGTACAAATCAAAGGTGATACCGATAAGACTCCTTATTAGCTATCGTATGGTCATAAGCCTACTGTTAGATACTTTAAAATCTTTGGGAGTAGATGTTATATAAAAAGAGATGAAGATATAGGAAAGTTTGATGCTAGGAGTGATGAAGGAATCTTTCTTGGTTATTCTACTAAAATCAAGGCCTAGTGGTGCTACAATAAGAGACTGAGGAAAATGGTTGAAAGTGAAAATGTCAGGGTTGATGAAGACATAAGTACACCATCCAGAACTTGTGGATATGATTTAGATGAATAGAATGATAGTACAGGTAAAGGAAAGCAAGTTCAGACTTCAAATCAAGTTTAGATCATTTCAGTGAATCAAGAAAATCAAGAGGAAGGAGAAACTAGTGAAAATGTAGAAGAGAGATCACAAGAGCTTGAAGTTCAAGAACATCCTAAGACTCTAAGGTATGTAAGACTAAATCATTCAGAAGATCAGATTATTGGTGATAAGAATAAAGGTGTTCAAACTAGGAGAAGAATTGCAAAAGAATATTGTTTGATTTCAAAGACTGAACCTAGTAGTGTCAATGAAGCATGCAAAGATGAACATTGGATGGAAGTTGTTAATAAATATTTAACTAGCTCCCTTCGGGTGTATTTTCCTCTATGAATCGGCCCATGCATCACAAGTGATCAACTCGGCCTTTTATCTAAATTCTTCTCTCCCACTTCACATATCTACTCCTCACAACCCCAAGTTTCTGCATTCCTTTCGCATCTCGGGAAGCCGCGCTATGCTTCCACGTGTCATGGATGTGGGATACTTTTGATCATTCTTTCTTGCTGCCTCATCAGGCTCCACTCGAGTGCCATGAAACCCTCATTCCCAAAAAGGTTTGGCAGGCCCCACAATTGTTATATGTGGTATACTCTTGCTACATGTCTGCTATTCACAAATCTTTCAACATAGGGATGAAGTAACAACCGCGGGCAGCGAAATGTTGCCATGCGTCTCTTTTGCGCCTGGTTGGTGATCGTTCCCTCCATTATTAATGAAGTGCTCCACCCATTTCACATGTGCAACCTTAGCGCAAGTTTTCACCAGTGAAAGAGAGAGGTTCATACGGGCAGCGAAAGGCTGCCACGTGCCTAGTCAGGGGATCTCATATTCGGGCGATAGACCAGACGAACTGAATGATGCTATTGGCACTACATGTCATAATCATTTGCACGGGATGGTGACACTTGTTTGATTAATCCTTGACAAGACCACCGCCATCATTTTCAGAGGATGCACCTATGCATGGAATGATCGGATGCTTGGTTTTAGATCGATTTTGTTGCAATGGCTTGGGGAATATTCTAATTTTGTATCATTGCCAGGAGATTGTGAAATCTTTTCTGTTGCTGCTCTCTGAAGCGGTGGGGGTTATTTTCCTGCTATATATGTGAGAAAAGGGTCAAGAATTTGGAGGAAACGTTGGTTTTGGAAAAAGACACCAGGCCTTTATTGTTTTATTTTATTGCAAAGACCCCTTGAATCAGCACGCGATCTGACTTTTCGAGCGGCGCAAAAGGGACTGACCGGGAAGTCAAATCCTGGTTTTGCGCTGGTTCCGGTATCAATGGAACTTTCGGTAAATATGCCGGTTTACTCTGGCGGAATCAATCTGTGGTCGGCATCTTCCTCTTTCGCAGCAGGGACCGCATGCATGGTTTGCGCTTAAACAGCTTAATTTCCGGTTTCATGCGTAATCCGTTTTAATTTTCCTGAATACCCAAACGGCCTTCTGATCGGCGACTGGTTTTCGCACCGTTAAAGCCCGGTACTTTCTAGTTAATTCTGGTCGTCAGTACTTTTTCTTTTCCGGCAAATCCCCGGCTGGTGGTGGAACCCAGCTTCGGCAAACCGGTTACCGCTACGCATCCCCCACAAACCCAAGCCTTCCCTGGCACCCAGCAAATTCTGGCCAAATTGAAAATAAAATGTACTGGAAAGAAGAATGAAGCGCTTAATCAAAACCTCTGCACAAACCGAATGAAGTGGTGTACGTTAGCGAAGCGCGTAATAAAGAGGCATTCTCATAATTGACCGCAGGAAACCGTTAATTTCCGTTTCTGGAGGACGGCTTCCACAGTCGCGCCGCGTGCCGCCACAGCATGATGGGAGTGCCGCCACAAGGCCGCGAAACATTCCCAGAACCTGAAGGCGAAGCCGGAGTGAACCGTCGATCCCGGGAATTCACCCATCGGAGAGATACGGCCACCAGCGTCATTCAGGCCTGACCAAGCGTTCCCAGAAAATACAAATGCTGGACCGAAAGCGTTTTAACGGAAGTTTCATCAGCCAGGCATCATAGTAAATTCAGCCCCAGACGATTGCTTACGTTTACGCGAAGTCTGCTGATGCTATAACGGTTTCTTTTGAGCGTTCGAGTAGCCAGCGGAAGTCGGTTCGGGCTGGTAATCGGGCGCGCAGTTCTTGAGATGTCCATGATTGGAGAGATGAAATTCTTTTTGGGATTGAAAATTACTCAGTTAGATAAAGGAATATTTATATCTCAATCCAAGTATGTGAAAGAATTGCTGAAGAAGTTTTGTATGGAAGATTCAAAACCAGTTGGTACACCTATGGTGACCGAATGTAAGTTGACACAAGATGATGATTCTCGGAAAGCAAAGCAGACTAGATACAGATCAATGATTGGTGGATTGCTTTATTTGACTCAAACTCGACCTGATATCATGAATGTCATATGCATTGTTGCAAGATTTCAAGTTGATCCTTGTTGATGGTCCAAGTGGCACAGCAGCAGTTAAAAAGAATATTACTACCCTGCTCTCCTGAAAGACAAAGATGATCACATGGATATCTTAGCTCCCAAGGTCTTTGTAATCAGTTCTCTAATCGTAAGCTGATTTCACTCGATTGATGTGGAACTTATAATGTTCAAGGGCCTGCTGGTGTTGGAGCTATGGACGTCTTCTAAGATCAAGTACGAATTTAAACCCTAAACTGTGGGGCCTTTGAAGAAAATGTAAGCATAGGGATCAAAAAGCCAAACTGAAAAGAATAATAATTCATCCAACTTAACCAGACTTGTTACCTTTCAAGGAATTGCTAACTGAAACTGGAGAACAAAATCAACTTGTGATTGACACACAGCTTCATTCATCCACAGTGCTAATTTTAACAACAGATTGTAAATCACTATTTAAACAAAACATAAAACAAAACTTCTTTCCTTGAAAGCTTTCAAATCAACTGATTAACCCAAGATGAACATCATTCTGGAACACAATATGAAATAGATTAAATCTGGTTGCTTCTACTGTTAGTGAAACAGATAAGCAACATTTACAAATCTGGCACAATCACCAGTGTACAAAAAACCTATGATTTCAGATTGTTTCCATCTATACTAAGAAAACCAGAAATATACATTATTGGCCTCTACTAAATCTAACTCCTAACTAAGAAGACCAAAGAGGCTCCCATTACAAAGAATCAGGATGCAGCTCTGTCTCTTCTACCCTTCAAAAAATTCATACTCTTGAAAATCTATCTCTAGACCTATTTACTCTATATTCTCCTCTAATTGTCTCTATTCCTCTTCTAACAACCTTTTCTAATTTGTTTTCTAACTTTTTACAAAGAGGCAAGAATGCCCTATATATAGAGTGTACCAAAAAGAATGCACTGGCCCCCTATTTTTAGGGTTTACAAAATATCTACTGGTTGTAGGAGGGTCAGCACTCAAATCTTTTGAATATAGTTAATTTTGCATTCAATGTGAATCCCTGTTGTCCATGTTGTTGAAAGATTATTTCGGGGATGATCTTAGATCTTTTGCAGCTCTAGCATTTACTTCTGGCCACCGTTTCCACCTTTGAACTCCATCGGGGCTGCCTTGAATGCTCAAAAAGATTGCCATTAATACCAATCCACCTCCTCGCCAGTAGACCACATAGTTGTCCCTAAGACCCGTGGTTCTTTCTTTCCCTCAGCCCCCTTTCGGCTCTAGATCTTTCTGCACGTTGACCATCTCTGTAAGTAGAATTAGACTTCTCTTTAGATTTGAACACCATCGTTTGTCGAGCCGCTCCATCGGCTTATTCACAGAGCAGATCCACACCGGTTGCATTCTGTAGATTCCCTTCACAGGGGTAGTCAACGAGTCAAATGCCCAGGGTTCATCTCTTTGGCTTCTTCTGATTGGTGAAACATAGACCACGCAAGATTCTTGGGCAGTCAAAGGTCAATTCAGAATGGAATCACATGTTGGTGAGACACCAGTCGTGTCTCCCCGATGCGATCATACCTCTCTGAGCAACTATCAGCATGACACATGATAGTCGGCGAGACCCTATGTCGAGCTGCATAAGCTATATCGACATCACCAAATCTATCGGCAACACAGCATTCCCTCGGCAAGACCTCTCAGTGAGCTTCTCTTTCTTTGGCGAGCACACCCATGTCGGGGAGACTTTTTCATGTCGGGAAGACCTCACATCGAACTCATGCCCTGTCGCCGAGACATCTCTGGGTCAGCGAGACCTTTCATCGAGCACATTCCACTACACCGAAGGGAGAAAACATGTCAGCGAGACCATCGCTAGTCGGCATGACCTTATGTCGAGTTCTTTCATTCCCCTCGAGCCAACTCCTTTCTTTTGGTGAGACCCCATCAGGTCGGTGAGACGTCATGGCGACGCTATCTCTCTTGGAGAGATCTTATGTCAAACTTAAATCTTTTGCTCAGAGCTCCCATCGACAAGAGTCCACCCTGTCAATGAGACCTCATGTCGATCTCTTCTTTTCCCCCCAGAGCTCACCCTGTTTCGACAAGACATTCCGTAGTTGCCCAGACCTCATAGCGAAACCCAAATCCTTCGCCAATGCCGCTTTACTTCAGCAAGACCCTATTGGGTCAGCGAGACATCATGGTGAATACCTTTAGCCACGCCGAGTGTTTAAAACCATCGGCGAGACCATCGCTTGTCAGTGGGACATCCTAGAGAACCCAAATCTCTTGCCGAGACCTCTTCCTTTCTTCTCGGGGAGACCACCATTTATCGGCGAGACCTTTCGAGACACTCTGTTTTGCCGAGACACTTCGCGGTCGCCCAAACATCTTGCCAAAGGGAGAACCTTTGGTGAGACCTTTACCTTTCGGCCAAACATCATGGCAAATACCCTTTTTCTCCCTGAAGGCACAACCTGTCGGTGAGACACCACTTAGTCGTTGAGACTTCATAGCGACCGAAATCTCCTTTCGTCGATGCCTTTTCATTTCGGCAAGAGTTCACCCTGTCCGTGAGACATCTTGCCGAAGCCACTTCTCTCTCGGCAAGATCCTTTTGATGACATCTCTATTCGCTGAGACTCTGATGGATCGGCAAGACCTTACACCGATATTACCTCATGTCAACAAGACTTCCTTCTTTCGCCGAGACATTACACCGAAGTCTCCCCTTTCGCCGAGAGCTCATTTTACTTCAGGGAGACCTTGCTTGGTCGGTGAGACCTCATGCCAACATCACCTTGTCGCTGAGACATTACACCGATCGGCAAGACACATAGAAACTCATAGCGACCAAAATGTCTCGGCGACCCCCCTGGATTTCAAATGAACATAACTAAATTGGCAGTCGACCAAACAACAAGAGGGTCTCAGCGACCTTTCCTTGAGGAGCCTTATGCTATAGGGGACTGAGGCATGCTTTACAACCAACTTTCTTGAGAGATATCATGTACAGGATTTAATCCTGCATTCAACAAAGAAAACCATAGTAAAGATCACACAAACAGAGGTTAATTAACCAAAATAATCATTAAAACGAATCCTATGTCAGTAAGGTGCCATTAAATCTTCAAACAAAATGATCATATAAACAGTTCGAGTTTCAGGTCCACCTGCAGAATCCAAGCTAGGGAGGAATTTCGGAGAATTCCGAGCTAGGTGGATTCCAGTGGAGTAAACATGAAAACACCTGTTAGAAACTTAATCCGATCATTATCAATCATGAAACAACATGTGAGATCTCAAAATAACATGAATTAATCATAAAATGCATCATCATTTGTTAACCAATCCTACTGCTCCACATTTCTTCACATTCTATCAGATTCTAGGAAAATCCGCACGGGATGGATTTCCGCGAAGGAGGAAACATTCACACAAGCTTTGGAAAAAACAAGGAACACAGGATTTCAGGAAAATCTGGACGGGAGGGAAAGATCGGGAAAATCCAGTTGATGCAAAATTGCGCAAAGACCAAAAATCCCCAAACCTAGCACTCAGCCAGAGTTTGAACGAGAGCCAAGAAAATCCAGAGGAGGAAGAAAATCCCGAACTCAAAAGAAAACCCGAACCTGCCCAGAACCAAATATTTTCAAAGTGAACCTTGGGGAATCACTTAGGCAAAGCAAGATAAACATTTAGGCTCATGCCAAAGCAAGATCATGCCTCAAAACTGAAGGACCAAAACAAAACAAGAGCGAAGAAAACAAAAGAAGAAGAAGGGGGACCCGTTTTGTTCCAGAATAAAATAGGGTGGTTATGCAAGGCATAACAAATGGCGACTCGGCTGGGAAAATGGTTTAAGCATTTTCAAGAAACTGAAGGATTCAGCTACCTAGAACTCATGGTTTATGAACATTTCAACTCCAGTTGGGTCGGTTTTAACAAGCAAGGTTGAGCTAGAATCTCAAAATGTAAGCCAACATTAACTACCCCTGAATCTATGTGTTTGCTTAATTGTGCATCATCCTTCTATAAGGCCTTCCTCATGTTTTGAACAACAATGTGCAAGATTTGAACTACATGAGTTGATTTCCCTTTAGCTGTTGTGCAATGATATCCTGGGCATTGCTCCGCTGCCAGTCAAGTGTCCATAGCCCCGACGGAGATACCTCTAGTTTTCTCACAGCATTGCTCTACTGCCAGTCAGGCATCCATAGCCCCGGTAGAGATACTGGAATCACCCATTCATATTGAGTCATCTTTTCTCTTTAGATAATTCTCTCTTCTTTTTTTTGGAGTTTCAGCTATTTCACTCAATTCTTCATGTGAAAAAATTTGTGAGGAGATGAGTCATGTGAAAGAGTTGAGGAGAAAAGAGTTAGAACCTAAGAGGGAGAAAGTGCTAAGAGGAAGTTGTGTTGATGGTTTTTTTCATATCATGTGTTGCCATCAATGCCAAAGGGGGAGATTGTTGGATGTTGTTGGCATGTGGTTGTCATTGATGTCAACACTATTGGAATTAATGTCATTAGAGGTTGTATATGTCGAGGATATTGAGAAAATTGTAATAAATAAGTTGCAGGTTGTTAGTGATGTAGTGAAGTTCAATCTATTGTCTAGCTCAGTATGTTGATGATCAGAGGTTGTGGATTAAAGGGTTTCTTTTCAAGTATATCTAGTTTATCCACGTTAAGTTTCAGAGATCCACATGAAGATTTGATCGAGTTATGAGTTTCAATGTTCTAATAGTTATTTTGTTGCTTTAGTTGGTGTTCCTGAATGAAGATGATGTGATTCTAATAATTTCAATTGTTGTGGATGCTTCTCTGGTGATTCATGATGTTTGTGGATGTTTCAAGATCATGCTCTATCTATTTTTTTGGTCCACATTGATCATTGTGCTCACGATTGGTGATTTTCTCTTGTGTGTTCATGTTTTTCAAGTTCATGGCCGACAAGGTGATTGTAGCGTGTTGTGGATCCTAGAACTGAAATTGTTTTAAAGTGTTTTCATGTTTGAGATTTTGTTTTGGGTCTTCACTATGTTGTGGCCGACCTTGGTTGATTCACATTGAAAATTATTTATGTTTTGGGTCGACAGTTTGTATTCATTTTATTATTTTGTTGAAGCCAACATGGAGATGTTATTATTCTTGTTGCGGATATATATAAGCAATTGTTTATATCATTTGAAGGCATGTATGTGTGAATATGTGCAAATAATGTCCTAATCATTCAAAGGTAGAAGAAAAGTGTGAAGAAGAGTGAGCAGAGTGTGAAGAAGTGTTCATGTGCTTAACCGAAACTATAATCAGGCATTAGTAGATGTTATTTTCTTAGTTCAAAATCTTGCAAATGTAATCTGAATGTTTCTATAAGACAGTGTGTCTTCCTTTGGGAAGAAAGGCTTGTTGAATTTGAGCAATGTGCTCTAGGAAGCGTGTCTAAATGCATGTGCATTCTCATTTATTCTTTATACTTTTAGCAAGGTATAATCTTGTGGACTAACCTCCACCGTGTTTTTTCCCATAACAGGGTTTCCATGTAAAAATTCTTGGTGTTATGTGTGTTTCTAATGTGTAGATGATTTATGCTTTCATGGTTATTAATCAAATATGAGAATAAGTTGAATAAGTTCAAATTTTTGGGACAACTGATTCACCCCCCCTCTCAGTTGTCTGCCCTTGTGTTGCCAAAAAAAAGGTCATCTTCATCCTCAATTTTTCTTTCCAGTAAAGGAAGACTTATTTTTACCTGATTACAGCTCAACTGAGATGTCAAAATATCAAAGTTTTGAGCCTCCTCCTATTACATTGAATTTGATGTGGTTGTGATTTGAAATTCACTCTCCTCCTCTGTTATCACATTTGATTTATCATTTTCAATTTCTTGTTCAAACTTAATAGCAACTAAAAGATTTGTTTCTTCCTCTAAAATCACCTCTTCTTTAGGTTGTTTTGGAACATAAGGGGTTGGTTGAGCCTCCTTAATGGGTTCTTCACAAGGATGCACTTGTTCAATAACGGATTCTTGAATAGAAGGAGGGCTCCTTCTAAAACGTGGGAATGCAAATTATTTAGGCTCCTCTATAGGTTGAGCTTGTTCAAGGACAGGTTCTTGAATTGAAATAAGATTTCTAAAACTTGGAATCTCAAATCTAGCAGGCTTAAGAGGTTCACCTTGTTTGAAGCTTGGAATATTAAACTTGGAAACCTCCTGTTTGGAAATTTTTAGCCTCATTTTTGTATCCTTTGCAGCAAGTTGTTGAGCAAGATTCCCCTCAAATTGCCTCTTTTGTGCCTCCCACTCCTGCTCATGGAGATGGGCTTGGTAAGATTCTTGTACCTACTACAAATCACATTCTTGTTGAAATTCAAGGCTATAATCCCTTGAGCAATCATAGGCTGGACAAACCAACCGTTCTTGTTGCACATTCAATTCGCTCCTTCCCAATTACTCTTCAAGAAACATGTTCCTTATCTTCAACCACAAATCTATATTGTGAATTTGTTTGAGCTTATCCTCAAAAATTTGAAACTCTTGAAGTTGATCATAGGGGTTGATCTGTTGATTGCTAGAAAAATGGTGGCCTTGGGATTGATCTTGAGTATATACTAGCTGCCATGATGGTTGAGCAAGGGTGGGTGGGTGGTAAGAGCACTAAACATGTTGGTTTTTTGTTGTTGGTAGGTTATTGAGGACAAAACCAATAGTATATTTTGCTTGGTATGGTTGGTAAGAGGGCACATATGCAGGATTTTGGTGATATGGAGGGTGAAAGGCCATGTTTCCATGAAATGAAGACATTCTTATTTATTCAGAAGCTAGAAAAATAAGCGAAAATCAGATTTACTTGCAACTAACCAACATTTGATAATACTAAAACTAGTAAAACTTCTCAAAGTCACCACGTATTTATTTGAAACACCTCAAAATGCATTAACCAACTGTTGTACACACCAAACAATAGTAGCAAAACATATAAAGGACTGAGAATGAGTTCACAGCCCCACCAGGTGTGCCAAAATTATTACCTATCCAAATTTGCACACCTGCCAAGTTGTGGAAACTCAATAGATTTAGACTAACATGGGACTAATTTTAGGCTGTCGGTATCCTATTGTGAAAGTAGACCTCCAGATTATGGGTTGGCTCCCCTTATGATGTCACATAATCTACTACTAAACTAATGATTTCTTGAGGAAAGAGTAAGAGGGTTGCATAACTGAAATTGACTAAAAAAAACTCTTAAAAGGTGATTCACAAAACTAACTAAGACCTACAAACAGCTTGCACACAGTTCAAACAATGACAAATCCTGGTTTACATAGCTCATTCTGCATGCATTCTTGCATAAGTATTTTATAAGGAGGTTTTAAAGCTAAACTCCTAGAAGGAAAATATTTCACAACTAAACGCATTTGCATTCACTAACACAACTTATAACCTGCAACAATACACTTTTCTGCAAAACAGGTGCTTAACAATGAGACAAAATTACAAGGAAAAGCTAAATTTTACAAGTAATTTGATCAACCACTAGATTCACACAATAAAGCATGAAATGAGAAGGAAAATATTCAATATCATTGATCCAAGGTACTGACTAGTATACAAATCTATCTCTGAGTTACAATACTACTCCTGCTGAAAAGATAACTCCAAAAAATAAGCTATCACTCTACTGGAAGGAAAGAACTAACTTCAACAACACAATTTGAAGTTACTTCAGTAAAAATCAAACAAGTGCTTCACACAAGTCCATCTAGAAGATTTTGGTTAGATGCAACAGAAAGGCCAAAAAAGAACCTTCTAAAATCACTCCAAAATATCCTCTAAATGAAGCAAAGTAAAACCAAGACCTAAGTCACACTAAAAGTGTGACAAAACTACCTCCACATAGTTCAATTCCCTCCAAAAACAGTCAAAGACAACCTCACACGCCTTTCCATATTGGATAGTCATCATTTTTGCTCACACATGTCTTCAACCTGTTTGACCCACACTTTTGGTGTTTTTGCAAAGGCGCAAGACTCTATTTTGCATTTAAGATAATAATTTGATTAAGTGACTTATAATAACATCACTTAATCAAACTATTTTACATTTCAGAAAATAAATACAAAACAACAAGAGGCCCCACCATTCCTTGAAATACATCAATATTTTGCATTATAAATAACATAAAATAAAATGATTTGTAAACACATCACTTAAATAATGTTTTACAATTCAGAATAAATGCAAAAATAATAATAATTTCCCCAACCATTCATCAAGGTTTGCAAGAACATCACCTAACTCAAATTACCCTAAGGCATTACTCACCATTACTTTGCATTTTAAAATATCATTTACCATTTAGTGAGTTATACTTAACATCGCTTAATTAAAATGTTATACCACTTAGAACTAATGCAACTAGGGAAAAAGGTTTAGCCTAATGTATAACATAAGTCCTAAAGACCTTTACGCAAGGTGATGAGTGTTTGAAAATAAAACACTAAGTCTTGAAAGACTTTGAAACCTTCACGGAGATATGAAAAAAACTAAGGCATGTTATGGCAAAGTCATCAAAATCACTAAGGCATAGTACTTCATTTCCGAGCCCATGGCATACATTAGTTTGTGCTTGCAATTTTTAAAACAAAGGTAAAAATACCTTTGGTGACTGGCTTTCAATAGGGTTTCAAACCCTAACACAAAACAATGAAAAAAATGAAAAAGTCACTCATTTCTCCATCGAACTTTCTGGAGAGTTTGCTCTACCACCATGGGGTTTCAATGATAGAGATTTGTAGATGATTTCATGGCCGATTTCTAAATAATTTTTTGTGCAAACCACTGGAAACAATGAGGTAAATGTTATTTTTTAACAAAAACTAGCTTTTTTCTCCATTCTAAAGCCATTCAAGCTATCAATGTTGCGGCCATATACTTTTTTCTGATGCAATCTTTTGTGTCTTTTGCTTGTGAAAGTTTTACTTGATTTTGGGCCGCCATTCAAGTGATTTTCTGAAGCTTCCTATGGTGAAAAATGATTGTCATATTCAATGAAAATAATACCTCGAGCTTAGGTAAGCTCCATGTCGACATATACCTTGATTCTCTCCTTTTGTACACAACAAAATAGTGAAAATACTTAGCTTTTTCCTCTATATTTAGACCTTTGAAATAAACCCTAGATGGGATCTTGCACCTTGTGAAGAAAATCATTTCTTCAAGCCACGGCCATGAAGAAATGAACTAGGTTTTTTGCTTTTTTCTATGGATTTCCTGAAAGAGGGTTTGAAACCCATTATGCATTGTATGAAGAAAGAAAAATAGGGAATCTCCCCATTTCATTCTGCATTTGTAACTTTTGATTAAAACCCCAAGTGGGTTCTACATTTTGTGAAGAAAATCTTCTTTAGGTCACGGCCATATGAATTGGGTTCTTTCATTTCACTTTTCCATGGTTGTGGTTCATTCTATTCTGGGTATTTTCCATTTTTCTAAACTCTCCTCCATGATTTCTTGTAAGCCTTTTCAGTAGAATGCCAAAGGCTTCAATTTTGTCAATAATCTCAGCCCTCTCACTCATTTTAACTCTTCAGTCAGTTGACAAGGATCCCTATGCAGAATTTCCTTTATCAATGTTCCACATTTTGGATTACACTTTCCTCAAGATGGTTCTCACACAACACTTTTGTGCTTTCTTGAATGCCTTTAAACAAAAAATTTTGTTTGCTTGCATTTCTTCTGTCCTTAAATAATCATCATGCTTAAAGTGATTTTCTTTTATTACAAACAAGCACCCTTATAAGTTTGTTCAGATGTTACTCAGAAGTATCATGAGTTGTGATAGACACAATTGGAAAGCTTAATTTCTCAAAACAACAATAGACATTGCAGAAAATGGTATATTGTAGAAAAATGTTCATCACAAAAATAGCATACCACGGTATTCTTATGTTGTAGTAAAACACATTTTTCTGAATTCAATAGCACTGCTCCACTTTGTTCATTGTTTTTTGAAATGCATTGTCCTTTTGTTCAATGTTGATTGAAATGTTGATTGCATTTTCTGGGACTGATATTATCATGGTTGTAACTAATGTAAATGGCTACTTTATTTGAATGCAAGAAAGCAATTATGAATGCTCTTTGTTCTCTTGAACTTCTCTTACTCTTGTATCCTTTGGTAAACATGATGCATAGCACCTATTTCCATATGCATTTCTTGATATTTTGTTACACTATGTCAGACAAACTGTATGCCTTATGCACTGGTTTTCAACAATTTTCATACATGTTTACCAGGGTATCCACTACTACAATCCTTGATTATATATAGTGTTTTTGATAGATGTTCATGCATTCTAGACTATGGGACAACCTAACAACTAGGACTCCTTTTGATAGGAATTGTCCCATTATAAAAGTGGGTTTACTATTTGTAAGAAATGTGCATGCCATTCACCCTAAACATTCAACTCCCTCCTGACCTTTCATATCTCACTATACTTAATTTTCACTTTTGCATTTACTGTCCTTTAGTGAGTTCACTATTTCCTCAGTCTATGGTTCTCCTATCCCTTTGGTGTGATGAATTCCATCATATGGAACTCTTAATAGAGTGTGTGCACACTTAAAGGCTCTGTGGTTATGTCCATCCTTCAATTATTGTCACCGACTATAGACCACTGCCTCTGCAATGCTTGCATAAGTTGCCTCACCACTGTCCATCTGCATTTAAAGATGACCCTATAGCTTTTAATGGAACTGACCTTGTTCATGACTATCATTTTTCCCCTTGAAGCACCATGATTTGTGATAGTCCCTATGATGACTATCTTCAACAAAACATTCCTATGCAAGTATATGCCTTCATTGTTTGCAGGCAGACAAGATTACCATCTTTTGTCTTCTTGAACAAAGGTTTGAAGCTCCTATGCCTACATTTTTTTTCTTGCAAGGCTCTGATTCTCCTACATTGGTTTCATCTTAGCATCAGTACTGTAGTGAAGTAATCCAGATGGAAATGATATTCTAGAAGTGGAGATGTTGATGGTTGTACAAGCTTCCATGGGACTAATTCAACTAGTTCCACATACTCTACCAGTAAGAATTGTTTCTTATTTTTATCAACAAATTCATAAAAAAATTTGTTGGGTTCAGGAACATTCTCCAAAAGGATTGGGGTCTTTATAGGATTACTTAGGTTAGACTCAACAGCCTCAACAAATCCATGTTCCTTTGAGGCTTGTCTTTTGCTTTCTCTTTTGCAAGACTATCATCATGTACTCATCCACTGTCCTCCCTTGCTAGTGCCACCTCTGAGAGGACTTCCATTTGTAAATTCCCTTCCATACATGGTTGTGAACTATGTTATGAGTTCACTACACTCTATCATGATGCCAAATGGCCACTATCATTAAGGTTTTTTTTAGTTTTCTTTTGCATGGCATTGACTTCCCTTGACATGATTACCAACAAAGCCTTATAAAAGGTTGCCCTTCATAACTTCCTACATTCATTTTTTCACCTCGGGCTACTCCATCTAACTCATGATGGTTCTAGGAAGGACTTGATAACTCCTACATTATTTATTGATGGATGCATAACTGAACTTGATGCATCAATAATTGAACTTGATGTGTCCCTTTTTCATATTATCACAAAAATTATATGTTTTTTGGGAAGATACAAACTGCTTCATCTCTGAATGATTGTTTTCCTTGTCTTGTTTCCTTCAAAGTTTGTTTTGAATTATTGCTTTCCTTTTCTTGTTTCCTTCAAATTTTGTTCTTTGAAAATGATGGAAATGAAATCCAACACATATCATTAGTAAAATGGAATTTGGATCCACTTAAGAAGATTGAAAGACATATCCAGTAGAGTATTGCCCCTTTTTGGCATGATGGCAACCTATTGTTTGATTCATTGTGAAAAGATGAAGTAGTTCACACTATTTGTTGCATCTTTTGAATTTGATAATGAAAGTTGATCAACTGGTATGATTCCATATTAATTTAATGCATCAAGAATAGGTTTATCATTGATTTGATCAAGTTGCTCAATTTCCTATCCATCCTAAAACACAAGAGGGCAGCATGTTGGGCTCAACCCTCATGGGAGCCACATTTTACTCCACATGTTGTAAAACAATAACAAAGATTTTTCTTATATCTACACAAGGAACAAACAAGTTAGATAAACAAAGCATATGATAGGTGTGTTTGATTACTCTCTTGTTATCCTTGACACCTATGGTATGTTGTCTATTTTAATGCTTATGGATATCATATTATATGTTTATGGATGTTTTGCACATATTCTGATTAGTGGCCTTTCATTGTTCTAACAACACTCTTTTTACATATGCAGGGAACCTAGGAGTGGCAAGGAGAGATTCAAATGGAAGCAGGACAAGTGGGGAAGAATGAGGATGATGTAGGACAAGGCAAACGAGATTCGTCATTTCAGGCAATAACGAGGTCCCTATTCATTTTATGTGCATTTCTTTTTTTATTTATAAATGTATAGTCTTTTCTTCATAAGCATTAGAATAGTCAGTCCCTCGGCTTGTGAGGGACATTATACACTTATGATCTCAATAAAGATTACAGTTGCAATAAATGTTGGCTTTCTTTTTTATTGTATGCAATTGCACAACTATAATAATGCAATCTTTTTATAATCCTTTTTTATGCACATGGATGAATTTTAGCAGAAAGTGATATGTATCTTTTAATGTTTAAATGCAAACACAATCATAAGACTACCTAATTTAGCTAGAAGCAAAATTAGGTAGCAGTAATATCATATTTTTAGTGTTTATTGACATTTTTATGAATTATGTTTTCTATTAAAAAATATTTATGTTAATTTAATTTTTTTAAATAATAAATTAATTATTTGTAATACTTTATTAAATATATTACAAAGTTACCATATTTAATTTTAATGATTACTAAAATCTAATAAAAATATTTTGTTTAAAATTCTTTACTTATATATATTTTTAAAATAATCATTTATATTTTTCTTAAAATGTTAATTAAAAGATAATAAAACAACCAAACTATCATAATTTTTTTATATAATAAATAGGAGTGACTATCAAATTCCAAGCTAAAGTCTAGAGATTTAGTCTTGTTGTAAATCATGTGCCAAAAGAATAATGCAAGTGCACCCCAAGGTGTAATGGATGGATAGAAACTCATAAGTAACTTCTAATTTTTTTAAATAGACATATATTTGAATTTCATATTATATATATAAAGTAAAAGTAAAAGTATTAAAATTAGGATATTGACTTATAAATAGAGAGTATAAGAGTTTGAAAATGGAAACACAAAAGTTGAAATGCTTATTGGAATTATAATGAGAAAAATTGCTAGTATGAAAAGAGGTATTATCAATCTAGTTAGATTTTAACCTACTTAGTAGAGTCTTATTCACACTACACTTTAGTTCACTTAGAGGTTACCTATACTTTTTTCTCACCTCATGTAGACTCACCAAGTGTCTCAACACTTGTCCATAGAGTCCTACACTTGTTTCATACTTGGAGGGGTAGTCAGAATTTGACTCCTACCCTTTCACCTCTTTGTCCTTGCCTTTATAAGAAAGGCTCATTTGTATATTTCAACACATCACATGCTTATGATATTTTCTAATTTTGCATATTCTTATTTGTGGATTATTTTGAGTTTGCAAGCAGATCTTGGCTGCTCCAACATGGTATGAGAGCAAGCATGCAAATTTCATCCCTTTCTCTCTTGAATTTGTGAGGGTTGTGGAAATCAAGTTTCAAATGGTGTATTTTGGAACAAAACCAACATCACAATTGCACTTAAGAGGGTCAAGAGACGACTTTTGATATATAATACTTGGATATTCAGAGAAAAAAATGGGGTTTTTGGGCCCAATGATGGAGGATTATACAGAAATCCATACACTTTGTATGGATTTATACGATTGTATTGTACAACATAATGTCTTGCATCAATGTACTAGTCTACATCAATCTCTTGATCTGTGTGCTGCCTTGACCACTGTGCAAAAAAATTTTTAATATGTTTTGTATTTTAGTAATTTTTTAATCATTACAAATTTACTTTTTTGTTGCTACTAGTTCAACTACAAGTGTCAGGGAATATTTGTTAGTTTTGAAAATATTTCAATAGTTGATGTTAGCATGATATCATCATTTTTCATCCCCAAGTTTACCCCTTCATTGTTGGCCTATTTTTATTTTTGGCTTGAAACTTTAGGATCCTCATTCTCAAGCATACAAACATATTTTTGAGTGATTTTTTTTATTCTACATATTTTTATCCTTTATCTAGTGGTGTGGTTTTTTTGTAGTATGATGTATGAATTTTTTAAAAGATTTGGATTCTCGAAGGACACCATGCACAATTCTTGTTTATGGAAATTAAGAGGGCTCATTTGGGCTCATATAGACTCCTTTTTGGGTCCTTTTTTTAACCTACATGATTTTTTTAATCTCTAGGTACTGGTGATGTTAATTTTTCATGACTATGTTTCAAAATTTTAAACTATGAGTATGTCCCTTTTGAGGTTTTGTACATCACATCCACTTTGTGGAATTTGTAATCCACTAAAATAAAGTGTCAAATCACTGTATCATTTTAGAGGGGGTCATGTTTTTATTAATGGGGGTTTTAATTAAATTCTTTTATTTTTTGCTATTTTCTTGAGGTTTGAAAGGCATACTTGATATATGTCTTCATTGTCTACATCATGACATAAACTTGTAAGAACTCAAAATAGAAAATAAATTTTGTAAATGCACTCATATTAAGTGCTACAACAATTGAATGTGTGCTCCTTAAGGAGGAAATTTAATACTTACACTCAATTATAAAATATAATGGGAGGTTGTGCAGTGCCTTGATTTTCCATCACAACAATGGATCCTCATGATACTCACCTCGTGTGTGTGCCATTATGCACACCCTTTTTTTAGTTTCTTGTACATCCTTTTAGACCTAATATTGGGTCTACATTCTTGTGCACACTTTTGTGTTCATGTAAATAGTGTCAAATTAGATAACTAGTTAAGTTTTCATCACTTTTGAGTTTGGCCTATTCACATTTTCTTAAGTTTACTTAGGCTATTCTAGATTTTTGTCTCACCCCAAGTGGTTGATACAAGTGCCCTCACTTTGTGAGACACCTCTTGAATAGTCATTTACCACTCACTAGAACACTTGTCATGTGAGTAAACATGTGTTCCATCATTGAAGGTTTAGTCAGTCATTGTGTTTGACATGACTACCTTCACCACCTTGCCTATATAAGCAAGGTTAAATATTGTAGATTTTACTTAAATCTTGTATCATTCTCTTGATAATAAAAACTAGGCTTATTGTGTGCAAGTATTTTTGTGGAAGTTTTTGAATTTTTCTTTATGATCTTGGAAATCATGACATGGTATCAGCACCATGCAAGCAAAACCATTCCTAAAATCTTGTATCTAGCTCAATATAAAGTTCTATGTAATTTGATTTGAATGTAAAACTAATCTTTATTTAGGATTGATCTCAAAGTTTATTTTGCATCTCTGCTCTAATTGAATTAAAAGTGTTGGTAGGCCTCATGAGTAGGTTGCACAAGGTTTTGTCCTTTTGGCATGGCCAAGGTCCAAGGCACATGGGAGGCATACATATTTGTATTACCTTGTGTAGACCACAATCCATGTTCTGTCAAGTTGTGACGATTTCTCTTGCATGGTGATTTACATTTACTTTTTTATTTTATTTTCATATATGAAGGTTTTCAAACTTGCAAAAAGCATGGAAGAGGCCATAGTTTTTTTTATCAATTCACCATTGTGCAAGGTGAAACACATTTTTGTTGCAACATGTGTCTCTTTGTTACATGGTTGATATAACCTCGGTATCATGGTATCCATTGCATAACATGAAACTTCTATATAAATCATAGACAAGTCTTTGCACTGACTAACTAGATCACTCCATTCTTGTTCTTTTTTATCTTTGGATTAGATCATTGGGAGGAGTTTGTATTTCTTGTGGCACTTTGGCTTGATCTACTTTGTAAAAGGACACAATTTTCTCTGCCAAGGAATTTTATGTGTTGGGAAGGTGCGTCCAATATGAGAAAGGAACAATGAATTCCTTGCATGAGGGAGATGCTTCTTTGGCTCTATGCAAGACCCACAACCTCGAAGATCTTAATATTGCATTCTCACAACCTTGTGTCCAATGCTAATCTTGTATTTGAAGTGATCTTCTCTTGTTATCCACAAGCTATGTGAAAGCACAACTCTTTGTAATCCAATGTGAAGGCCATCCATCCTTTGCAAGACCCTTTTTTTTTTGCAATCACCCTCAAGCCACACCCAACAACTACTTCATTGAGGGTGACTCGCTATTTATCTCCTCGCACAAGCTTTAATTTCCATTTGAAGAGTGGTTGCAGTAGGTCATGGAATAGATGTCACTAAAGCCACACAATTCTCCACAACTAATATATTCTTTATGTTAGTCACTCAAGGAATCAAACCTCCATGATCACTTGCAAAAACCAAAAATAACCTTCTACAAGAGGGGAAAAAAAGAACACAAATTTGCAATAATGGATGCAAGATATGGCTAATATGTAATACTCAATATTATAGTGATATATTGGACATACAATAAATTGAATTATCTAGTATGTACAAATGATGCCTTTCTTATAAAGGAAAAATGTGGGATAGGATTAGACAAGAACTTGAAATGTGTCTCAATCCTATACAATGAGATAACTACCCCAATAAATATTAAATGAATTAGGACACAAGCATTAAATACCAAAAGATAAGTTACAACTAATGCTTAACTAGAAAGATTCCCTCCTAACTAATGCTAACTAGAAATATTTCCTCTTAAGACCTAAGTGGACTTAACATGTAAATAAGATCTAGATAAGACTAGATAAGGAAAACACCTATTTACACCAACACCCCCTTAAGTATAACTTAGGGAGTTCATTATTATGCAAAGATATAAGGATGGGTCCCAACTATAAGGCCATGTTAGGTACCCATGTACATATGCAATGCTTTCTCTCACAAATAGACAAAAGGAGAAAACCTGGTGGGACGAAACTCCTCCCCAAAAGAGAGATGAAATACAAAATACTCCCAATGATGCATGAGAGGGATAAAACCCCATCTGAGGAAACTGACCCCCTCCCATAAGAGAGAATAAGAGAGACCATACAGCTTCCCCTCAATGGTGATTCTCCTACAACTGTAGAAGCTCGATATTGAATGTTGAATATGATCCAATCTCGTCAGATAACATTCATCCCCTTAGGAAGAAACAAAACTAGGATGATATGCAATATTTCTTCCCATGCCTGAAAGGAATATGTGGGAAGAATAATGATATGTGATGTCTCTGAACTATGCTCAAGTGTCTCCATATCAATGTCGAAAGCTGACAAACTCCAAACAGGAATTCTAGGTCACACAGCTGAAGATGTCAATCCAAAACCTCCTAGAGATGAATGTAGAACACACTCCAAAGAAAAACATGCATCCTTTGAAGAAAAAGAAGCATCCTCCATTTTTTTTCCAAAATTATCCACACTCATGTCAAACTACAAGGAGTGGTCATGTAGAGAATGAACAAGAGTGTTAGAGTATTCCCTTGCAATAAATGAAGAGGAATCATCTCCATCAAAGAGAAGATGTATGTAATCAATGGTGTCTCCCAAATTTTAAATGTGGGACTCAACAAACAACCCACCAATGTTTATCAAGTATGCATCCCAAGTAGATGTAGCTGGAAGATGATGTAGATCTTACTACACTAAATCACAAGAGGCCAAATTGGTGCCAATATAAGCATCATCAAATGCAACAGAAGATGAAGGATATGAAATGCAAGGCTCAAGAATGGGATCCAATGTGAGAACTCCCAAGCTCAAGAATTCAAATGTCTCCTCTAAATCATGGTTCGCACTAGAAGTGTGATCAACAACTGAAGGAACGCTATCACCATCAGAAGAAAAATCTACAAAGGTGTACAACCAAGATGAAAGATCAACCATCCCAATAGCAAGAACTCTCCACTCTCCAAGTCTAAAATGATGACTAAATCATGAGTGAACTCCATAATCCTCCCATCCCCACCAATGCCATGTTAGAGTCACTCAAGGACTCAAGCCTCCAAGATCACCTACAAAAAAAAACAACCTTCTATAAGAGGGGAAAGCAAGAACACAAATTTGCAATAATGGATGCAATATATGGCCAATATGCAATACTTTTGTAGTGATATATTGTACTTTCAATGAATTGAATTATCTAGGATGTAAAAATGATTCCTTTCCTATAAAGGAAAAATGTGGGATAGGATTAGACATGATCTTGGCATGTGTCAAGTACTCATGTACAATGAGACAAATACCCTAAAAAATATTAAATAACTTAGGACACAAAAATTAAATGTCAAAAGATAAGTGAAAACTAATGCTTAACTAGAAATATTCCCTCCCAAATAATGCTAACTAGAAAGGTTCCCTCCTAGGACCTAAGTGGACTTAACATGTAAATAGGATCTATATTTAAGACTAGACAAGGAAAACACCTATTTACACCAACACTTTATTTCTTTTGCATTTTCCCTACAGTAGTCACCATATCCTAAACCTTGGTAGTAGATGCACCATGGCCTCCTTTATGCCTTCATCCATATTTGGAAGCACAATTTTTTGGTAGACTTGTGTGTTATGTTCACATCATAATGGAAGATTTTTTGAGTGGGTTAAAATTTGACCTTGAAATTATTTTCAATAAGGCAAAGACTACATTGCCCTCTCCAATGACTCCCATCAAAGTCGTGACATGCAATGTGGTCTCTCCACCACTCTCCCACAACTTGTGCCTTCAATGCTCTTTGGAGGCTCTATTAAATGGCCTACAACTTAGTCAATGTCTCCCACATGCCTTCCATTTGAATCAACCTCCATATTTAGTTTAGACTCTCACACATATCAACGAAGTCAAATAGGATTCTACAATCTAAAGGATTCCTCCATTGACTTATCCACTTGGCATAATGACCATGACAACATGGTTATTTTGTATTTTATTCCACCACTAGCATTTATCTTCCATCACTAGTTTTTAAAAATTCAGTGAAACATCAAGTTTATTTTAGTATTAGTGGGGTTTATAGATTATCAAAAATGCTTGTAATCAAAAAAAAATTATTATGAATAGTCGTCGAAAATCTCTTTCTAATCTAGAAAAACTAACATCGAGATGATGTAAAAAATGTTGTTTAAAACATATTTTGTCTCCTCTTTTAACAAGAAAACTTTAAGTTTCTAAGTGTAAAATTAGGCACATATGATTATTGTATCTTTTGATTATCTACTCAAAATGAGTAATGCTTTTGTGAAAGTGAATATCACGTTCCTATTTTATTGGAAAATATATCGCACTCAATTATAAAGTGACATTATTTGTTACATTGAACTTGTTATATGCACTAAATATATAAAGTGTCAATTCAGGGGGGATCAAAATAATCAAGGGGGGTTGTCAGTGTCATCATTCCTTGAGCACTTTATATTTATTACATTTCTTTTGAACTCAAAGAATGTGGGAATTACTAAAAATAATGATTAAAAAAATTATCAATTCACCCACCATAATCTACTACATGAGATTCCAGAGATGCTTCACTAAGAGATTCAAGAGATTCTTTCTCACAGAACATCACTTATTGCATCAAAATTCAAAGGCGCTTCACCGAGAGCATCCAAAAATTCTTTATATAAATAATTCATATAACTTATTTGGTACATATTCTACATTAGTCTTCACATGGAGCATTTGAGCAACATTCAAAAAATTCATCATCATCTTATGGGGGGCTACATAGTCTCTCTTTATTATATCATTTCTCTTTTGGAGAGGAGTTTTATTTCCCACAAGGTTTTTCTCCTTTACTCCACTTTATGAGAAAATTTTACATGAGTACCTAACATGGCCTAGTATTTGAGGCTCATCATCATGCATAAATTACTCCCTAAGTTTCACTTAAGGGGGGTGTTGGTGTCAATAGTGTCATTAGATAACTAGTTAAGTTGTCATCACTTTCTAGTTTGACCTATTCACATTTCCTTAAGTTTACTTAGGTTATTCTAGATTTTTATGTCACCTCATGTGGTTGAGACAAGTGTCCTCACTTTGTGAGACACCTCTTGCATGGTCAATTTCCACTCACTATAACACTTGTCATGTGAGTAAACAAGTGTTCCATCATTTAAAGGTTAGTAAGTCATTGTGTTTGACTTGACTACCTTCACCACCTTGTCTATATAATTAAGGTTACATTGTATATTTTACTTAATTCTTATGTCATTCTCTTGATAATAGCAACTAGGCTTATTGTGTGCACTTGTATTTTTGTGGAAGTTTCAAAATTTTACTTTAAGATCTTGGAAATCATAACATTTTATGCCTGATGTTGATTATTCTTCCTATACGTCTTACTCCTAAGCATTAAGGGGGGAATTATCATATTGTTATGCTAATGCTTCCTTGGTTTCAATGGAGGACTGGAGGAACCTTCTAATTTTGGTAGGGGTCACATATACCTACTCTTTTTATCTCTTCTATGGGGGATTATTTTAGCAGATCATATTTTGTGAGATTCTAGTACTTATGTAGAGCACCATGATGAAATTTTAGTAGTGTACTATATGTAACTCATGAATTTGTTGATCGTACTCCAGAATCATAGTACTATCTACATCTTCAACTTCACATACTTTTATTTCCTTGGTTCCATCCATGTATTCATCGTTGAGTGGTATTTTATATGTTCACTCATGAAATGGTTTGTATCTCTTATCTTGATCTACATTTTTTGGAGGTTCATTGATTCCAACAGACACTAGTTCATCTTTGGTAGAGTTTACAACTTTGACATGCTTCAAAATTTCTTCATCATCACATCCCTATCTTCATGGGAATCTTTTCAGAAGGTCGTATCCTACTCCTCTCTTTTGGAGGAGTATTTTTCTCATTGGGTTTTCTCCTTTTTCTCCATTTGTGATAGACCATAATTGTACATGAGTAATTTATCAAGCTTTGTTGTCAGGACTCATCTTTTCAGAGCTTAGCTTACTCCCTAATTATTGCTTAAGGGTGGGTGTTAGTTTGAAAAGAGGTATTATCAAACTAGTTATCTTTTAGCCTAATTAGTAGAGTCCTATTCACACTACACTTAAGCTCACTTAGAGGTTATCTAGACTTTTGTCTTACCTCATGTAGACTAACCAAGTGTCTCAACACTTTTCCATAGTGTCCTACACTTGTTTCATAATTGGAGGCATAGTCATAGTTTGAATCCTACCTTCTCACCTCTTCATCATTGCCTTTATAAGCAAGGCTTACTTTTATACATTTCAACAATCACATGCTTATGACATTTTCTCATTTTGCATATTCTTATCTTTGGATTGTTTTGATTTTGCAAGAATATCTTGGATACTTTAATAAAATTAACATGTGTACTTAATAAATATTGGTTTTAGGACTAAAAATAGATTGTAGATGATCAAAACTACCTATCTAGCGAATTTAGGAGCTCTATGATGAATTATATGAAAAGGGGCACAATTGGAATATTAAGGGGGCATAGAGGGTAGCATAGATGACCTCAAAGGGTGTAAATTTCCTTTAGTTTCAAGCTTTTGGAACTTTCCAAGATGTAATATCTTTATTTTAGTACCATTTTTTCACTTGCAAACTACTCACATTCACTACAAATTCTTTGATATATAGATCTTAATGTGAGATAGGAAAAATTAGATGTGTTATAAAGGAACCCCTATTGATTGTTTTAAAATTTGTTTCTACAAAAGCAAGTGACTAGAAATGAAGCTACTTGGATTTAAATCTACTATCAACCATTTCGTTGGCCAAGTTACTTCATGCTTTATTTTTTTCTTCAATTTTAAATCAACAATATTGATATGTCTAAGAAGACTATTTATGACTTAATGTGATGAACATGATAACCACATATTTGGATCTACCTTACCTTCGTGCAACTCAATTACTAAAAATAATATTTTGATTTATTGAACATCTAAAAAATATAAAAGTGATAACACTTATTTGCTAGAAATACAAATTAAAAAACCTAAAAATTGGATTGATGAATAAGTGAATAATGAGTAGTAAAAATAAGAAGATGCCAACTCTGATACTCTTTAACCATGGCTACCACAACTAAAAAATGTTATAACTTTCAAAATAAATTCTTAAAACCTTTAAAAATTAGAAATTTAAAAAAAATACGAGATGCGAGATCAAACAATGAACAAAAACACCTTCCACACAAGAGATTTGTAAATAATAATTTGATATATCATCAAAAAGAAAAACTTATTTAATTACAAAGCTTGGCATTTGAGAAGAGATGTCGGGTGGGAAACAAAATGGCTCTAGAATTTTAAAATTGGATGAAGGAGAAGGTGATGGCGATGAAGATCCAGATGAGGATGGCTAGGTTTTCTTTCCAGTTGTGAAGCGTGGATGGAGTTTTGTCCTTGAAGGGAAGGCTCTATGTTTCTTCCCTTGATTTTTCTGTCTTGTTGTCATGGTTGTTGCACCTACTTGGGTTGTCTCGTCTCTTGTTGTGCCGAGTTTGGAAGTGTTAGTTTTAGTTTCCCTTGACTAGTGCAGGAAAGGGAGCCGGTCGAGTTTTTTGATTTCCTGTGAGGAGAATGGTGATGGCGATGCATATTCCATTGAGATTGTCAATTCCTTCTAGTTTTTTGGAGGCCTTCTTCTAGGTGTCTTTAGGTTGGGTGTTTGGGGGAGGCTCTCTTGTCCTGTCCTTGGCTTTTATAGAGTTGTTTATGTTGAAGCTCTATTGTATTTGTTTGAGCTGGTCCTTCTTGGCCCTATCGGGGTTTGTTGCTTGTCCCTTATGAAGGATTTTCTTGTTCTTCTGGTTGGAGTGTCTGTGTTGTTGCAGACCTCTTTTCTTGCCTATTTCATCTTCAGGTTTGGTCTTCTTTCCAGTCCCTGGCATGGCTCTGATCCCCAAACTCTTGTGGGTGTTGGGGGAGTCTTTGTTGTGGTTTCGGAGTTGGCCTACTCTCTTTTTATTGCTGTTTCATCTGTTGGTTTTGTGGAGGTTGTGGGACCTCTTTTGTTTAACCGTTTGAGAGTTTTTGTTATCAAGGTGTCTCTTCACGAGTCTACTTTGGCCCTTGGTTTGTTTGGACTTTTCAATTAAGCATTTTTTGCCACTTAGTTACTGTCATTCCCCCCACTGTCCCTTTGGTGTGTGGGAACTGTTGGATGTGCTTGGTGAGGCTTGAAGGTTCGGGACTATTTTTTGTCTCTATTTGTGCAAAGTTTGAGGGTCCTCTTTGCAAGATCTACTGGGTGTGGAGGGGTCTCTACCCTATTTCAATAATCAATACTTCTTTATTTGAGACTATCAAGCATGGTGTGCTTGATAATTTTTTCGTTTTGTTGTGCTCTTATTGGTTTTTTTATCATCTAACCCTGGAGGGTTGGAGCTCGGTGAATTTATGGACAATGTTGCCTGAGAAAATAGTTGTTTTGGCTCTTGGTGGAGTTGTTCTTGATGTTATTTTGGGAAAGCTGAATATTCTCTATAAGGAAGACTTCATTGTTCTTATGGTTGGACTGATTACTCATTCAGTGACTTGGTTGTTGATGGTTTTCAAAGGTGATGAGGACTCTCAGGTTTCGAGTTTTCCTTTTCCCTTTCCCTTTATCAGTTTTTCTTCTTCGACCCTTGTGGTTTGGGGTTCAATGTTTATGTGGGCTGCTCTGTCTAGGGTAGTGGAATTATTGGCTCCTGTTGGGGCTGTGTTTGTTGCTCTTAAGGATAAGTTGATTTTGTGGCTTGTTCTCTTAGCCTTGCTTGCTAAGTTTACTCTTTTCGTTAGAGTATTTGCTTTCTTCCTATCTCTGCAATTCAGGCTTCTTATTCAGGTGGAGGCCACTCCTTTTGAGGTGGAGACCTCTTCTATAGAGGTGGAGAGGGGCTTTGTAGGTGTAGGTGGTGGCTCATACTTTCTCAGTAGGTTTTCTCCATTGCAACTCCTATTGATATGGAGGCAACTATTTTTGAGGTGGAGTTTGGGTCTGATGGTGATTCCTTACTGTTGTGGTTAGGGTTTTCTTGGCAACTTCTCTTATAGAGATGGAGGGGCTAGTGGAATGAATGGGTTTCTCTACCCCATCAGTATTTCGTGTGTTTATGGCTCAATTATTGGTTCTGCAAGCGTTTGGAGTCGGAAGAGGGGGGGTCTTTATACCTCCAATACTACCACTGATTATGGATCTCGAAGTGATAGGTTTTCCACAGTGTTTAGATTTGAATTTGGTTCTCTAAGCGTTAAGACTGTTGTGAGATGGTTGTCTCATGATATATTGGCTTTAAAATGTTTTGAAATTTTCAATAATTGGTTGGAATTTCGGGTTGGTTTTGGGCAGGTTATGGTGATTGGGTGTTGTGTTGTTGCATTGTAGATGGTTGTTTGGCCTGTTATGTTAGCTATGAGGTAGAATCTTGTGATGGAAGAATATGAAGGTAACCAATGGAAACCAAAATGTTTGAAAATTTGCAATAATTGGTTGGAATTTTGGGTTGGTTTTGGGGAGGTTATGGTGATTGGGTGTTGTGTTGTTGTGTTGTGGATGGTTGTTTGGCATGTTCTATTATCTATGAGATGGAATCTTGTGGTGGAAGAATATGAAGGTAACCAATGGACTCATGCGTCATGCCACGTTGGGTGGGGCCTCAAGACTTATCTTTCTACTCTGATTATATGGCTGCTCTGAATCTAGTGGTGCTTAGTTTTATTATCCCGGATTGTTATTTCATGATAGCTATGTTATGGTTCCGTACCTGTTGGACTTTAGTTAACCTCATAAATGGTCAGTGCACTATTTTGGGGAATAATTTGGGGATTTTGTTTTTTATTATGTTGATGATAGTTTTGTGGTTGCATTTTTGGTTACTTGGCATACGTGCCATTTTGATGTTATTTTTGGGTGGGGGTTGGTGTTGTTCTTCCCATCCTATTTCTCTGTTTGTTGTTTTGGATTTGTAACCACAGGATCAAGGTCCTTTCCTTGCTTATCCAATCAAAAACAAGAAAAACGTACAAAATGAACCTCAAGAAACTTCAAGGAGATTGAGAGTTAATACAATGAGGGTGGGTGCTTTATAGGATCAGCCCTAAATGATAAATGGATTATATCATGACAAGCGTCAACATCCTATATAATAAGACAAAATGATCTAATAATATATCACTTCAATTAACAAAAAAAAGCACTCCTAAGTTTAGCTTAAGTGCATGAAATGGATTAGACTAATAATCAAATAAAGATTAATTAATTATTAGCTAATGCATGATTACTCTGACACCCCCTCTTAAGATGAAATTAGGGAGTAGCTAAAAAACCTAAAAAGAGAATTTATAAAAAAAAATGCATGATGGATCCCAATAAACAAGGCCTATTGAGGTACTCATGTACAAACAATCTAATCTCTCACAATTGGAGAAAAGGATAAATCCACACATGAAAAACTCCTCTCCAAAAGAGAGAAAGGTGAATGAAGGACTAAGAAGTCTCCAGAATGGTGTCCCAAAAAGAATAGGAACATGAATAACATTGCACAAGCACAAAGAAGCTATAGAAAACTATTGAATGATGATTGCTCTAGTACTAAAATGAAGAACCTCCTCTGAAATAGATAATGATTAGGATCAAGAAGACAAGAATCTACATGAGTTCCCCCAAAAACATTACTTGAATCACATGGCAAACAAAGGTAAACATCTGTAACTCAAAGATACAAATGGTATAGGTACCAATAGTCCAGAGAACACTGATCAAGTGAAAATAGAAGGTCAACTCTAGAAATAAGAATGCAAGAGTGTCCATATTGTAAATGCTCCATCTCACTGAAATGCATGGGCAACTAGCCGATGCATCTTCCTAGTACATAGGAATAAGAACTAGATACATAGATCACTCCAAAAATGCAACCAAGGAAGCACTAGCACCAGCAGTAGAACCCCCCCCCCAATAATGTGGAAAGGGAGAGCCAAGATAGGTTCACTGAAATTGTGTGACCAAGAAGTGCATGAAGTAGAATTAAGAACAATTGAATGTGCACATGAAAGTACCTACAACTAAAAAGGGTGTCGAAACAAGGGCACACACACATGAGGAAAGAATCACTCAGACTCAATATTATCATGGAAGGAACAGTCACTTGAAAAATTTGTGATGGAAAAACAAAGGCACTCACAACCCAACCATGAAAATTTATATCATAGTGTGAGTACAAAAGGCACAACAAGACATGCAAAATCCCCAAAAAAGATTCACCAAAGTGACACTTTATCTCAACGCATCTACAAAAGATAAATTGCATGTAAAAGATGTCTACAATTCCCAAATAGGACAAAATTATAGAAATACATCTAGAACAACCTAAAAAAAGTCATTCCACACAAATATAATGCTTTTAGGAGCTAAAATGTCCAAGTAATTCACCAAAATGTGAAAATGCAAAAAAAATGAAATATACTTGGAGAAGAATCTGGAAAAAAAATTGTTTGGATTGTTGTGAAGAGCTCTGAAAGATTGTCCCAACATCGTTGGGATTATGAAAAATGAAGAAATGGGTCAAAAGTTGCGAGCTCGGGAGTAAAAACATCACACTTGTGTTTGGCATATGATAAAATGTAACAACAAAAAAAATTGAGAAAAAAACCAGTACCATTGGATAGTGCTTGCAACCATATTTATGATAATATCTCATTTGCCCAATTTCGATAACCGAGTGAAAAGTTATCACGATTTTCCCAATCTTTCTAAAATTGCAAAAAAAAAATTTAAAAAAGCTAGCCCCCTAGGGATTGGGTGCTAGTCACCCATGCAACCCTAAGGGAAAAAAGGTTTAATGATAATAATAATTTTTTTTTTTTGAAAAAAAGTGTCATGCAATACATGCACCAAAATTTTCCCAACTCCAAAAATTGAAAAAAAAGTAATGAAAATTACAGATTTGCTCCTATAACCCTAATTGAGAAAAAAACACAAAAATGGAGAAGGGGTTCATTGAATCTACAATCTAATACCATAATAGTGTAGTGTTGAAAAAAGTAACCCTTTTTCACACTTAGTTTGAAAATTAATAATTAATGATAAAATGGACTTAATTGCGCCATATTTAGGGTGTTATAAAGTGTTTTCTCACACTATCACACTAATCTAGGGCTTAATTAATTAATTGAGGTTAATTAGAGCTTAATTGGCCCCTTTAATTCAAATCCAAGCCTTATTTATTACATTTTCCAAAGGATATATCCTGACACTCATTAAAAATGTTGCATAACACTTAATTTTACAAGGTTTGAGTCTTAGGATAGTGACCTGGGACCCATTCACCACCTGGAAAATGGGTCCTCACTAGGTCCTAGGACCCCCTTTTTGCATAATATTTCATAATCCTTGAAATTTGTCCTAGTTAACTATGTTAGGACCCATTCACCCAAGGTGACGAATGGGTCCTCCTTAACTAAGGACACCCCTTTTAGGGTATATTTGGGTAGGATTTTAACAATTTCAAACCTTAGATCTGATGTCGGCTTGTGATATTTGGATTTCAAGACTAAAGATTAAGTTTATTATAAATATAAGCTTGTTTTACATAGTTTCATCAAAAAAATTCAAGAGAGCATCCTAATATTTCACAAGAGCATTAGAGAGCATTCAAGAGCATTTCAAAGGCATTCAAGGGCAGATTATCAAGGTTTTATTGCAGAAATCAAAGGTTGTATCATCATGTCAAAGGCATAGTGCATCATGCATGTAGTTGAGTTTATGTGTTGATGTATTATTGAAGATTCATTTACAAGCATTGTTTCATATCCAGATTCAAGATAAAGATCTACATTCTTCATAGCCACTTCATGTTAGATTTTTTGATTTACATTACAAGACTCCATCCAAGGTATCATTATTTCATGTTTCATGTTTCATTGTTTCATCATAAGGTTTAATTACCTAAATGAGGTTTGACCAAGGCAAACCCCTATTCCCTAACAATCAACAAGTTTTCTTCTCTCTTGATGTGTGATTGCAGGTTTTAGGTTGAAGATCAAGTGGAGAACAAAAGTTGCAAAAGTTGTAAAAGTTGTCACCTATCTTGCAAGATCACATAAACTAAGCTATAGAATTGATTTTTGACTTTTGGGAGTTGATCGCCTGGGATTTGAGAGTGCGGACATCAAGGAACAAGATCTTGAAAGTAATTTTCCAAAACCCTAACAAGGACCAATTTGCCACTAGGCGAATGAGTCCTCATTGTCCCCTAAAACAACACTTTTTCAGCAAAGTACACATTATTTCAACATCTTAAACACTTCCTTATTGTTGTTATAATAGTTAGGATTGATTTTTTATTGTTATTTATGTATTTTTCCCCTCATAATTGAATGAAACATCATCATAAAAACCAAAAAAATAGGTTCATCCATTTGGTGAATCCCCTTTTGGGTGAACCTCTTTTTTTATGTTTCAATTAGAATTCTGAATAAACACAAGGTGTAGGATCAAACAATGAACAAAAACACCTTCCATTCAAGAGAGTTGCAAATAATAGTATGTTATATCATCAACAAGAAAAATTTACATAATGAACTTCAAGAATCTTCAAGGAGATTGAGAGTTAATACAATGAGGGTGAGTGCTTTATAGGAGCAACCCTAAATAATAAATGGATTAGATCATGAAAAGTGTCAACAGGGACTATGTGATGAGACAAAATGATCTAATAATAGCTCACTTTAGTTAACATAAAAAAGCACTCATAAGTTTAGCTTAAGTACATGAAATGAATTAGACTAATAATAAATTAAAGATTAATCAATTATTAGCTAATGCATGATTACTCTAGCAAAAATTAACTCCTATTATTTTCTCATGAACAACAATTTAAATAAGTTTTCTTGTGAATTTTGAATAGATGAATTTTTAATAAATATTCACTTTGTTTTCTAGTCAATCAACTCATTGCATTTTTCTTTTATTTTTTTTAATTTTAAATAGCAAAAATAAGTGTATGATATTGTTGAAAGAAAGTAAAGGTGCAAATACACTTCCTATGCTAATCTATAAGAGGAGGCATGAGAAAAAAATTAAACAAATCATACAATTATAAGAAAATAAACATAAAAGCACTATACCATAACAAATAACTTATTAATGTGGAAAAAATTATTTTGGGAGAAAAAACCCACACTTCAAAGTAACTCAATGTATTATTTAGTAATCAATGGCTACAATATACTTGCATAGTCTAAGTCTTTACAGGAGTATCACCAACAAGAGATTTGGAGTAATTCCAACATCATAACATTATGTACAAAACTTGCTATTAAACTCCATCGCGAGCACCCAATAAATAGGAGAAGAAATACATGAAACCATCAAATGGTGATTAGGATTCCATGGGCTAAAACCACCCAAAATATTGTGCCCAAATCCATAGTTAAAAATCTAATACCCAAATCCCAAGATGAGCCCACAAGATAAAAAATAGATATTCCTTCCACCTACCATAAGTTCATCATAATTCACTCACCAATTTTGGCACTTTATTTGGCTCCTTTATCTCCACTAAAAGATGCCCTATGGCATGTCATATCATGTGTCAACAATTATAAATCCCTCTTACAACTCTCTTATGTGGCATACATGTTCTTAATTTTTTAATGTGGGAGGCCCAATATCCAAAGGCCATAGATTTCTATTTAGGAAGTTGATTACAACTATTTTCTTGTATAAATTGTAGAGCTTGAAAATATCTATGTCCTCATAACTTGTGATCAGCTTAGAAATTTCCCTCAATTTCCTATTTTAAGTTTGATATTTCTAAACATTTCCAAGACATTATCAATATTTTCCTATTTATTTAAGTATTAAAGTATTGAGTGGTATATGGTATATTTTTGAATGGTTGCGTACATTAATAAATGCTCATAAAATATGATAGTGCTTTATGTTAGTTATGGTAATTTATGATGTGGAGATACTATTGAGACAAACTAACCCCTATGTAGGAAAGGTCAGTCACCCATAGCAAAGGTTGTCTATCAACCCATAGCCTATAAGGAAGCTAAGGTATTGGAACAACTTCCTACACTAATCTTGAGAGGAGGGTAATGCAAAACTTTACAGATCTTTAACAGTTACAAAAACTTAAACATAAATAAACATAAATATCATGCATACCACAACATAGTGATTTATGTGGGGAAAACCCTTTCGGGAGAAAAACCTCACACTCTAAAAGCCACCCAATATATTATTCAAAAATCGCAAAGATTACAATATACTTTTAGAGAAAACTTCTCACAAGAGTATCACCAACCAGAGATCCAGAGGCAACACAACCACTATCAGACTCTCAGAATACATCACAATACACATTTGTACTACAACACCCTCATAATATAGGGTTGTCGTCTAGGGCAAGTGAAGCCAAAAAAATATCGACTATCAGATTTGAGATTATGAATGGTCCAAATTATAGTAAAATATACATAAAATTAGCTTTCGGGTGTGTTGTCCCTAAGCCCTTGCTGAGGCGCACGGCCCATGAATCCCCCGTCGAGGGGATGATCCCCCCAAACCCCTCGAAAGGGGTACCCCCTCGCCCCCCTACACTTACATATCAATAGTACCTTATGTATTTGCAAGGTTGAGACACATTTTCCAAACATAGCCAAGGGTGTGTTCATCTACAGCAAAGGATGCAACAGCCCGCAACCGAAATAAATATCTAAGTATTGTGAGAGTGGTTTAGTTATAAATCGTTCTCTTTATCACTAATTCTATCACCAATAATGAATATATCTATGTAGATAAGAAGGAACTTATGAGAACAACAAATTATGGTTAATAATTCTAGATTATGCTATGTTCTGCATGTTTTTATTTATATATATCTTCTTTATGATGAAGAGTTATAACAGGACTATAATACTCGTACACCTTTGTATGATTAGTTTTCTATTTATTTTTTATTAGGATTAGGAATAAGTCCACTCTCAATTTTTGGATGAGTCGACATATGTTGTTAATTTGTTTAGAGTCCAAAATAATTAGACCGTCTGGATCATGTATATATGGTAGATCATGTATGAGTCAAAGATCTAGTAGATTTTTCTATCTTTACTCTTGTTATCAGTATTTTTGTTATCATATTGAGTTACAATTCTAGAATACAATTAAAAATATCTAGATTTAATCAAATACATTGACTCTTGAGTTGAGATTCAATTATATTTTGTGGGATCACAGTCACCCAAGAAAGGGCCACTTGAGATAGCTACAATATTCTTTATAGTTTAGATTTTTTCTTAATGACCTGTTAAAATAGATTATTAATATTTTTGTTCATTGATTTTATTTAAATTGTTAGTAGTAATCATTTAATTATCAACAGTTATCTTACATAATAGCATCAACAAATAATTATAGAATAGTTGAAAATGGTTGGTTATTGTCCTAACAAGATTACCTACCTATATAGTAATTATCAATAATTAAGGTTTATAAGATAGCCTTTACTTTCAGTCAATTTCACTTTAGTCAATTTTTCTATGCATAACTTCTAGGAAAAATCATAAATCCTCAACTGCACATACAATGTGAGTACCATCCAAGAAGAATATGATTCCCTGGTTTGACATAATTAAATATAACATAGCTAAGTCAGTAATTTACTTGATAAAGGATCCATTGGTCTATTGAGTCAAATGCATACCCCTTTTGCATCAATTTATTGAACATAATGTTGAACACCCAGAATACTGAGAGGGGGGTGAATCAGTATTCTCTTAAACCATTCAAACATTAAACATCTAATCACCAAAGCATATTCAATTGTAATAAAGAAAGAAAGCATGAAACATTAACAACACCACATAACACATGAACACCAAGATTTTTATGTGGAAAAAATGGGAAAAACCACAATGAAGATTAGCTCACAATATATTATAACCGGTCATAGTATATTTATAGAAGTGCTCACTGGACGTGGACTCATTATCCAAGTGGACACACTGCCCACAAAGAAAAATATAGAAGAGAAATTTTGGCTCACAACCTATTTTGAATTGTTACAATTGCATCTTTCATATGCATGAAATACAGTTTCAATGAAGCTCAATAAACTAACTTTACACACTTTATCTAAATCAGATTCAACACTCTACTTTCCTCTGCATTCGCATCACTTCAATATTCTACTCAACATGCGCAACTTAAATTTTCACTTCTCTGATGATATTCACATGTAGGATCTTCGCATTACATATCATATATTCATTCCATACCTCAAGACACCAAAAAGATCTAACATATGTATCTGCATCAACTCTAACATCAATTAGGTTGACCTAATTAGATGTAACACCCAATATATAGCTTGTTGGCTCCAAAACGTTCATACATATCTCACACCAAGATTTAAAACTTAAAAAAACTTAAAATAGGTCGACATGGACCTATATTAGATCCCACATAAGACTACAATACTTATTTATCCTTCACACAACATCAAACCTATTAGGTTGACACACCATAAGACCTAATAATAAAATCCTTCTACTATGTATCCACATGCTGACACATGAACCTCAAAACTCAATGCCAATTGGAATCCATACTCAATTGCGATCTAGAAACTTATCCTCAAAAGCGCAAAGACAAAAAATCATCTACTGAGACATGTGACAAATGCACTACATAGAGAATAACTGTAATTTTCTATGCCAAACTTTGATACTCATATCTTTCAAACCACTTGTCAAAACATGATAGAATCTTGGAATTATATACATCTAACATCCACCAAAATAATGTTAAAAGTGCAAAGTGAAACCTTTATTAGTGGAGTGTTGCGGACCCAAACATAGATTCTTTATTACCTTGAATTAGCTAAATTGACACTTAGTCAATTTCCCACACAACTTTCCTTTCCGGATCAAGCCATCTTGCTAAGATGTCTTCCTCAACAACTCAAAAATCTTGTAGAATTGATTAAAATGATCTACAACTAAAATCTTCACATAAGTTACAATGCTAACACCAATGACAACACTACAATGCATTGTTATATACCTTTCATGCTTATGTTGCCAAACCGCATCCTCAATGACATTCTTCTAGTAATCTCCCCAAACTTCCAATGCGTAAATGGATTTAGGAAACTAGGTTTATTGTTTGTGATATATTTTGACATTTTTAGGGTAAACAATGACCTCTTCAATCTAGGAATTGAGTTTTTCTATTTTATAGCCCAATTTTTTTGTTAATATTGAGATGCAAGCTTGAGAAACCTTTCTTGGAATTTTCCACTTTTCAAAAAAATTGAAAGAGAAAAGGGATCACCAACACTATCAAATAATTACTAGAGGCTAAGAGGCCCATAGACTTATAGCACCATATTAATGTCTATGTGTGCACTAGCTCTATTAATGCATCTTTTGTGAAGTTTGGAAGCCAAATCGTCCATTTATAACTCGTGGAGATTTTTAAAAATATAAAAAAAATACAATTTCCAAAATGCATATTTGACTACAAATCTTAAATCCTTGGGAAACTTTAATGAATTTCAAAAAATATTTGTCAATTTTTGACAAATGGAGTGAAAGTTATGCCCCATCGAAAATTGCACAAATTACACTTAAATTTGGAGGTTTAAAAAAATATTAAAAAATATAATTTGTAAAATGTTTCAATACTAAAACTTCTCGATGATAAAACATTGGTGACAGAACCAACTTATCATTGACTATTTACACTTGAAAAAAGACCCACCCATTTGCAAGTTACACCAACATGAAAAAAAAGTCACCTTTTGCAAACACTTATTGACTATGGAGAAAAAAATCTCGCCTCCTTACAAAATTTGATTGTTTTCATAAAATTATTAATACAAAGTTGATAGTTAGAAATAAATGTGAACATTTACAAAAAAATATGTGAATGACAAGTCCGTGTGGGGTGAGAAATGCCACCAAAGTTGTGGGAGAGTTGGAGTCGTCATGGAGGACCTAGATGGTGATAACTGTTAAATTAAAGATGTCAGGTAAAAGAATGCACGTAAGGGGATTAAGCCCAAGGATAGGGTCATTGAAAATAAGCAAACTCCTTTCTTTGTACAAACTTTCCAAATGAAGATATTGTTGTGTGAGGAAAACCAGTGTTGTGAAAAAGTAGGGGTCACATGGTGACTACACGATGGCATGAGGACTTGGAATATTGATTGCTTTAGAAGATCCACATGTATGGTGATTTGTTGAAGGGTCTATGTGGGAACTATTTGTAGGATATGTGAGGGTGTGGGGGGTCATTTGGTCTCTACATCAAAACCCTCATGTGCAGGGTTGCCTCTTGTGAAGCAAACAACTTTAACTCTGTAGAGTTTGAAGGTCATATGTTATCTTTCTCAATGCTTGCAATTCAACCTTTCTTGAGCCACCCTCCACAACAGAGTTGTAGAATCTCATGAATTCTTGCTTTGTTTTATGCCTTCCCCACAATGCTTGCTATTTTGTTATGTGATAATGTTGGAGGAGCTACTCACAAAGGAAAAAGTAGTGGAGTATTATCTGCCAAATGGAGACCAATTATAATGAGTAGAAGTGGATGCACATAGGGTATAAAACCCTTTTTCGGATGGAGCAACTTCCCACTGATCAGGAAACTCTTTTCTCTACCAATTTTGGAGTTTAATACAAATGCTGAGAATATCTCCACTAGTGACCAATGGACTCCATATCAAACACAATCTAGGTACAAGACCTTGAAAAATAGGTTAAATATCCTACAAATAGGCCAAAATTGGCCAAAAAATTACAAAAATACAATTTTCTAGGTAAATGACTATATGGGTAGAGGGAAAATTTTCCCTCTGCTATTTTTTTAAAAAAATTTACAACTTTTCATACAAATGGCAAAAAAATTGCAAAAAATGGAAATTACCAAATTTAACAAAACAAGGGTATATCTTCATTTCTTAGGCCTTCCAAACGCAATGGCAATGGACCTATTTGGCTCCACGACACTTCGTTGATGGAGTTGAAAAACTTGATTCGCCATAAATCGAGAGGGAACTTATAATTCAATGCTCTAGGAGCAACAAATAATGAATGCAATATTCAAACTACCATGAAATGAATCAAGCACAATGCAAAATCCAAATAATTATCATAGAATGTGTATAGATATAAGGATCACTCCTTGTTTATATAGGACAAGAAGGAGGTAGGAAGGTGAAATAGAAAGAATAACTAACCCTCCAAGTGATGTGACACATGTAGAACACTTGGGACAAGTGTGAAGGCATGTGTCAAGTGTCTATGAGGTGAGACAACTAAACCACTAAGTAAACTTAAGCTAGTGTGAATAGGACCAGTAGGTGTACAAAATAGATAAATGGTAACTAGATGCATAAAGACACTTTTCACATTAACAAACATTACCCCCAAAATTCACTCAATCACGAAACCTCCCAATAATATATGATCTTTTCACTTGCTAAATCAACGTTCAGTAGTCTTGATCCTAATACATTACAAATGCTAAATTTGGCCACATAAATAAAAGTAGAATTTTAAAATTAATCTAATCACATCACTATAAATTACATTAAAAAATTATGCACTTTCAAAAAAATTACACCAAAAATTGTTACCATATGAGCCCAACCAGAGCATTAGAAGTGCCTAAATTAAGAATTTCTCAACAACACCTATGAGAATTTATAAATTTTAAAAAGCTTGACACAAAATCAAAAAATGCCTACACCATTATGAAGCTTGTAATTTTTTGCCCCAAATAAAAAAATTTCTCACAAAAAGGAGCCCACATAATTGAGAATAGAGCTTGCTAACATCAATAGTTAAAAAAATAAGATGGCTAAAATATTCCTTTCTTGATTGATATATGCTAAAACCATATGTACTTTTTGAAAGACTATTTGAGAAAATGAAAAACACTATAATATTCTATGAAACCACCAATAAGTTGTGGGATTTTTTGTGGGGTTAAACAACTAATTTCCCTATTGGTGGTAGGTTTTAATATCATTTACTAGGATAAATTAAGTGGTGGGGTTGCAATCGATGGGATGGGTCATGTAGTACTCCATGCTCAAGTGTTGTGTGCATACTCTACACTACAAATTGTATAGGAGTGAATTTGCACCCCTTATGCAAATTCCCCTTTTGCCTTTCTCCACTTTAGAAAACCAAATTTGGAGGCTTAATTCCACATAAGCTCGTTGCCTTCATTTCACTTGGCACCTATTTTGAGCATTGACAAAAGAATTTTTGTCGTGGATGCCCACGCGGCGCGTAGACATCTGTGCGGCACACTTACGTCCCTAGTAGATTCCTGTGGCTGGAGCCTGTAGAGGTGTTACACTTCTCATTGGTAGTCGATTTGTAATGCCCTCTTCGGCCGAATGACCCAAATATGGCCATTTTCTTCATCTCTCCTTCAAATTTCCTCCTTCCACATGCATTTCAACCTCTTCACAACTGCAAGCATTCAACGTCATCTCTTAGCACACTCTTCAAGCACTTCTAGCAACACTTTTGCACTCCATAGCAACAACGACATCACTCCATCAATTCAATAGAGCAAGTGTGGGACAATACCATTGCAGTAGAGGCTCGAATACTCTCATTTTCTCCTCCATTAGCCTTGAGTGCTTTTGGTGGAGGTGGTAAGATTCCCACTCCTCTCCTCTATTACTTCGTTGAGTAAGCACATTTACTATTTTGTAATGTTTTAGTGTTCTTTACTTTATTGTTTCCTTTATCATACTATCTCTCCATTATCGCTTTCTTGGTTGTTCATGGAGGTGGAAACACCTATACGAGGGTCTGACTGAGGTAGGCCCCTATATAGCCACCCAACAATTTTCCTCTTCTTTATGTGTAGGTGGACGTGCTTTTGGGAGCTACCTGGCAAACAAATTCCTTTGTGAGATTATTCCTGCTACCCTAACTCTTGTGTATTTACTTTATCATATTAGAGCATATTGTGTCTACTTCATAGTGTTATTTTGTCCCTTAGGAAGTAGCTAGCTAGGCCATTAGTCTGTTTTCTAGAGTTTAACCTTGTCTCTTTAGTCCTCTAGTCATTTGAGAGACACCAGTGCACCGCACTGTCATCCAAGGACTGTGCTTTTGTCCTCGGTAAGAGAGATTCTTGAAGCATACTATTGAACCTGAAAACCAACTCCCCTAGCCCCATTCCTAGCTTCAGGTCTGTAGAGTGATTTAGGGACCTTACAGTCCTCATCATTCTCATCCTGCATTTCCTAATACCCCTTTAAGCTGAGGTAAGTTAGGGCAGCCTTCCACTCTTGGCCCTTCGTGACCTAGGGCCTTGAACATGGTTGGTCCCCCTCTCTTACATTTTTGGTGAACCCAACGTGAACAAACATTTGTTCATCTGTTGGTGTTGAGGCTTCTCCCGTGTACTTCACAACTATTGTATTCCTGAGTGTTGTGAACATTTATGAGCATCACAACCCAGTCCACAACTTCTAGGTATATTGTCAGGATAAGTATACGACACCTTCCAATGGAAAGGACAAAGGTCACTACTAGTTTCTCTACAGGACTTTTCTTTGGTCCTGTCATTAGTATGGTTACGCAAGATCAGTTGTCAAGGGGTGAGGTAGGATTCTCTAACAAGACTGATCATGTCCCCACTCCTCCTATGTCTCCTACACCATCATTGGTGGATGAGTATGAAGTTGTTCAAATCCCTTCGGAATATGTTTCCGCCCTTAGAAAAGGGTTGACTGCTCTAGAAAATCACTTTGAAAGGAACCTAAAGATGGATAGGGTTGCTTGGGTCATTAGTGAATTAAAGTATATGATTGGAAAAGATCGAACAGGCTTGGAACTCCTGGCTAGTCTTCCTAGTCTAATAAAAGCATGTTCTCCTTCAAACGTTCCTAGCATTATGCGAGGAGCCAATTTTGAAGAGCATGAAGGACAGTTAGGAGTATCAATGCCTCCCACATCCATCTACATGGCCGATGCGGTCCCTTCTGTCAGCATCCCTTCTGTCTCTGAAAAACCTAAAAGTATCAAAGTAAACAAGGTCCCCTTGGGCTTTAGCTTCACCCCTCCTATCACCTCTAGTGGTGGAGGTTTTGGCTAGTTCTGGTGGAGGTCATGGTGGTGGCCTTGGAAGCGGAGGTGGCTCCAGCGGAGGCCCTACTGGTGGTGGTGGCTCTGGTGGTGGTTTCAATGGTGGTCACACCGATGGTTCTGGTGGTGGTTCTGGAGGAGGTTCCACTGGCCCTCTATCTTCTAATGACCCTATTTTGAATAGTCTTCTTTAGAACATGGGTAAGATGCAGAGCCAATTAACAAGTCTCTCTCAAGCCTCTACCCAGCCTATCTTCTAGCCCTTCTTCCGGCATAGCCTATTGTCGGTTGCAATTCTAAACACTCCCTTCCCTCAAGGAATGGAGATTCCTAAATTTGAGAAATACGACAGCAAAGGGGACCCACAGACACATGTGTTTGCCTTTAACGCCTTATGCACAAATTTCTTCCATCATGATACGTTGATGGCCAAACTGTTTCCCTAATCACTCAAGGATACAATACTCAAGTGGTACTGTTCCTTGCCTGACAATTCTATTTTCACATTTGACCAACTTGTAAATCAATTCCTTAGACAATTTCAAGCTAACATCAAGTCAAAGATGACATTTTTGGATCTCGTTCGATGCAAACAAGGAGATAATGAAAAGATCATTGATTTCATTGTGCACTATCAAGTGCTTCTTTCAAAAATCTTGTATCAGCTGCCCAATTATGATGTATAGAAGGTATTCATAGGGAACTTACAAAGGCCCTGGCAAGAAAAGTTCACCCTTATGAAGTATCCTTCTTTCACACATTTGTGTGTAGCCCTACGAGAGTATCAACATATGATTGTCCAGTTTGGGGGATCCTCCTCACACTCTCATTCTGAGGGAAAATCCATCGTACCACTCTCTGGGAAAGGTAAGACTATTGAAAATGTAGTAGCCGCTACTAACGACAACAGCCTCAGACATAACTAAAAGTTTCCAAAGTTATCAAAATCTTATTCTTCTATCTTATAGAAGTTGTTGAAGGATAAGATCATAACCTTACCAAGTCCTAAGCCTCTTAAGGAGCCCTACCCTAATTGGTATGATGGAAGCACTTATTGTTAGTACCATCGAGTTAATGGATATGATACTGAATGTTGTATGTGGTTGCGTCATGAGATACAGGACCGCATCGAGGATGGTACCATTCATCTCGATGGGAGTAAACAAAATGCTAACAAATCAATGGCGAAAGCTAATAGTGAAATGCAGATATACACAGACCCATTTCCATCATATTCTACTAACATGGTTATTGATCCCATTGATTCTCTTACTCAACTTGAGGCTTATGTTAACATGGTCACGATGGTGTCTACTGCTCTACCTACACTCAATTTTTCGAACATAACATTCATGTTGCAAGACCCTTAAACAACAAGCCCTCTCCCCTCTACATTCCTGCTCGCCTCAATGGTAACATTGTGACAGGGGTCTTGGTAGACCCCACAAGTCATGTGAATGTCATTACAAAAGAAACATTAGTATTGAATTTGTTATAGAGGGTAGAATACGAAGAAACAAAATCTACCATTTGTACGCACAATGTGTCTTAAACCATATGGCTCGATAAATTTGTTCGTCCCAGTTGGACCTAGGGTTGTTGACATGGTTTTCAAGGTAATTCCAAAGTTGGATTTGTTTAGACTGAAGCTAGGCATACCCTAGCTAGCTTCCATGAATGGAATCTCCTTCATTGTTCACAAATGTTTAAAATTTTCCCACAAAGGTGTCGTGCATGACATTGGATACCAGCCCTTGATGTCTCATGGTGGATATTCATTGGCTCACTTTTTGCCTACCCCAGTTGGTCTACTTCCTCTGAGAATAGACCTACTTTACAAGAATTATGTAAAGTATAAGACTGGGGGCAAGGGATAGCCTAAATTGACCCTTTTTGCAAGACAACAATCGGTCGGCTCCTCTTCCCAAGGCGAGAAGGAGAAGTCTGCACCGACTGCTCCCACTTCCCAGAAAGGAAAGGAGAAGGCCACGTCAACTCCCTTTCCTTCCCATAAAGGAAAAGAGAAGGTTCCCTTTTCCTGGACTGCCTCATCCTCTCCCCTTTCTTGGGAGTAGTATTGAACGAGTCACCCCAGCGGCTATCCATTGATTCGAATGATACCTCCTTGGCATAGGCCCAAGTTTAGGATCTCAAATCTCCCTAACAAATACCCCAGACTGTGGAACTACTTAAACATTAGAAAGAAGGGTTCCTGAAGGGAATTTGATCCGCGGCCTCCCACCACTCCTGCTCCTAAAGCAATGAACGGGAAGAGGCCTGCTGCTGAGGCTCTTGAGCCAACTCCCCCTGTTGCTTCTCATCCTTCCCCCTGCTCCTGTTCAAGAGTTTATTCCTCTACCAGAAACAACTGTAGTGGACACTCCCATGGCTGAGCAGGAGCCCTCCGCTCCCTCACAACCTCTGGCCTCCAGTTCAAAGAGTCGTAGGAACCACCATGTGTGCGAGCACAAGCGTCAGTGAAAGGATCTTCTAGCTAAGCAGGCTACTTCACAGAGGAAGGAAGAAGAGATGACCACCCCTACTTTAGGGCCTCATGTCGTGTCTTCCTCTTTCCTTCCCTCTACTTCCCTTCAGTCTAGTTTTGCATTGCTTCCAGCTTTCTCTATAAGTACAAATGTACCTAACCCCAAGAGGGTACATGTGTTCATCACTCCTTTGGTGGATCCACCATGGTTGATGTCCCTTTTGAATGTCCAACCTTTCCTAAAACCCTTAGATATGATGAACACCTCAGTTATATCTACTATGGTTCGTTCCTCCTCTTCCTCTGCACCTCTTGCCTCATCTATGGGGAGTTCACCTAAACCGACAAAGAAAGAGGTGGAGTGTGGTCCTTCTAGCAAGGAGGGACGTAAGAGGATCCCACCTTTTTCACAAAGTGGCCCCGCGCTAACTTGTTCTACCCTAGTGACGGAACCAGTCCCGACTTCCCCTGAGTTCATCACCGCTCCGGAGTCATTCGGTGAGCTTAGAGATGAATCTCGAGCATAGCCTGCCTCATCCATTGAAGTTAAACATGGTGCTCCTATAGGGTACATGTTTAACTCTATGGATGAGGTTTCGGCCTTGCCAACAATCTTCACGAAATCACTGACCTTGGCTCCACAAGAGCTCGATGGAGAGGACCTTACGAGGCCCTCTTCCTTAGCCCTTGTTGTGGGAGGGTTGAACGTTCCTCCCCTTCACATTACGCCACTACATGCTCATGCTCCTTCCCCCTACAATGATCTAGAGTGGGAAGCAGACGACCTCTTGGTTGATCAATGTTAGGAGAGGACCTCTTCTTGATCTTTAGATTAGATAAGTGTGTGTTATGATGTGATTCTCCCGTGATCATGCTATGTATTCCTAGATGACCCTTGTCACCCTTATTGGTGCTTGGATACAGGTGTGGTTTTTGTGTCGTAAACCTTCCTCTATTTGTATCATCATTCTTCCATGTTTGTGCTTGATTTTCGATAAATTGGGAACGATGCAAAGTATTGGGGGCATTTAGGCTTCCCTTACATGTTGAACCAATTTTTTATTTTTTCTTCTTGTGCATTCTTCAGATGGTCTGATATAGTAGGGGGTTGATGACAGTCCATTTATATACCATTACTATACATACATACATACATATATATATATATATATATATATATATATATATATATATATATATATATATATATATATTTATGAGCAGTTCTGACCCTGAAATAACAGGCTACCCCTGTACCCTTTGTTTGTGTTTTTCTCTTTTGCTTTCTCTTTATCTTTCTCTCTTCTTTGTTTGAGTTGTCCCTCTCATGTGTGACAACACTGCCTCTACAACATTTTGATTTTCAAAAAATGCATTTGTTGCGAATGAATCTTTTTTCTCAAGAATCCTTGCAAACTTTTCTTCAAAATCGCATTCTCAACTTGGAACCGTAATAGAACATGTTTCCTTAATCATGGGCTCATAAAGAAAGGATTTGAAAACCTTCCTCCGAAGAGAGAACAACTTTGACCTTCCCCTCGCATGGGGGCATATTCTTCCTTTCAAATTCCTTGATGAAGTGAACATCTTTCAAAATGATCCCTTGATGATGGATCAATTTGGGAAAGAAGACATTTGATTTCAAACTGTGCGTCCCTTGAGTGGACCTCTTCTTCACGGCGGGTTCTCGAATGACCCCTTTGAAAGTTTTCCAACTTGTTGGTGGTCTGTGTGATTGTCAGCTTACTTTTCTACATGGTTTCTTGCTGACATGTTCTACCTGCGGATAAACATGTCGCTTTGTAAGTGCACCTGTGAAGCCGCTTCTTGACTCTGTGGAGTCCACTTTCCTAGGTTTCCTCCATGTGAGAGATCTTTGGGGATACCTCCCTGTAGGTTTGAGAACCCGCAAGGCGCTTCCTTTGAGCTTCATCCATGTGAGATATCTTGGGGGTTACTCCCCTGTAGGTCTACGGGTCTATAGGGCACTTTCCTTGGGTATTCTTCATGCGATAGATCTTGGAGAATACCTTCCTTACAGATCTGTGGGTTTGTAAGGTGCTTCCTTGGCTTCCTCCATGTGAGAGATCTTGGGGAACGCCTCCTTGCAGGTTTACAGATTTATAAGGCACTTTGTTTCAATTTCTTCATGTGAGAGATCTTGGAGGATACCTTCCTTGCAGGACTAAGAGCCTGTGAGGTGCTTACTTCATGAGTCTTCCTTCATGTGAGACACATTGAGGGTTGCCTCCTTGGAGGTCCGCAAGTCTATAAGATGCTTTCTTTCTTCAGCTTCATGGTTCTGAGAAGCTATGAAGTCTTTTGCTTGCCCTATACCTTCAGGTTCGTCAAATCATGGTATGCTTCCTCAATGGTTTAGGTATACATTTCTAACCCTACTCTTCCTCGATTTACTTTACCGAAGCACTCATCAGTATTTATGCTCACTAAAGTGGGGGAAAAATGTATAGGAGTGAATTTGCACCCCTTATGAAAATTCCCCTTTTGTCTTTGTCCACTTTAGAAAATCAAATTTGGAGGCTTAATTCCACATAATCTCGCTGCCTTCATTCCACTTGGCACCTTTTTTGAGCATTAGCAGAGGAATTTTTGTTGTAGACGCCCGCGCGGTGCACTTACGTCCCTGGAAGATTCCTGCAGTTGGAGCCTGCAGAGGCGCTACACTTCTCATTGGTAGTCGATTTGTAACGCCCTCTTCGGCCAACCAACCCAAATATGGTCATTTTCTTCATCTCTCCTTCAAATTCCCTCCTTCCACATGCATTTCAACCTCTTCACAACTTCAAGCATTCAACTTCATCTCTTAGCACACTCTTCAAGCACTTCTAGTAGCACTTTTTCACTCCATAGCAACAACAACATCACTCCCTCAATTCAGTAGAGAAAGTGTGGGACAACACCATTACAACAAAGGCTCGAGTACTCTCATTTTCTCCTCCATTATCCTTGAGTGATTTTGATGGAGGTGGTAAGCTTCCCACTCCTCTCCTCTATTACTTGGTTGAGTAAGCACATTTACTATTTTGTAGTGTTTTAGTGTTCTTTACTTTATTGTTTCCTTTATCATACTATCTCTCCATTATCACTTTCTTGGTTGTCTGTGGAGGTGGAAATACCTAAATGGGGGTCTGACTGAGGCAGGCCCCTATACAACCACCCAACAATTTTCCTCTTCTTTGTGTGTAGGTGGGCGTGCTTCTAGGAGCTAGCTAGCGAAAAAATTCCTTTGTGAGATTATTCCTACCACCCTAACTCTTGTGTATTTACTTTATCATATTAGAGCATGTTTTGTCTACTTCATAGCATTATTTTGGCCCTTAGGAAGTAGCTAGCTAGGTCGTTAGTCTGTTTTCTAGAGTTTAACCTTGTCTCTTCAATTTTCTAGTCATACGGATGCCAGTGCACCACGTTGTCATCCTGGGACTGCACTTCTATCCTTGGGAAGAGAGCTTCCTGAGGCATAGTGTTGAACCCAAAAATTGGCTCGCTTAGCCCCATTCCTAGTTTTGGGTCTGCAAAGTGATTTAGGGACCTTATAGTCCTCATCATTCTCGTCTCGCATTTCCTAACACCCCTTTAAGCCAAGGTAAGTTAGGGAAGCCTTCCACTCTTGGCCTTCCATGACTTGGGGCCTTGAATGTGGTTGGTCCCCCTCTCTTACACAAACTATGTAGGTTTTTCCAGGTAGTACACCTAATAATTAATTTAAATTTTATTTTTAAAATTTGAATTAAAAATAATTAACCTTTGTACAAATATGATGCCCACTAATGTTTGTGTGGTAGTGTGCAATATACTACTTATGCAAGGGATATTTCCAAAGGAAAATCATGCTAGAGAGATGAGAGAGTTGAAGGAGAGGCTTGCTTCCTTGGAAAAAAGTCATAAAAGAGGAGTGGTCACAAGAGACATGAGTGACCAAAGGGAAGAGGAAAGTTCCCAAGAAGGGTCCGAGGAAGAGATGGATCCTGATAACTCGAGGATGGAAAAGCTCTTGAAAGCAGTCAAGGGAGATGGTCATAAGATCAAGATGGATTTACCCATGTATGGAGGAAAGATGGATAGTGAGGAACTCCTAGATTGGATAGGAGCATTGGATAACTACTTTGACTATGAAGATGTGCCAGAAGATCAAAGGGTGAAGTTGGCCAAGACAAAGTTGAAGCACCACGCCTTGCTTTGGTGGGATTATGTACAAAGTGATAGGAGAAAGAAGGGGAAGTCTAAAATCACCTCTTGGGATAGGATGGTAGCTAAACTCAAAAGAAAATTCCTTCCTAGTGATTACACCATACAGTTGTTCAAGAGGCTTCAAAATCTCAATCAAAAGGACATGGATGTGCAAACCTATACTGAGGAGTTCTACAAGTTGAGCATAAGGTTAGGTCATGTAGAAGATGAGGAGGAGAAAGTGTCAAGATACCTCAATGGGTTGCGATACAGCCTTTAAGATGAGTTGATCCTCACCAATCAAAGAACGGTAGAGGAGTGTTACCAATTGGCCATCAAGGTTGAAGATAAATTGAGGAGAAGGCAAGAAAAACAAAGAATGTAAGGAAAGCTTAGGTGCGGAACATACTCTCCTAACATCAAAACCTCAGGGAAGAATGCAGATATGACTTTAAATTTTTCAATTATAGTTCAATAAGATACACTTGAAAAGAATTAACTGAAAAGAGAAATGGACACATACACAATTGGACACCAAATTTACATGGGAAAACCCTTATGGGAGAAAAACCCACCACACCAAGAAAAGCCTCTTTGTATTACAGTAAGGAAAATTACATACAAAGATCATAATTAACTTTCGAATGTCAATTTTATAGCAGCAACATTCACTAATCAATCTTGTATAGAATCGTAATCTAACAATGCTCTCAGACACATACAATGAACCCACTCAAATCAATCTGTGTTTAGTATCGAACAAAAATCTCCATTACCCCAATCGATGATTGTCATCAGTTACAAAGTATATTTCATTTTGTTCATGGTATGTTGATCTTCCACACAAGAACGGTCGCAACAGTTCAACTACCAATGGTTCTCCTTCCACTTCACTCATTGGTTCAAAACATACCACGTCGGACAATCGTTCAATCAAAAAGTTCAACTGTATCGCATGTCAATGAGACACTAGACTGTGTCTCCCCGATCGACAAGACCAAAGGTATCGGCAACACTCTAAGAAGTTAGACCGATAACAAAACAAGTCTCCCCGATATCACAAGAAAACCAATTGTCCATTGGCAAGAGATCATACCGAATGCAAAACCATCAGCCAAACCAACTCTATCGGCAAGACTTCTCACCGATGTCCATTGCAAAACTATCAGCAAGACCATCGCTGTCTCTAGGACTTCCAAGAAGCTCAACCATCGACAATATACCACATTGACGCGAAATATTAGTAGTCATTAGTTTATAAATAAAATCCCAAAGACTTTAGGTATCCACGAGTTAGTCCGTTTATTACCAACTTACTCGTACACCGCATTTGACCATCGCACCGAACTATTGGTCATTCCTTGTGGTCTCCACCATGACACGCGTTCACTGCTTGTGCATTTCTGGAGAATCAAGCTAGGAATCTACAATATTCTCAACAAGTCTCCCAGAATTCCAAGTGGTCCTCACATCCGTCAGCTTGTCGCTCAATCAAAGAAAACACAAACTTACAACTTCCATAGTAGGTTAGGAAAATCCCGAACACCGCAACATTGAAGGAGATCGACCAGTCGGGAAGTTAAGAAACTTATGAACTGTGCGACAAGGTTCCAAGGTTCAGGATTTGGGTGATAGGCTGATAAAGAAGACCAACAAAGGATAAATCCACCAAGTCTTTAACAGAGATACAAGCCAGCAAGTTGAGGCACAATTTCCAACCATCTCCCACTTGACGAAGACTTACTGGCTTCCTTCAAACTCGAAGTTAGTGAAGGTCATGGGCTCCAAGGCCCATCAAACTGGCACACCACCTGTACTTTTCTATGCTCATTGGTTTCGTCAATGCATCTGCAAAATTTTCCAAAGTATCCACTTTTTCTAAAGAGACCTTTCCATCTTCTACCATATCTCGAACAAAATGATATTGCACATCAATATGTTTCGTCCTGGCATGGAAAGTAGGATTTTTTTCCAAACAAATAGCACTCTGACTATCACAGTAAATTGTAATTTTCCCTGCATCAAACCCAATGTTAGAACACAAACGTTTTAACCAGATTGCTTCTTTACAGGCATGTGTTGCTACCATGTATTTTGCCTCTATAGTGGACAAAGCAACTACAACCTACCACTTACTCATCCAACTAACTACACCACCATTCATCATGAAAATATATCCACTGGTGGATCTTCTGCTGTCAATGTTCCCTACCCAATCAGAATCTACATAGCCTCGAATGCTGAGAGTCCTCTGTGATTCAACCAAATTTCCATGGTAACACAAAGCATATTCTGAAGTGCCCTTCATATATCTAAACACTCTTTTCACAGCATCCCAATGTGCCCTTCCAGGATTTGCCATAAAATGACTAAGTACTCCCACTGCTTGGGCAATGTATGGCCTTGTACAAACCATTGCATACATTAAACTACCAACTACACTAGCATAAGGCACTTTGGTCATGTCCTCTATCTCAGTAGGAGATTTTGGACAATCATCAATAGATAACTTCGTTCCCTGCAAAACTAGAACAACTAGCTGCTTGCACTTAGTCATACAAAATCTCTCCATAACAGTATTAATATACTTACTCTGACTAAGCCAAAGTTTTCTACTCTTCATGTTCCTAGTTATTTCCATTCCCAAAATATACCTGGCTGCACCAAGATCTTTCATTTCGAACTTTGCAGACAACTGAGATTTTAGATCAGAAATCATTAACTTACTATTGCCTATGAACAACATATCATCAACATAGAGAGCAATAATAAGAACACGATCATTTTTAGCTTTGTAGTACACACAATGATCATATTTCAATCTTAAAAATCCCAATGACAAAACAAAAGTGTCAAACTTCTGGTACTACATTCTAGGAGATTGTTTTAATCCATATAGAGATTTTTTCAACTTGCAAACTAGATTTCTTTTACCTTTTTCCACAAAGTGCTCAAGCTGGGACATATGAATTTCTTCTTTAAGGTCACCATGAAGAAATGTTGTCTTCACATCCATCTGTTCAACCTCTAAGTCATACGTTGCTGCAAGTGACAAAAGAAATCCGATAGACGTCAACTTAGCTACAGGAGAAAAAATTTCTCCATAATCAATTCCCTCTACCTGGGAATACCCCTTCGCAACCAACCTTGCCTTATACTTTTCCACACTGCCATCCAGACCTATTTTCTTTTTAAATACCCATTTGCAGCCAACAGCTTTTCTGCCTTCAGGAAAGGGCACCAAACTCCAAGTATCATTCTTTTCTAATTATGCCATTTCTTCATTCATGGCTTCTAACCAAGAGTTTGTATCAGGCATTCTAAATGCCTCTTTTATAGTCCTAGGCTCATCAGTGCTAGAAATTAAAGCATAGGCACAAGTAGAATCTAACAAAGAAAACCCATACCTATCAGGTTGCTTTCTTTCACGTGTTGACCTCCTCACAGGCTGAAGCTGGGGTTGTTCTTCTTCTTCAGAACTCTTAGAACTACTTGAGCTCTCCTCAATTTCAGGTACATTTTGAATTTTCAATTCCTCTTTATTTGGTGTTGGAGGAATTTCAACTATATCCTTTTTATCTTCTAATTTTGTCTCTAACTGCAAATCCAAAGTAGAAGGCTTTAGCTCACGAAAAATAACATTCTGTTGTATAGAACCTTCTCTGTATAAGGATTCCAAAGCTTGCATCTGTTTATGCCAGCATTATAACCAATAAAAATATATTTAACAGCCTTGTTTCCAATTTAGACCACTTTTCATTCGACACATATGCATATGCCTCACAGCCAAAGACACGAATGTGTCTTAGAGAGGGCTTCTTTCCAGACCATGCTTCCAAAGGTGTTTTCTCAACAAGAGCAGAATTAGGAGAACGGTTTATTAAGTAACATGTTGTTGCAACTACCTCAACCCAGAACTTCTCCTCCAAGCCAACACTGCTTAGCATACTTCATGCTCTTTCCATCACTGTCCTATTGAACCTTTCAACAACTCCATTTTACTGTGAAGTGTAGGGTGTAGTTTTATGTCTTTTAATCCCATGATCTTTACAGTACCTTTCAAACTCATCAGAACAAAACTCACCGCCATTGTCAGTCCTTAAACATTTTATTTTTCTTCTAGTATGATTTTCCACAAGGTTTTTTAATTCCTTAAAATGACTGAACACTTCTGATTTACTTTTCAAAAAATAAACAAATGCCCTTCTTGAATAATCATCAATGAACGATACAAAATATCTTGATTTAGACAAGGAAGGAACATTTACTAGACCAAAAACATCATAATGTATATAATCAAGTAAACCAGAAGATTTGTGAGGACTGGAGTAAAGTGAAACATAGTGTTGTTTACCTTATATGCAATGTTCACAAAACTCGAATTCGAGGTTACAATCATCAAGCCCTTCAACCAGGTTTTTATTTTTCAAGGTTTTTAAACCTTTTTTTCCAATGTGGCTAAGCCTATGATGCCAGAGCGTAGTCTTTTTTGCTGGAAGTTTAACCTCCATAGAGTTTGCACTATCAGGAAATTTTTCCTCCTTTTCTCCATGAGTAGCCTTCTGTGACTTTGCAAAGACACTATTGCATTGCATAGCAAATGTATCTAGCTTATACAAGGTACCAATACTAGCACCCCTAGCTAGCACCATTGAGCCTCTAGTCATTTTGCAACCATTTCCAGAGAACATGACTTGCACTCCAACATCGTTCAGCTTACTAACAGAAAGTAAATTTTGAGCCAAACCTGGTATATGCATTACATCATTGATTCCCTTCACTCTTCCATCAAAGAACTGAATTCTGACTCTTCCACGACCAACTATTTCCAAAGATGAATCGCTTGCCAAATACACCCTTCCACCATTGTATTTTCATACTTAGTGAACCAGTCTCTATGAGATGTCATGTGGAAAGATGCTCCAGAATCAATCAGCCAGACATCATCTGATGCCTGAGTTGCCAAGGCTGTAATGAAAGCGCCTGCATCACTCTAAGAAGAATACTTCTTCTTCTTTTTCTCCTCTTTGTAATCCTTTCGGACATGACCAGGTTGCCCACAATTCTAGCACTTCACCTTGGACTTCTTTCCAGGAGACTTTGATCTCCCTTCTGATTTCAATTTGGACTTCTTGTCCTTCTTCTTGCCTTTTTTCTTTCAATCTCCCTCGAACAGCAAGAGCCTCCTTCGCCATCTCAGAAGATTTTCTTCTCATCTCATCTGATAACAAAGAAGCAACAATATCTTCCATTTTAAAAGTGGATGTCGTACTCCCAATAGCCATCACCAAGTGATCCCAAGAATCTGGCAAAGAACATAACAATAGCATACAATGATCTTCTTCATCAATCTTTACACCCACAGATGCTAACTGAGCAATCAACATGTTGAAAGCATTCAAATGATCAACAACATATGCTCCTTCCTACATTATCAAAGAGTACAACTTCTTTCTCAAGAACAACTTATTCACCAAGGACTTGCCCTAATAAATAGCTCCTAGTCTTTTCCACAAAGAATATGCAGTCTTTTCTTCATGAACATTCAGAAGAACAGAGTCTACTAAACAGAGCCTTATCATCCCCTTTGATTTTTGATCTACAAGGTCCCAATCCTCTTGCTTCATGCCTGTAGGTTTCATTCCAGACACAGCAAGCCAAAGATCACGGTCAACCAACAGATCTTCCATTTTAAGTTTTCATAACTCAAAATTGTTGCCATTGAATTTCTCAATTTCAATCTTTCTTGACGTGCTTGCCATCTTAATTTGTAATTTGAATTACCAGACTTCTATAAGACTCCCACTAAACAGAATTGACATAAAAAATCCATCGTACCCACAAGGATAACACAACTGGCCAGACTCTAATACCACTTGTAAGGAAAGCTTAGGTGCGGAATAAACTCTCCTAATGTCAAAACCTCAGGGAAGAATGCAGATATGACTTTTAATTTTGCAATTACAATTCAATAAGATACACTTGAAAAGAATTAACTGAAAAGAGAAATGGACACATACACAATTGGACACCAGATTTACGTGGGAAAACCCTTACGGGAGAAAAACCCACCACACCAAGAAAAGCCTCTTTGTATTACAGTAAGGAAAATTACATACAGAGATCAGACTTAACTTTCTGATGTCAATTTTACAGCAGCAACATTCACTGATCAATCTTGTACAGAATCGTAATCTAACAATGCTCTCAAATGCATATAATGAACCCACTCAGATCAATCCGTGTTCAATATCGAATAGAAATCTCCATTACCCCAACGGATCATTGTCATCAGTTACAAAGTATATTTCATTATGTTCATGGTTTGTTGATCTTCCACACAGGAACGGTCGCAACAGTTCAACTACCAACGGTTCTCCTTCAACTTCACTCATTGGTTCAAAATAGACCATGTCGGACAATCATTCGGTCAAAAATTTCAACTGTATCGCATGTCGGTGACACACTAGACTGTGTCTCCCCGATGCCAAAATACCCGATCACATAGCTATCAACAAGACCAAAGGTATCAGCAACACTCTAAGAAGTCAGACCAATAACAAAAAAAGTCTCCCCGATATCACAAGAAAACCAATTGTCCATTGGCAAGAGATCATACCGAATGCAAAACCATCAGCCAGACCAACTCTATCAGCAAGACTTCTCACCGATGTCCATTGCAGAACTATCGGCAAGACCATCGTTGTTGCTAGGACTTCCAAGAAGCTCAACCATCGACAATATCCCACATTGACGCAGAATATTAGTAGTCATTAGTTTATAAATAAAAGCTCAAAGACTTTAGTTATCCACGAGTTAGTCCTTTTATTACCAACTTACTCATACACCGCATTTGACCATTGCACCAAATTGTTGGTCATTCCTTATGGTCTCCACCATGACATGTGTTTACTGCTTGTACATTTCTAGAGAATCAAGCTGGGAATCTACAATATTCTCAACAAGTCTCTCAGAATTCCAAGTGGTCCCCATATCTGTCGGCTTGTCGCTCAATCAGAGAAAACACAAACTTACAACTTCCATAGTAGGTTAGGAAAATCCTAAACACCGCGACATTGAAGGAGATCAACCAGTCAGGAAGTTAAGAAACTTATGAACTTTGCCACAAGGTTCCAAGGTTTAGGATTTGGGCGATATGCTGATAAAGAAGACCAACAAAGGGTAAATCTACCAAGTCTTTAACAAAGATACAAGCCAACAAGTTGAGGCACAATTTCCAACAAAGAAGGGGTAGAGGCAGAAATTCTAGAGGAAGAGGGTCATATGATGATGCAGGAGAGTCTTATGAGAGTCACGGAGAGGCAAGCCATACATAAGAACAAGTTGCATATTCAAGAGGTGGCTTTTGGGGAAGGAGATCAGATTCTAGGGGCATATTTGGAGGCCAAAGAGGAGGTTCAAGTGGTTTTACAAGGAAGTGTTATAAATGCAACAAATTTTCAAGCCACCAAGCATGGCAATGTACTAAGGAGCAACCAACTACTTCTGTTGGAAGAGAGAGAAGAAATTAGATTGCACAAGGTGGAGATGATGTGGAGAGTGTACATTCTTCACCACATGTTGAAGAACCGGAGATTGGAGAGTTTTTGATGATGAGAAGGATTCTACTCAAAGGGACAATGGAGAAAGAACTACCACATAGAAAGCCTCTTTTTGAAACTACATGTAAAATTCAAGGTCAGTGTTGCAAAGTAGTGATTGATTCTAGTAGTACAGATAATCTGGTTTCTCTTGAAATGGTTGAGAATTTGAAATTACAAAGGATTCCTCATGCTACTCCCTACAAGGTATCTTATTTGAACAAAGGTTAGCAAGTAGTTGTAAATGAGAAAAGTTGGGTTGATTTTCATATAGGGGGATACAAGGATAGGGTTTTGTGTGATATAATACCAATGGATGTGTGTCATTTTATTTTGGGGAGGCCTTAGCAATATGATAGGAATTCCAAGCATGATGGTAGGAAAAATATATGTCATAGAGAAAGAGGGAGTTTCCTACACCCTTACACCATTAAAAGAGGAAGTTTATGAATCACAAATAGGTTCTAATGCTATTTTGGTGAGTGAAAAGGAGTTTGTCCAAATCATGGAGAAGGAAGAAAAATATCCAAAGGTGAGGTCAAAGGTGATATTGATGAGTCAACACAAGTTCCCACAGTCCATGATGGAGGACAAGGTGGATTTTGAAATCATGATCAGACCCCAGACTGTCATGACAGCAGTCGACATATCTAATTTTCCATGGGAGATCCAAAGCATGTTGAAGGACAATATAGACATAGTTATGGATAAATTTTCACCTTCTTTATTCCCAATGCAAAGAATCAATTATTTACAGTTGTTTGAAGCAAGTAGATTTGAGTCTAATGTGCAAGTTGGGCAAGGTGAGTTGATGGTAAACAAAGTGCAGGGTTTATATTTCTAGTTGTTAAGCTGCAAGAATAGAGTTTTCTATTTAGTTCACTGCATTAGATATCTATCATTTGAGTTTGGGGATGCAAAGAACTTTATGTCTACTGCTAAGGCAGTAGAGAGGGCTATAGATGGGGAAGGTAAGGTTGCCATTGTGGATTTGCAGACCAAGAAATTTTAGTCAGATGTTGCCATGTTGACAAGGTCACTAAAAGAGTGTGAGAAGTAGGGCAAAGAATACATAGCCGGTGATGGTGCTCAACAAATAGTTTAAGAGGAAAAAGTTAACATTGTTATCACCCAAGTGCGGGAGGAAGAGTATCATCAAGCTGATGGGAAGACTAATCAGTTCCAACTATCATTGCATACAGTATCTCTAAAAGGTAAATTGCAATATAGTTTATCTAACTGTTATATGGTTTGTCAAGGGTTATTTGCAATTGTAAGTGATTTTCAGTCTCTTCAAGCCCAAGAAATCAGGTAACTTGAGTTTTTTGCTTCACTATAAAATCTAGAGCCATTGTCTTAGTTGTTAGAGCATTGTTGGAAGAAGGATTTAGAGGTGCAGATGGGGGTTTATTTTGACAAGTTCAAGTACCTTTGCCAAGTGTTCAAGAAACCTAAAGTGAAGATGAAGCAAGCATGGGTCTATTTCAAAGAAGGTAATAGGTAGGGATCTAAAGACATCAAGAAAGAGATTGCAAGCATGGTTTCATGCTGCTACCACCCCATTCAAGTGGAACTTGAATCTTTTCTTCCCTGGGAGTGTGGTGCAAGGGCACCTAGGCTCTCGGGCCTCCAAGAGGGGTCAAAGTTGATGTTTTGGTTTTTGTGAGTTATTTTCATGTAATAAGGTCTTCAATTACCATTTCATGTCTGTTTTATTCAATCTTGATTCATTAAAAGTGTTTTAGTGTGTAATTGCAAAATATTGTCAAGTTGCTTAAATGTTGTCAATGCAACTTTTGTATGTTTTTGCAAAAAGTGATTAGAACGATGTTTTGTTAGTTGTAGTTTGAAAAGTAGTTGGAAACAATTGGGAGATGTTGGGAAATTCCTTAAGAATTCCTTGTGTGGTTGGCATCAAGGTTGGATGTTGAAATTGGAGATCGAATCAATACAAAAAGTTTGTTTTCTGCATTTTCTAACGTAATTTTACTGCTATAGTTGATTATACAGCTCTGTACGATCTTATCATGGCTTGAATCTGATTGGTAATGATAAAGTAGTGAATCTTCTTTCCATTTCACTTAGTTTTGTTCATTTTCATTAAGATTTGATCAAGTTAGAGTAGATTCTTCTCGGACTAGTTTAAACCCTAGCCAGGGTAACTTGAAGGGAAGGAAAATGTGTATCTCACCATTCCACTGATATAAACTTTTGAAACTTAGTGGAATGGATTTGGAAATGTTTTTCTTTGTTTTCAATAACTTGTAGAAGAAGGGGAAGATGTTTGGCATGTGCAACATTGCTACCCTAGCCTAATATCCTCATGTATTAGGCCTAGGAACCCTATAGGCTTAGGGTTTTGTTGAAAAGCTTTTAGGAGATTGTTTTTAATGTTTGGAATTATTGTTTCAAGCCTTATAAGACATGTTTGAACCATTGGAGGGGAAGAATAGACCCTAGAGTGCATATACCCTGCTGCTACCAAGCTAAATCACCAATTAGGCTTAGTTGCAACAAGAGGACAGTCAATTTTAGAGGGTTTTCGTACAAAGGAATATACCCTAGTTTTGAGATATGTTTGTAAATGGCGAAAAGGTTATCTGAAAGTTCCTTTACATTTTGAATGTCATGTTTCCTCTAAATTTTTTTAAGGAAAAACCAGTATTGAAAGGCTATAAGGAGAATGAGGGAAAATGAAGGGAAACCCATGATTGAATGCTTAAGAGGTTAAAAGATTGATTTTTTGTGGTTATTTTGAAGTTGCCCACCCCTGCTCTACATCAAAGAGGTAAATTGGTTAGGTAAAATACCTTGTTCATACCAAGGCTTTTGCTTAATTAATTTTGTATCAAATTACCACAAGATGATAGGTTACTATATATATTAATGTATGACCAAGCAAAAATGTGGTAGCATTTTTTAGGATGGAGATGATAATACCTTAGTTTACAAGTTCCAAGCTACCTATAATATAGGTGATCTTTGGATTAGTCTTTGTTCCAATGTTTACCAATAAATACAAAAATATATTTCTCTATATTTCAATCTCTTTTTTGTTTGTACTTGGTAATTCAAGGTTTTCATTTTATGTAGATGTGTTTTGACATTCTTTATTTTGTTTATTTCATATAGTGTATGAGGATCTAACTCATAGTTATATGAAGTAATTTCTTCTATTGCCTTATGTAAGGCAACTTAGAAAAAAATCAATTGTCCCATTATGTAATTGAATTGATGTGTAGCAAGAATAAATCATGAGTCCTAATAAGTCAAAGAGATAGCCCGCTATATTGTATCTAAATAAATTTATTCTAAATAATCCTTCTTATTTTTTATGGATTATCAATGTTGTAAAACTAAGATATATTTGTTAGATTGTACTTATCTACATCCACTATTTCCTATTCTTTATGCCTTGTGATTCCATTTTTCTCTTCAATTTTTGTCAAATAAATACAAACTTTTCAATAATAAAATATGAGGGTGTCGTACTTGTAATATGTGTGAATCTATGCTTATTGAATTCTTTCTTCTAGTGACTCTAAAAATATGTATTTTTTTGTTTATTTCTTCTTTGTTCAAATTTTGCAAATCAATATTGTCAACATTATTGCAACATCAATGATATTGTAACATTTAAAATTTATTCACATCACTTGTTTGAAGTCATATTTGTTTGGGGTGAGGGTTGTGACTTGATTGGCTAAAGCATCTTGTTGCAGGCAATAGGTCACGAGGTCCAGTCTCACCCCCATCCCCATGGTATCAAAGGGTGCGCCGTACCATCATTGATCATGTGAAAAATGTTTACTAGACACACTGTAGTTTATAGGGGGGCTACTTGATTCTTACAATCTAAAAAAATGAGTATTTTCATATGATCTTATTTTTAAATTAACTGTGATGTTCAATATATTTTGCTAATAAACATTCATAAAAACATTTTAAAGAAAAGTTGTTAAATATTTATTTGATTAATCATAAGAAAATGAATCTATATATCATACTAAATATTTTACAATTAATTAATATAGACACAGTATAATTATATTTACTAAATAAAAATACAAATACAAAAAATTGGACCTTAACTATATAAATAAAATAGAAAATATAGAAGAAGACAATTAAAATGAGAAGAAAATACTAAATACTAAAACATATTTATTATATAAAATAGAAATGTATAATGAGAACTACACAAACAACTAATAATCAAAACTCATAAAGCAAAGTCAACTCACGACAAATTAGAATGATTATTTTTTCCTACTATTTTTTTATCTATTTAGTTGACTTTATTTTTTTTGAAACTATTTATATCATAAATATGATTGGTTAAAACTTTAAGTATTAAGGGTAGATTTATAGGAATGATCTTATTTGATAGATTTTTTAGATTTTTTTTTAATAGATGTTTGAAATATTTGAGAAAGTTAAATAGAACAATTTTTTTAGATATAAATAAATAAAATTTAAATTTATGTATGTAATTTTTAAATTTTTTTTCTCAAAATATAGTAGATATTATATATTTTTTAATATTTTTATATTAATATATATTATAAAGTTTTGATGTCTTTATATTTAAAAATTAAATGTCTATTTTAAATATTTTATAATTATTTTTAATTTATAATAAGGTGCTTCTCTAAGTAATATTTTGATGTTTTAATAGTGAAAATTGTTTTAATTTTTTTTTGGTTAGTAAGAGATATAGTATTTTAATTTACATTACTAAATAATAATATAATGTTAAAGGGTTCACTTCGCAGCGTGACGGTAAAGTCACAGGCCCTGTTGATAGGGCAGCACAGGTTTGAGACTCTCCCCCCCATCACACGAAGGAGGCTCTGCTGATTGCTGAAGGAGGAATGAAGGAGGTAAGTTACCCCGTGGCAATAGCATGGAGTTGGTGAAAATGAGGAGCTCGTGGTAGATGCAGAGGATCGGACACCAGGCTGGAAGTCGTAGTGGAGGCGGGAAGAATATGGTTCAGATTTGTGGAGAAGTACACGCCAATGGGAGGTCAAGAACACACAGAGAGTCAAGGGTGGCAGGTGACTGGTGACTGGGAGGAGATAGAGTACAAGTGGAGAAGGAGGTGCAGAGAGATGGCAGGTGGCTGAGAGAAGGAGTATGGAGCAGAGAGACATGGAGAGAAGGGAGAACAGAGGAAGAATGGAGTACGGGGTGGAGGAGAGGAGGGAGATCAAAGGAAACAAAGTACGGGTAGAGGAGAAGAGATGTGCGGTAGGAGGTGGAAGGGAGATGAAAGAGACAACAGGGGGAGAAGAAGAGAAGCAGAGGCGACGAAGGGAGAAAGGAAGGAAAAAGGAAGAAAGAAGGAGAAGAGTAGAGGAGTGGAAGCGGAAGCAAAGGAAATGAACTGGTGTCAAACCAGACAAACATGGGGATGAGGTCCCCCATAAATTGTGGCCTCACTAGTTCAAATCTCCAGTCGAAAGCGATCATCGATCAAAAATATATATATATAATCTTAAAACTCCCCTATTTATGGGGCTCCACAATCTCATATGTGTCTCAATATGAGAAATGAGATCAAGTGGACACCTCTGAAAGAAGGATGGATCAAGATAAATTTTGACTGAGCGTCACATGAAAACCTTGGATTAGCAAGAGCTCTGGTTGTGTGATATGTGATTGGAATGAGAAAGTGATGATGGTGGCAGTAAGGAAATTGGGTCAATCCACAAACAATGAGGTAAAATTTCAAGCAACTCTATTAGGGCTAGAGATGGGGAAAATTAAACCTTCGTAAGGTCCATTTAGAAGGAAACTCTCAAAATATCATTAATGCAATCCAAAATAATTACACCCCAAATTGGAAATCAAACAAATGGGTGGGGGTGATCGAACAGTGTCTAAAGTATTTTCAAAACTTTAAAATCTCCCACATTTACCGAGAGGGAAATGGGATGGCAAAAAAAGTTGCCAACACGGTGACTAAAATGCATGGAGACGAGGCAGAGGTGAATTTAGAGGTATGTTAGCACGAGTTACACCAAAAAAAATTAGGGAGATCATGATGAAATGCAAGAACATAAATAAGGAAGGATAATAGATAATCATGCTCCTTTAAGGTGTAATGTGCTAAAGGACCGAAGAAGTGTTAGGAAATTATTGCAACTGAGGCTTAAAAAGAGCATGGGAGATCTTAACCATTTTTAGTTTTTCATAGAGTGAGAATGGACACTGAAAGTTGCAAATCCCTAAAAGTATGCCAATCTTTATAATTAGGTTTCACATGTGAATTGGTCAACAAAAAAAATCAATCAATATGATTGGAATTCCCTGCACTTTAGGCTCTGCTATGCCTAGGTGGGCATTACCTTTATCACCAATGAATATACACTCTCCACAATTGCTTGGTGATGATTAAGCAGATTATCTCCTCATATGAGTTTAGAGGGTTTGTTTAATGTTAACTCCTTGTTCAGTTATCCACTCTTAATCTATTTTATACTAGCATGAGGGTGTAAAATAGATTACCTCTAAACTACTACTCTTTACAATAATGGTACAAGGAATTGTTCTAGAAATGAATTGATCGGTGCCTTATCTGGGTAACAAAGTCAAATTTCAATTGTGTGTTCACTTTTCTGGTTACAAATCGAATTACTTGGCATTGTTCTATTTATGCCTTGCATAAATGTGCAAAATTGTAGCTATGAAGCTCTTCTTATCAATCCCAATGATTTCCCTAGGTTACTATGATGCACTTACAAGAGTTTAATCCTTACTTGAAGGAACCAAATAAATTAATCACACCAAAATAGTAAATGTGTCTGGATAAACCAAATATATCCCTGATACATTGATTTAAACAAGGAAAAACCAAATTGGAGATAGCAAGATAACCTTTGTCAATAACATTCAACAAGTAATTGACAACCAAAATGTGAGAACCATAGAAAAGTAACTTCTTTACTGATATGTCTCAGTTACAAACCTTCACAATGTCTCTTTCCAAAAAAAATCCCCCCTCTCAACAGTCTTGTTTTCCCTCTTATATAAATGAAGGAAGCAACAAGCTACAAAAAATTTACATTCAAATAACTCTTCGTATTCCCCACCAATTCATTACATTGACAACAATTTTTTATTCTGAAACATTTAATTTTCTCTCTCGTGAAATTTTTTAACATTATTCCCACCTTTGGTATGACATTCTGATAATTGATGACATTGGATTTATGTTCAATTGCTACACCGCATCTTCATTGAACACTCTAGTCAATTTTCCTTGTCTGCACTCTCCTATATTGGATGCATACCATGTTACCATAGGCATTTATTTTCCTCCCAGTGGGGTTGCGAGCTTCTTTTCACAACTGAGTAACTTCCTACCACTATCCTGCACCCTTCTTGTCTAACTGTCGCGGTATAGCGGGTCACATTTGATGCTATTACTTTTCCTACCACCAGCTCGCAGATGTTATCTTTCTTTATTGTGGTGATATGGGAGGCTCCACCGTGAAACTGCATCGGCTTCAAGATCCTCTTTGTGGAGATTTGGGAATGTTATCACAGTACCACAAACTATTCATTTGTCTCTTATGAGGGTGTAGGTCATGTCTCCAACATACATCACTTTGTCAAAGGGACCCACAATTATCTCTCATCGACACGTGTCTTTCCTCCCGATGTATGCATTTACTATTTGTCAGGTCTTCAAAGGGATGATGAAACAAGTCTCTTCAACACAGTGCAGTCTCCTTGATGATGCTTCATACTGCCTTATATTTTTGTTACTGCCATGCCACTTATATCTTTGCTTCACTCTTGCAAGGATGCAAGGAATACCCCACTACCACACCACGTCCTCTTAGCTCCTACGGGGACTCAGGCTATGCTGAGAACACTCCACCCATTACCGCCACACCGAGGTTGCTATCTTTCTTTGTTGTAGTGGTGCAGTAACATTGTCATAAACTCCCAATATGGTTTGTGCTCTCTGATGAATTTGATGTCAGAGGGACTTTGTAGTGTCTTACCCCAATATTCCAATGTGTCTCCGACAATGCTTTATGCTCCATCATGTGAATCATTTCATTGAAGGGACTACAAAATACTTCCTCCCAACATCATGTAGTCACTTCGATGATGTCAACATTGTCTTCATTCAAATCCTTCTATCAAACATATTTCAAATTGACTCGTGTCGATGCAGTATAGTATCTTCAACGGTGCTTATCTTGACTTCCTTATGCTACTTTATGTATCCTGCCATCCTGCTAGGGCCTGGAACCAATCCCGCAGGAGCACAATAACAACCGGATGTTGTATTCTGCTCACCGCAATACCGCCAGGGCCTCCAATTTCCTCCATGTTAGTACGGTACATAGAAAAACGCAAATTTAGGTTAACAACGCATGCATGAATGCAAGTTAGCATTGAAAACCCATACATGAGTTATTGAAAATGACTTAGGGAAAAACATGACTCAAGAATTTTGGACCTGGGAAATGAAAGATGAAATGGTTACGACTCATTTAACAGACCTAATGGACTCTAGGAACTAGGGTTTGACAAACATTGAATTCAAGCTAGGTGAAAATATTCTAGCCCTAACAACAACTCTAGTTGGGGATGAATGGCTAACTAGACATTACAAGAATCTAGGTCTCTGGTGAAAGCAGACCAAAACACAAAACTAGACAAATAAAGAAAACCAAAACTGGGAAAGGGAATGTTGGTAAATGGTCAGCACTCCCCTTGGGATTCGTGGCATGGACTAACCGCCTCACATGGATCCGTTAACTCTTGCAGTTGTATTGGGCATTAATAGGTCAATCTTTTGGTGCAACGACAATTGTGGGCCAACAAGTGGTATCAGAGCTAAAGGTGTCGGGTTTGAATCCCCTCAGGTAACACTAAGGGGGAGTTTGTTGGCAGATGGCCAACACTCCCCTTGGGATTTATGACATGGACTAACCACCTCTCGTGGATCTGTTAACTTTGGTAGTTGTATTGGGCATTAACAAGTTGATCTTTTGGTGCAACGACAACTGTGGGCCAATAGGGAAAACCCTAAACTACTGAGCATGGAATGAAACTTCTTTAAGAAAAGAAGTGTTTCAGAAATTGTCCATGCACTAGAAATTCTTGATTTTCACCCACCATGTTTTGCTTTGTAAGGACTTAGATCTCCGCTAGAAGTAGACCAAGTATCTTATCCATTGGGTAGCAGAGTCAAACCATTTCTCTGCCTTGAACTGGTATGATTTAGAAAATCACACCACAGTTGACGGCACTAGGCCACCAGAAAAGAAAATCCTTTGTTTGCCTCTATCATACACTTTATTCTCATCTGATTATATCAAGCCAAATCTGAAAGCACTATCACTGTAAACCTGAAGACAAACATTACCCCTCACACTATGCAACATATCATTGTATCTTTCCATACCAACATTAGTTCCATCAAACTGTATCTCACAATCAAACACAAATTGAAAAATACCATCACCATGCGATAAACATCCATCATATTCCTTTAATGAAACATGTTCATACATAATGCAACAATTAGTATTGTCTATTTCATCATCATGATTCATTGAAACTTTTCCCAAATAGATTGAGAGATGGAAACACTCATATGTTGTCTCATAGTTAGCATCACACTGTTGCAAACCATGAGAATTATGCAAACAAGCCTCCAACATATGGAAAGAAAAACATTCATATATTGGCTTATTTTGTAACTGCAATTCAACATTTTGGTGAGAAGAGTTATTAAGAAATCCTTCATGAACATTGTTATCCTACAAACTATCTTGCTTATTTGTAGAAGAAAAAACAAATGGATATGTGTCATACTTAGTACCCATAGGAACATCATCACTATCAAAGTTTATTTGAGTAGGGCACAAAAGCTCATCACCATTTTCATGCACATACCTCTGATATTCCATTGTCATCAAATCTAAAATTTGCTCACTATTGAGTGAACATGCTTCATTTTTCACATCTTCCACTACTTCTTCTTCTTGATCTCTATAAGAGTTGCAAACACCACTTAGTTGCAAATAAAAATCCAAAGGGTTTTCATTCCAATCATTAAAATCTGCATACCCACCCTTTGTAGACTGATCACAATCATTACCCTCTTCATTGATGCAAGGCATATTGTCCCTTTTTGTTTAAGCTTCTAATTCATTACTATCAATGCTATGACAGTGCATAAATGGCCGCACCTCCATTGTTTGATCATGAAATGCACTCAAATTATCATGTCATACCATTAGATTGATCACAAGCATTATCATGAAGTCCATGCCTATTCTTTTCAACAAAGTCAATCAACTCAACTACCTGACTTAGGAAAATGGGCTTCCCATTTTCTGACCAAAAGTTTGGACCCAATTCATATGCATCCAAAAATAAGTCAATAAGGATAGACTCGTGAGGTTTGAAACTATCAGGTGTGTTTGTATAAGCATTCAAAATCCTTGTTAACAAAGAATAACCTATTTCACCTTCTTATTTCCTTATAGTAAGCATTTTTTAAATATGGCTGGCAGGGTCAATAATGTGTGCACTTTGTTGATAATGAATTTTGGGTTGATTGTGGTGTGCAAGGGATTGATGTGAGTAACTAGAATAGTATGGGTATTTACACCTTGAAGACTACTCTTATCCTTTGATATATATTTCACATTTGCACATATCATTTCATTACTTGCTGAAAAAAACTGAGGCCTAACAGTTTGTGTATAATTTTCACTATTGTTACCAAACTGACTCAAAAATAGCCTTTTGAAATCTTCCCATGAACATATACTTTGCATGGGTAAACCACTATACCATTCTCTTGCATTATCCTACAAAGACCTTACAAAGAATCTCATAACAACATCTTCTACACAAATCTAGAAGTCTTCAATAAACTCACAAAATAGTTGTACATGCCTATATGTTGATTCATATTCCTCTCCATGAAACTAGGCACATGATCTCTAAGTTCAAAGGGATAAGGATTTGGGTAGCCTTGGATATTACTGAAGTTCAATGGTTTATATCTATCTGGGACAAACACTTCTCTCTGTGGACGTGGTTGACATTGTTGTCTATTCATTGTGTTTGGATCTAGACAAGGATAACTATACAAACAATACATCTTGTTTATCACTTTATAAATCTTCCACACAAAAATAGCAGTCACACATCTTTAGCTCTTTCTTCTTAAAATAGGCTCTCAAGCAGGGATAATACATAAAACAACTCAATGTCAAGCTTAAGATATTTTCAAATGAACTTATTACTACATACTTCTCACATAATACCATAACTGAAAATTGCAACATAGAAGTATGTAATACACCATGGTTTTCATGTAAGCTCCTTTTTGAAAACCATAATAGAATTACCTGGAGCAATTGCAACAGCGTCTAACACTTCTTCTTGATTGAAATTTATGCAGCTCTAGAACTTCTTTGTATCCTTCACCAAGTTCTTGAAACATAGTCACCACCTCTTCTAGAGAGGAATGAATTTTATCATTTTGGGTCCTTCTTGCCAGCAGAGTTACCAATCTGTGTTCAAATTCAAAACTTCACTGACTCTATAATGAAATGGTCTTCAACCAAGATTTTGAATTACTCCCCAGCGAAGTTGCCAATCTAATGGTTCCCAAATCAGCTAGTTGCAAATCCCTAAAAGTATGCCAATATTTATAATTGGGTTTTACTTGTGAATTGTCCAACAAACGAAATCAATCAATATGATTGGAATTCCCTGCACTTTAGGCTCTGCTATGCCTAGGTGGGTATTACCTTGATCACTAATGAATATACACTCTCCACAATTGCTTGGTGATGATTAAGCGGATTATCTCCTCGTACGAGTTTAGAGGGTTTGTTTAATCCCAACTCCTTGTTTAGTTATCCACTCTTAATCTATTTTATACTAGCATGAGGGTGTAAAATATATTACCTCTAAACTACTACTACCACAGAAAACAAAATTTGATTTACAATAATGGTACAAGGAATTGTTCTAGAAATGAATTGATCAGTGCCTTATCTGGGTAACAAAGTCAAATTTCAATTGTGTGTTACCTTTTCTGGTTACAAATCAAACTACTTGGAACTGTTCTATTTATGCCTTGCATAAACGTGCAAAATTGTAGCTACCAAGATCTTCTTATTAATTCCAATGATTTCCCCAGGTTACTATGATTCGCTTACAAGAGTTTGATCCTTACTTGAAGGAACCAAATAAATTAATCACACCAAAACAACAAATGTGTTTGGATAGACCAAATATATCCTTGATACATTGATTTAAACAACAAGGAAAAACCAAAATGGAAACAACAAGATAACCCTTTTCAATAACATTCAACAAGTAATTGAAAACCAAAATGTAAGTACCAGAGAAAAGCAACTTCTTTACTAATATGTCTTAGTTACAGGCCTTCATAGTTTCTCTTTCCAAAAATAAATTCCCCCCCTCTCAATGGTATTGTTTTCCCTCTTATATAAACAAAGGAAGCAACAAGCTACATACCATTTACATTCAAATAACTCTTCGTATTCTCGTTCAATACATTACATTGACAACAATTTTTTATTTTGAAACATTTAATTTTCTCTCTCATGAAAACTTTAACATTATTCCCACCTTTGGTATGACGTTCTGATGATCGTTGAAATTAGCTTTATGTTCATTTTCTACACTCCATCTTCATTGAATAATCCAGTCATTTCTCCTTGTCCGCACTCTCCTATATTGGATGTATACCATGCTACTGTAGGCCTTTGTTTTCTTCCCAGCGGGGTTGTAGGGTTCTTTTCACAGCCAAATAACTTCCTACAATCACCTCACACCTTTCCTGTCCAAATGTTGTAGTATAGTGGGTCACATTTCATGTTATTGCTCTACCTACCACCAACCCACATATGTTATCTTTCTTTGTTGCGATGATACGGGAGGCTCCACCATGATATTGCACTAGCTTCAGGATCCTCTTTGCAGAGATGTGGGAACATTACCACAATATCGCAACCTATTCATTTGTCTCTCATGGGGGTGCAGGTCGTGTCTCCAGCATACATCACTTTTTCAAAGGGACCCTCAATTATCTCTCATCAACACATGTCTTTCCTCCCAATGTATGCATTTACTATTTGTCAGGTCTTCAAAGGGATGATGAAACAAGTCTCTTTGACACAGTGCAACCTCCCTGATGATGGTTCATAATGCCTCTTATTTCTATTACCACCATACTGCTTATATCTTTGCTTCACTCTCTCAAGGATGTAGGGAATACTACACTACCACACCATGTCCTCTTATCTCTTGTGGGGACACGGGCTACACTAAGAACACTCCACCTGTTACCGCAACTACTATCTTTCTTCGTTGTGATGGTGTAGTAACACTATCATAAATTCCTGATATGGTTTGGTCTCTCTGATGAATTTGATGTTGGAGGGACTCTACAGTGTCTTACCCCAATATGCCAATGTGTCTCCGACAATGCTTTATACTCCATCATGTGAATCATTTCATCAAAGGGATTGCAAAATACTTCCTCCTGACATGTTGCAGTCACTTTGCTGATGTCAGCATTATCTCCATTCAAATCCTTCTATCGAACATACTTCAAATTGACTCCTGTTGATGCAGTATAGTATCTTCAATGGTGCTTATGCTAACTTCCTTATGTTACTTTATGTATCCCGCCAGAGCCTACAACTAATCCCGTAGAAGCGCGATAACAACCAAATGTTGTATTCTACTCACCACAATACCACCAAGGCCTCCAGTTTCCTCCACGGGAGTGCAGTACATAGACAAAACAAAAATTTGGGTTAACAATGCATGCATGAATGTAAGTTAGGGTTGAAAACACAGACATGAGTGATTGAAAATGACTTAGGGAAAAACATGACTCATGAATTTTGGACCTGGGAAATGAAAGATGCAATGGTTAGGACTCTTTTAATAGACCTAATGGACTCTAGGAACTAGGGTTTGACAAACATTAAATGCAAGCTAGGTGAAAATTTTCCAATCCTAATAGACACGACGGTATGCCTAAAAGAAAAGAGAAGACAAATGGCCTTCCTGGGGGAGGTATCAAAGAGGAGGTTGGGGTTGATATTCAAGTCCAACAACGAACTGGTGATGCATTCCATTAGGCTAGTGCTAGGTGATGTGTACACCAATGAGGTGACATCATACTAGGTGAACACTAATATAAAGTCCATGTTTCAAGGTGATGTTGCTAGACTTTGAGGAGGAAATAAGAGTAGCAGAGAAAATCATGGAGGACCTTGTAACATACTCACTCATACTACAAGTAAATAATTAGATTTTTACCATAGAAGTAAACAAATATATACTTAAAAATAGGATATCAATTTTTTTCACTTTCATACATCATTTATTGTACATGACCAAAATTTGAATGAATAATACAACCTTTAAATTTGAAACTATATTATTTTCAAGTTGAGAAATAAGATAAAAAAATTCAATTATAATTCATACATGAAATACTTTTCAAGTATACAAGTTTACATAATACAATAAATGATACAAGGTCAAGTCTTCCATATCTAGAAAATGCTTTTGTTTCGCAAGCCTCGGCATTATCGTCTGCGAGAGGGAGAGCATCACTTGAGTACTTTACCTTCAACCACAGACCGATGGCCCCCTGCACATCTTCCAACTGGAAGTGGCCCTACCCTTCATGAAGAGTATAGATAAAGAAACCAACAAGTACATGCAATTTGAGTTCTAGTGTTGTGTCCTATATAACCAATCAACCATACAACTTTGGACAACTCTAAGTACAGCCAATTTGACTAGATATGTTGTCTAGAACATGATGAACTGACTAATGCAAGCAAATAATTTTGCATTACTTTGACCAAAGATTTAATATATATCACACACTTCCTTAGGAAGCAAAATTATAAGTTCACACACCTCTAACTCGACTTGGAAAATACCTTTGACCTAAGATTTAACACATGACTGACTAGTTGATTGTTTTCCTAACCTTTCTTAAAGACATTAAATCATAAAAATATAACTTACTAGATTTGATAAACGACTAAGATGAAAATTTTTTCTTGACATTGAACACCCATGTTATATTCTCGTAACATCTTGGGACTTGGCTTGTGCAACTTTTTCATCTAGTATTTTCACTCAAATATTAAGAGTAAACTACCCTCCTCATTTCATGCACAAATGGTTTATAATGTTTCCAAACAAAGTTATCAACTTGAGACACTTTTCCTTACACATAAGTTCTTGAAAACTTGTCAAAAGAGAAATAAAATAATATTGTTTGTCAATAAAAAGATAACTTCTTTTAAAATAGTTCATATTTCTCTATGTTTCTCCTCTTGGACCTTTGTACAAGAACACAATAATAGTGTTGATAAAAGTGCAATATATAATACCAGTTTCTTTTATCCAAAAGAGTATGATAATGTAGTGTTTAAAACCTTTCAAAATTTAGATTATAAAATTGGTTTCTTTTAGTCAACTCAATAGAGTAAACATTAAGCTCATCTTATAATTGTATAAATGCATAAAATATCATGTTCTTTACATATTCTTATTATAATATATATATATATATATATATATAAATACATACATATACTCATATATATTGATATGTATGTATATATATCTTAATATAACAAATTGGAAATGTAATTTCTTGAGAAAAAGAAGTAAAATATTTGACTTGTCATATTTGAGAATTAAATCTCTTCTCTATTGTCCATTGCAGAATGAAACAAAGATTAAATAAATTCTTGCATATCTATAAAAATCAGACCATATATTCTTTATTTCAACTCATATGATTCATCATAAATTAACTGTTCTTTCAAATTTTATATCTAAAAACTCTAGAATGAAACTATGAAATTACACAGGAATAAAACTCTCTGTTTTGTACTTTTGAAATTCCAAAATCATAGTCACTAGTGTTTGACATAGTTTTCCCAAGAAATCTCAGCTTGCTAATTTTGAAACTCAGATTTTGCTTGTAAAACTTCTTCGACAAATACCATAACTAACAACAAACATAAACTCTTTGCTCAAACTGAAGATTAATGTCTATATATATATTACATATATATGGATTGAATGCTCTGCAATAAAACTCTCTATACCTCATATACCTACTATATTCTTCCTTCGAATTGCTTAAAAAATTCAATACTGATTAATGATACATCACAACTATGCTTGACTCATGCAACTGTGTCTGAATATAATGTTTTCAAACTGCCCATACACAATCCAACACTCTCTGCCTAGCTCTTACCCATCATTGCTCAAGAAAACATCTAAATAAAATGAGTAACAATCAATGCCCAAGAATGAATAATAATCATTCATTTTCTTCCCCTATAGCTCATGGCTTCTTCCCTTAACTATTGTTAATAAATTCTTAACTAGAAATTAATGTTTAGTCACCACTCTTGCTCATTAAAATGCATTCTAATAATAGAAACTATCACCCCTTAATGAGTCAACCAATAGTCACATTATGCCCCTCTATTACGAGCTATTCAATGGTAGATGGTTTATAATAAATATGTAGGAATATAGCCTATAAAGAAGGATTTCAACCTCTATGTGAGGTTCATAAGGTTTTATAACATTTAACCTCCATAATATACATTTATTATATATTTGTATATATAGTGTATAGATACTTATAAATAAGAATTAAATAGATATATATATCTATCTATTTAGTTCTTATATATATATTTAATACATTTAGATAATAGTCTATTTGACTTAATAAAAATAACATTGATAAATCAAAGAGATGAAAATGATACCTATATATCACTTTATTTTTATCAAAATAGACTAGGCCAAAATTAGACAAAACATAAAAATTGACTCAATGATAGGATTAGGGTACTTACCCATGTTACTTATACATACATGAGTGTGTGTGTTCAACTCATTTGGCACTAACCTATTTATTTCTGAAGTCTATACTCCTCTCTTCGGTGATACTCTCCCTCTCCCTCTGGAGGGTAAGAATCCAATCCTGCATTTCACTTAGAAGTCCAATCAAACATTTAGCCTGTTATTAATCACAACATCGTCATAATCTTGATTAAATAATAATAATAATAATCAATAAAGTTGAATCACATTGCATCACATTTAATTTCATCCAAATGTCAATTAACATATAGTCATCTACTGATATCAAAACGCATTTTTTTAACATAAAAAAGTTAAAAGTAATTTTGCAATACAAACCCAGGGTGTAACATATCTCCCCCCATACGGATCATCGTCCCCGATGATTTAGTGTATCATAAAAGAATCATAAATAAGTTTTTCTTTAGCTATTTAAAAATTAGCAAATAAATAAGGAAACTTTTGGTAAAATTCATTATAATCCTCCCATGTAGCACTATCCTCTACATATTGGTCCCACTGGACCTTGCATCGATTAACCTCTCTATTACGTAGGTGGAGCTTGCATATTTTAAGAACATTGAGAGGCTCTATCGTTACCACTCCTAGATCTTGTAACTGTAGTGCATTCTAGTCAAGTATATGATTAATACCTATTATATACTTTTTAAGATATTAAACATGAAGCACATTATGCATCTAGGCAAGAGTTGGTGGTAGAGAAATTTTGTAGGCAATTGGGTTAATCACTTCAAGAACTTCAAAGGGGCCCACAAATCTAGGAGCTAGTTTGGATGACTTTATAAACTTTATGGAAATCTTTTGAGGTTTGATCCTTAAAAGAAATTTTTCTCCTACCAAGAACTATCTCAATGTATGCTTAGCATCAACATAACTTTTTTATCTATCATTCACTCTCACCTATCTTTTCTTGATCAACTTGATCTGCTCCTCCATTTAAATAACATTTTTGATCCAGGCTAATCATATCTTCTAGCTATTCCAACTTATAGGATTTCGACACTTTATTTCATATAATATTTCAAATGGAGTTATCTTTATTGCAAAATGATAATAATTATTGTATATAAATTCTAGAAGCAGAAGATAGTCCTCCCACTTGTATTGTTGATCCATGCAATACATCCTCAACAAATCTTCAAGAACTTGGTTTACCCTTTTAGTCTAACCATCTGTCTCAGGGTGATAAGTCGAGCTTATATTCAATTGAGCTCCAAGTGAAGAAAATAAGGTTTCCCAAAACCTCGACATCATGCATACATCTGTATCTGAGATAATTTTCTCAAGAACTCTATGCAACCTAAATACTTCTTGAATAAAATTACAAGCTATTAACGGTGTTTCATCTATTAGATACCCAGGTATGAAATGAGCTACTTTGGTAAGTGTATCCACCACTACCAGAATATTATTATTCTTATTTATAGACATAAGAAGACCTTGAACAAAATCCATACTAATGATTTTCCACTTCCACTCTAGAATCTCATGAGGATACATAAGTCTTGCTAGGTGATGATGTTCAGCCTTTACCCTATGACATTCTAGACATCCTGCTACAAATCTTGCATCATCCTTCTTCATTCCTTTCTAGAAATAAAGTGGCTTCACATCCGCTAGGAGTTTTGTCACTCCAGGGTGTCTTGAATATGATGTAGAATGGACCTCTTTCCACATAATATATCTTAACTCTTAAAGAGTTTGAAACGTACATTCTTCCATTAAGCCTTAAAATTTCATCTTGTTCAAAATAAAACCAATCATACCTCAAATCTTGAGGATTAACTAAGAGATCTTTCTTAACTTGCTCATAATACTCATTTCCCACAAAATTTTGCAATACTTGGTTTTTGAATTCTGAGTGAATAGAGATCATTAAGGAAATGTGTCTCCTTCGACTCAAAACATCTGCAACTCAATTTTCTTTTCCTTTCATATAACTTATTTCAAAATCATAGCCAGATATCAACTCTAACCATCTTCTTTGTCGAGCATTGAGATATGGTTGGGAGAATAAGTATTTAAGACCTTGATGATCTGACCTAAGCTCAAAAGGCCTTCCTAACAAATAACGCCACCACATTTGCAACGCATGAACACTTTTTTCCAATTCAAGATCATGAGGTGCATAATTTTACTCATATGTCTTTAATTTTCTCGACTCATAGGATATAACTCACCTTTCTTGCATAAGAACCCCACTTAATCCTTGCCCTAAAGCATTAGTGATTTCTACAAATTGGCCTTCTGGATTAGGAAATTTTTGTATCAAAGTTGAATTCAACTTCTCTTTTATTTGATTGAATTCCTTTTGGTATTTTTTTGACCAATCAAATCATTTTCCTTTTCTTTGTAGATAAGTGATAGGGTGATAAATCTTAGAAAAGTTAGAAAAAAATTCTATAGTGGCCTGCCAAACCCATAAAACTACGCACTTATGCATATTTTTCAATGTTGTCCATTGAAAAATAGCTTTGATCTTTGATGGCTCAACTGCAATTCCTTCTGCTGCAATTATATGACCCAAATATTGTACCTTTTGAAAGTAAATTTTGAGAGATTTCCATACAATTTGTGTTCCCTTAAGCTTTGAAAAACAAAGTGCAAGGTCTAGAAATGTTTCTACTAATTCTTAGAATATACAAAAATGTCATCTAGAAACACCAAAACAAACTTATCCAAGAAATCTTTGAAAATATTGTTCATAAAATTTATGAATATGACAAGGATATTCATCAGTCCAAAAGGTAAGACTATGAATTCATAATTCCCATACCTTGTTCTGAAGGTTATTTTGTGAATATCTTCATCCTTGAGCCCTAACTAATGATATCTAGATCATAAATCATTCTTTGAGAATATTACTACCTCGCACATTTGATCGAAAAGATCATTAATACATAGTAAAGGAATTTTTTTTTTATTGTTGCTTTGTTAAGTATATGATAGTCTATACATAAGTGCAAAGGACAATCCTTCTTTTTGAAAAAGATCACTAGCACTCTTAGGGTGAAACATTGGGTCTAATAAATCCTTTAGCTAACAGTTCTTGCAACTTAGCCTTTAATTCCATCAACTCCATAATGGTCATATAGTATGGTGATTTGGAGATTGGTTTTGAACCAGGAATTATATCAATGGAGAAATTAAAATCCCTTTTTGGAGGTATTCTAGGAAGATCATCTGGAAACACATCCTGCAAATCTTGAAGAAAAGGGTATTTTTCTATATTGGGTTTTCTTTGATCCTTAAGATCTTCTTCAATTCCTTGGAGTTTTTGAAACTAAAAAAACATTATTTCATCTTGGAAGATAAACTCCTTGAGTTATTCTAACTTCTCCATTTTGATTGCGAAGAGTTGACACCCTTTTTTTTTGGCCCTCTTTAGGTGCACAGTAGATATTGATCTCATCTTGACTTCTCTTGGAGTTCCTTGGAGTTCCCTATGTCATTTAGACACTCTACTCTTTTTTCAAACTAGTCTACCTTAGCCCTATGCCTCCACAACCATTTTTTTTCCTAAGACAACATCGTAGGAGCCTAAAGGTGCTACATATAGGTTCATCTCGGTTGAAAAACTTGGAAGATCCACTCTGGATTCAAGTAGACATTGCTCTACCTGAGCTTTTGTTTGGTTAGCATATTCTAGTAACTAGGATTTCACCTATATCTAGCTCTTCTAGGAAATTTATCTAACACTCTTGATGTAATAAAACTTTCAGTTGCACTAGTATCAATTAAAAATAAAATAGGAACACCAAATAATGTACTTATTGTTTTAATAGGAGTAATCTGGTACTTTACTTGTCAATTATCTAATGTTGGATGGATCATTTGGTGGAATACTGCTTGCTAGGTAGGTAAGGGATTTCCTCATTGTTGAGCTCCTTCACTTTCATTCGAGCATTGATTTGTATAATGATCTCCTCCACAAGAGAAACATCCTCCAGGAGGCCCTTGCCTTTCAAAAGGTTTTCATGAATTTTCTCCATTCCTTTTGGAGTTATTGTTGTTCTTCTTCTCATTCTCGAAATCATTTGGATTATTTAGGAAACCCTTATCATTTTTCTTCTTGGATTTCTACTTATCATTCCGCTTCTTAAAAGATTGGGAATACTGTGACCAATTGAACGTGTTGATCCTTAAAGCTTATGATTCACAGAAACAACCTTATGGGAAGTTTAGTGGATGGGGGATGAATTGCGCTCCACAAAGAACCTCTTGGATTTTAGAAGTTGAATCTTCATTCTTGTTTAAGGGGAGAAGGGCGAAGAAGAACTAAACATAAAAAGATCTAAACTAGGGTGATGCATCAAAACTTTTACAACATTTCAAAACTCACTTTGAATAAATAAAAGTACAAACTCCTAAGAACTAAACACAAAGTGCCATAAACCCTTCATTGTTGAAAAGAGAATGAAATTATTAAGGATTTGTAAGCATAAAGCATATCATTCAAATCTTTTTGCAATAAGCACCCACTAAGGTTCAACATAGCATGATACTCTTGGGTTATTTTGCTAATCTTCTTAAACCTTTTACAATGACTGCTTACCAACCAACATCTTATAACATTTAACATAAATTATTATAGAAAATAAAGAGTACAAGACATGGTTCAATTATTTGTAATATTTATACTAAAAGCCACATAAGCTAAAATTTAAAACAATCAGTTATCGAGATCATGTCCATTCATGAATGACACAGAGCTTTACAACTATCATAAATAGAAAATAGAACACACAATAGAGGCAAACTAGGCACAATCCGATGTGTTATGCTTTCTATTGATTGATTCAAAAGGGTACAAAATGCTAAGGTGGGATGCAAATATAAATTCTCTAAAAATTTGATTTCTCTAAGTATTTCTTTACAAAGAATGGTGAACAACTAGTGCCAAAAATTGTGAACAAACGGGGCCTTTGGGAAATGCTCAAAATTCCCTTTTATAGGACAAGGGAAGAAACAAGAAAATACCCTCTCCCACCACTAGGGTGCAAAATTCTAAGAAAAATGACGGCATTAAACCATTGTCTAGAGAAAACCGCAGGGATATATTTCCATAAAGCAAATGGAGATCAATTCTCCCTCTGACAAGCCCATATTGCAATAATGTTTTAGTTGGTGAGAACCGATTGAAATGAAACTCAAATCCTCCCAACTCATTCACTTTCAACTACCCTTTGTGATTTTTTTGCCAAGGTGTATACCACCAAACCCTAAAATGAATGACATTTGACAAAACTCTAAGAAATATCAGGTGTCATGCCTAATTAAGACCCCCTTGTTATCCAAAATCTGACCTTAAGATGTGGACATTATGGCGATTCTTGCAAATGATCAAGAAAGTAGATTTTTGATCATTAATGACACTCCTAGTCTTCAACCTTGACACATGGTGCCCTCCGAAATTCTTTCACCATTGAGAAAACAAATAGTGCACTTTTCATAAACCCCCTATGCATAATTTACATGCCCGAGCTTCCATCTAACTAACATGTGGCATCCTCCATTGCTTCCCCGATGTCACTCGCTTTTTCATTTTGAAAAATCTATATCTGAGACACGTGGCATATGGGCGAAAGTTTTTGAGGCTTTCCTTTGAGTTGCCTCCAAGAATTTCCATGGTGCTAGCATGTGGCACCTTCCGCTTTTGATTTTGACTTAAAGAATAAAGCTTTTACAAAGACTGTGTGGGGCGACCATGTAGTGGATCTATGCACCTTCATGAGAAAAAGAGGTTGTAGGCTCTCTTAAACTTGTGCCAAGCTTCCACATGGCATGTTTCGATAATGTGTTATACAAAGAATACATGGGTTCTTTGGGCCCTCTTGGGAATAAACCATCCAACAAAATGAAAAGTTCATGGAGTAGGATAGAATATGAAATACAATGCAAGGTAGGAAAAAAATGATAATGAGCTATAGGAAAAAAAATCTCTAGAGTCTTCACGACTTCTTGGAGGGCGGGAGGCACGAACCCAATAATCTTTTAGATTCACAAGGAAAGAAAAAGTATAAGAGGGGTGCACAACCTTGGAGTTTAAGGAATGTGAAATGTAGGGGTTCCCAATCCATCTTCAAAGGTTGCATCAGCACTGTCAAGTCTTCAAATGCTTGATCCAATTTGATTATATCTTTGAAAGAGATATCACTCAATTTTGCCTGTGTGGATCCTTTATGAAAGTTGAGTTGTGCAGGAGGATGAAAAATCCTTTCAATCTCCTTAGCACTTGGTGATGGACTCAGGGCCTAAAAAACTATCTGATCACATTGCTTGCTCTCTAATGATTGCTTGATCTGATCCTTGGTCAACACCATTCCATTAGGCATAAAAGGGGATGAAATTCCCAATTGGACTAATCCTTCAAAGTGTTTCCTCATTGCATCAACCTTAAGCTCCAAGGCATGGTGGCACTCCTTGCCCCTTCTAGCTGCCTTATTGCAATTGATGAACTCATTGGCCTTCTTCGTTGCCACTCTTCTATCAGTGATCGCTACATCTTCTAAGGTATCATCTATTGCTTTGTACAACTTGAATATTAAAAGATTTGATTCAGTTGTTTTAGGAGTGATAGATTGTACAATTTGTTCTACAACCAGGTTGACCTTTGTACTCAAATCCTATGCATTTGACATGAACCTTAGATCCAGTCATAGGGATGTTACCACATCCTTTATCTTCTCCTAATAA
>VDFB02026320.1:9350372-9399714 GCA_007258455.2 Sequoia sempervirens
CACTCTTAATCTATTTTATACTAGCATGAGGGTGTAAAATATATTACCTCTAAACTACTACTACCACAGAAAACAAAATTTGATTTACAATAATGGTACAAGGAATTGTTCTAGAAATGAATTGATCAGTGCCTTATCTGGGTAACAAAGTCAAATTTCAATTGTGTGTTACCTTTTCTGGTTACAAATCAAACTACTTGGAACTGTTCTATTTATGCCTTGCATAAACGTGCAAAATTGTAGCTACCAAGATCTTCTTATTAATTCCAATGATTTCCCCAGGTTACTATGATTCGCTTACAAGAGTTTGATCCTTACTTGAAGGAACCAAATAAATTAATCACACCAAAACAACAAATGTGTTTGGATAGACCAAATATATCCTTGATACATTGATTTAAACAACAAGGAAAAACCAAAATGGAAACAACAAGATAACCCTTTTCAATAACATTCAACAAGTAATTGAAAACCAAAATGTAAGTACCAGAGAAAAGCAACTTCTTTACTAATATGTCTTAGTTACAGGCCTTCATAGTTTCTCTTTCCAAAAATAAATTCCCCCCCTCTCAATGGTATTGTTTTCCCTCTTATATAAACAAAGGAAGCAACAAGCTACATACCATTTACATTCAAATAACTCTTCGTATTCTCGTTCAATACATTACATTGACAACAATTTTTTATTTTGAAACATTTAATTTTCTCTCTCATGAAAACTTTAACATTATTCCCACCTTTGGTATGACGTTCTGATGATCGTTGAAATTAGCTTTATGTTCATTTTCTACACTCCATCTTCATTGAATAATCCAGTCATTTCTCCTTGTCCGCACTCTCCTATATTGGATGTATACCATGCTACTGTAGGCCTTTGTTTTCTTCCCAGCGGGGTTGTAGGGTTCTTTTCACAGCCAAATAACTTCCTACAATCACCTCACACCTTTCCTGTCCAAATGTTGTAGTATAGTGGGTCACATTTCATGTTATTGCTCTACCTACCACCAACCCACATATGTTATCTTTCTTTGTTGCGATGATACGGGAGGCTCCACCATGATATTGCACTAGCTTCAGGATCCTCTTTGCAGAGATGTGGGAACATTACCACAATATCGCAACCTATTCATTTGTCTCTCATGGGGGTGCAGGTCGTGTCTCCAGCATACATCACTTTTTCAAAGGGACCCTCAATTATCTCTCATCAACACATGTCTTTCCTCCCAATGTATGCATTTACTATTTGTCAGGTCTTCAAAGGGATGCATTTACTATTTGTCAGGTCTTCAAAGGGATGATGAAACAAGTCTCTTTGACACAGTGCAACCTCCCTGATGATGGTTCATAATGCCTCTTATTTCTATTACCACCATACTGCTTATATCTTTGCTTCACTCTCTCAAGGATGTAGGGAATACTACACTACCACACCATGTCCTCTTATCTCTTGTGGGGACACGGGCTACACTAAGAACACTCCACCTGTTACCGCAACTACTATCTTTCTTCGTTGTGATGGTGTAGTAACACTATCATAAATTCCTGATATGGTTTGGTCTCTCTGATGAATTTGATGTTGGAGGGACTCTACAGTGTCTTACCCCAATATGCCAATGTGTCTCCGACAATGCTTTATACTCCATCATGTGAATCATTTCATCAAAGGGATTGCAAAATACTTCCTCCTGACATGTTGCAGTCACTTTGCTGATGTCAGCATTATCTCCATTCAAATCCTTCTATCGAACATACTTCAAATTGACTCCTGTTGATGCAGTATAGTATCTTCAATGGTGCTTATGCTAACTTCCTTATGTTACTTTATGTATCCCGCCAGAGCCTACAACTAATCCCGTAGAAGCGCGATAACAACCAAATGTTGTATTCTACTCACCACAATACCACCAAGGCCTCCAGTTTCCTCCACGGGAGTGCAGTACATAGACAAAACAAAAATTTGGGTTAACAATGCATGCATGAATGTAAGTTAGGGTTGAAAACACAGACATGAGTGATTGAAAATGACTTAGGGAAAAACATGACTCATGAATTTTGGACCTGGGAAATGAAAGATGCAATGGTTAGGACTCTTTTAATAGACCTAATGGACTCTAGGAACTAGGGTTTGACAAACATTAAATGCAAGCTAGGTGAAAATTTTCCAATCCTAATAGACACGACGGTATGCCTAAAAGAAAAGAGAAGACAAATGGCCTTCCTGGGGGAGGTATCAAAGAGGAGGTTGGGGTTGATATTCAAGTCCAACAACGAACTGGTGATGCATTCCATTAGGCTAGTGCTAGGTGATGTGTACACCAATGAGGTGACATCATACTAGGTGAACACTAATATAAAGTCCATGTTTCAAGGTGATGTTGCTAGACTTTGAGGAGGAAATAAGAGTAGCAGAGAAAATCATGGAGGACCTTGTAACATACTCACTCATACTACAAGTAAATAATTAGATTTTTACCATAGAAGTAAACAAATATATACTTAAAAATAGGATATCAATTTTTTTCACTTTCATACATCATTTATTGTACATGACCAAAATTTGAATGAATAATACAACCTTTAAATTTGAAACTATATTATTTTCAAGTTGAGAAATAAGATAAAAAAATTCAATTATAATTCATACATGAAATACTTTTCAAGTATACAAGTTTACATAATACAATAAATGATACAAGGTCAAGTCTTCCATATCTAGAAAATGCTTTTGTTTCGCAAGCCTCGGCATTATCGTCTGCGAGAGGGAGAGCATCACTTGAGTACTTTACCTTCAACCACAGACCGATGGCCCCCTGCACATCTTCCAACTGGAAGTGGCCCTACCCTTCATGAAGAGTATAGATAAAGAAACCAACAAGTACATGCAATTTGAGTTCTAGTGTTGTGTCCTATATAACCAATCAACCATACAACTTTGGACAACTCTAAGTACAGCCAATTTGACTAGATATGTTGTCTAGAACATGATGAACTGACTAATGCAAGCAAATAATTTTGCATTACTTTGACCAAAGATTTAATATATATCACACACTTCCTTAGGAAGCAAAATTATAAGTTCACACACCTCTAACTCGACTTGGAAAATACCTTTGACCTAAGATTTAACACATGACTGACTAGTTGATTGTTTTCCTAACCTTTCTTAAAGACATTAAATCATAAAAATATAACTTACTAGATTTGATAAACGACTAAGATGAAAATTTTTTCTTGACATTGAACACCCATGTTATATTCTCGTAACATCTTGGGACTTGGCTTGTGCAACTTTTTCATCTAGTATTTTCACTCAAATATTAAGAGTAAACTACCCTCCTCATTTCATGCACAAATGGTTTATAATGTTTCCAAACAAAGTTATCAACTTGAGACACTTTTCCTTACACATAAGTTCTTGAAAACTTGTCAAAAGAGAAATAAAATAATATTGTTTGTCAATAAAAAGATAACTTCTTTTAAAATAGTTCATATTTCTCTATGTTTCTCCTCTTGGACCTTTGTACAAGAACACAATAATAGTGTTGATAAAAGTGCAATATATAATACCAGTTTCTTTTATCCAAAAGAGTATGATAATGTAGTGTTTAAAACCTTTCAAAATTTAGATTATAAAATTGGTTTCTTTTAGTCAACTCAATAGAGTAAACATTAAGCTCATCTTATAATTGTATAAATGCATAAAATATCATGTTCTTTACATATTCTTATTATAATATATATATATATATATATATATAAATACATACATATACTCATATATATTGATATGTATGTATATATATCTTAATATAACAAATTGGAAATGTAATTTCTTGAGAAAAAGAAGTAAAATATTTGACTTGTCATATTTGAGAATTAAATCTCTTCTCTATTGTCCATTGCAGAATGAAACAAAGATTAAATAAATTCTTGCATATCTATAAAAATCAGACCATATATTCTTTATTTCAACTCATATGATTCATCATAAATTAACTGTTCTTTCAAATTTTATATCTAAAAACTCTAGAATGAAACTATGAAATTACACAGGAATAAAACTCTCTGTTTTGTACTTTTGAAATTCCAAAATCATAGTCACTAGTGTTTGACATAGTTTTCCCAAGAAATCTCAGCTTGCTAATTTTGAAACTCAGATTTTGCTTGTAAAACTTCTTCGACAAATACCATAACTAACAACAAACATAAACTCTTTGCTCAAACTGAAGATTAATGTCTATATATATATTACATATATATGGATTGAATGCTCTGCAATAAAACTCTCTATACCTCATATACCTACTATATTCTTCCTTCGAATTGCTTAAAAAATTCAATACTGATTAATGATACATCACAACTATGCTTGACTCATGCAACTGTGTCTGAATATAATGTTTTCAAACTGCCCATACACAATCCAACACTCTCTGCCTAGCTCTTACCCATCATTGCTCAAGAAAACATCTAAATAAAATGAGTAACAATCAATGCCCAAGAATGAATAATAATCATTCATTTTCTTCCCCTATAGCTCATGGCTTCTTCCCTTAACTATTGTTAATAAATTCTTAACTAGAAATTAATGTTTAGTCACCACTCTTGCTCATTAAAATGCATTCTAATAATAGAAACTATCACCCCTTAATGAGTCAACCAATAGTCACATTATGACCCTCTATTACGAGCTATTCAATGGTAGATGGTTTATAATAAATATGTAGGAATATAGCCTATAAAGAAGGATTTCAACCTCTATGTGAGGTTCATAAGGTTTTATAACATTTAACCTCCATAATATACATTTATTATATATTTGTATATATAGTGTATAGATACTTATAAATAAGAATTAAATAGATATATATATCTATCTATTTAGTTCTTATATATATATTTAATACATTTAGATAATAGTCTATTTGACTTAATAAAAATAACATTGATAAATCAAAGAGATGAAAATGATACCTATATATCACTTTATTTTTATCAAAATAGACTAGGCCAAAATTAGACAAAACATAAAAATTGACTCAATGATAGGATTAGGGTACTTACCCATGTTACTTATACATACATGAGTGTGTGTGTTCAACTCATTTGGCACTAACCTATTTATTTCTGAAGTCTATACTCCTCTCTTCGGTGATACTCTCCCTCTCCCTCTGGAGGGTAAGAATCCAATCCTGCATTTCACTTAGAAGTCCAATCAAACATTTAGCCTGTTATTAATCACAACATCGTCATAATCTTGATTAAATAATAATAATAATAATCAATAAAGTTGAATCACATTGCATCACATTTAATTTCATCCAAATGTCAATTAACATATAGTCATCTACTGATATCAAAACGCATTTTTTTAACATAAAAAAGTTAAAAGTAATTTTGCAATACAAACCCAGGGTGTAACATATCTCCCCCCATACGGATCATCGTCCCCGATGATTTAGTGTATCATAAAAGAATCATAAATAAGTTTTTCTTTAGCTATTTAAAAATTAGCAAATAAATAAGGAAACTTTTGGTAAAATTCATTATAATCCTCCCATGTAGCACTATCCTCTACATATTGGTCCCACTGGACCTTGCATCGATTAACCTCTCTATTACGTAGGTGGAGCTTGCATATTTTAAGAACATTGAGAGGCTCTATCGTTACCACTCCTAGATCTTGTAACTGTAGTGCATTCTAGTCAAGTATATGATTAATACCTATTATATACTTTTTAAGATATTAAACATGAAGCACATTATGCATCTAGGCAAGAGTTGGTGGTAGAGAAATTTTGTAGGCAATTGGGTTAATCACTTCAAGAACTTCAAAGGGGCCCACAAATCTAGGAGCTAGTTTGGATGACTTTATAAACTTTATGGAAATCTTTTGAGGTTTGATCCTTAAAAGAAAATTTTCTCCTACCAAGAACTATCTCAATGTATGCTTAGCATCAACATAACTTTTTTATCTATCATTCACTCTCACCTATCTTTTCTTGATCAACTTGATCTGCTCCTCCATTTCTGATCCAAGTGATGAGCTTGAAATATGCTCATAATTTGAATATTATGATGTATTTTTAATACCCTTACTCTTATTGCCAATGGTTTTTTTAACTCTTTGATTAAATACTTTTTATCTAAAATTGAGTAGTATCTTGTAGCAATACATTCCTATATTCCTCCAACTTAACATCTCTATGTGTTTGTATTAATTACCTTGTTTGACCTCCCGAATGACTGATATAATGCATGTGGTTTTTGGATAATGAAATGGATTTAATATGTGATTAATGAATGTGTATCGTGTTATTTTCCATGCATGCTTTCTTTCGCTTCTGTAGCCATGTGCATCGCAGGTTGTTGAAGGGAGCATGAACGAGTCAAAGCGCAGCAGATTTCGGTTCTACAGTAAAGTCCATTTCCAGTACGGCATCGAGGAGGTTGTTCCAGCAAAGACTCTCTGACTGGGTCGTTGGGAGGAAATCTAAATGATCATTAATCTAGGAAGAGTGGAATACTAAATTCTCTCTTAATCGTGTTGAACAGCTATGCCTTCATTTATGAGAAGTTTGTTCCTCGGTTTCAAGATGCACTTATGTCCACGTCTTTCTTTGTTAAAGTTAGGTAGTTAGTTGCTTTTCTAATATAAATAAGTTCTCCTGGGTGAGTGAGCAACAAGGTTTGTAAGAGTTAGTATTATAATAAGAGATAGTGTTTTGTGTTAGTTTTCTTATAAGCAGAACAATCAATGTATATGATTCCAAGTTTATGAATAAAAGCTGATGAGGTTTTGAGTTCAAATTTTGCATAAACTAGTTGATTCTTGCTAAGAGGGCCCACTTAGTGAGTATCTATAGTTAGTTATTTATTTATCTCCTATTGATTATAAGTTAGATTTCATTCTTGAAAGTTTCAACGCAAACTCAATCTTATATTATTCCCACAGCATCGGGAATCCATCCATGTGTTTGTTCCTGCAGCATAAGGCCAGTTCATAGTTTGTTTCTTAGTAATAGTTGTCATGATTTCTACTTTGATCAAGTTATGCTTAAGTTAAAAAGACTTTACATTACATTCTTGCAGCATAAGTAGAATTTCTTCCATGCATTTATTTCTGGTAAATTATGACTGAAATTGGTTCTTAGTGCACATACAGTGCCGCTCCATTTCAAGTATACGTTCCCTGGTTTGACAATGTAAATGAACGACCATAAAAATATGTTAGTCACCTGCTGGAATGTCCAATTCTTAGGTTAGGATTTGCCATGAATTTTATATCATTTTGTGGAATTGATCATTTTTGGCGTCGTTGTCGGGGATGGTGTCAAGCTAAGAACCTATCATAGTCATTGTTAGCAGTAGTTTAGTGTGTTTATTTAAGCATTTTCAAATTCCCTCAATTGCATGCATAGAAGAAGAGATGCTCTGGGAAGATTCCTCCCTAACCTTCCATTCATTGATAACAATCATGAACCAACTTATAATCTATTTGAGGAAGGAGGAGACCAAGATATCAATCCATTTGCTGAAAACTTGTTTGCTGAATTGCTATTTGCCCCAGCTGATGAAGAACCTCAAGAAAATCCATTTGCTTTGATACTCAATCAAGCAAATATGGCACGTAATCCACCTAATCAACCTCCTGCTTTTGACTTCCCCATCGTTGCTCAGCAAGATAATGAAAACCTTAAAACTATTCCTTCTTCATTACTTCCCAAGTTCTATGGACTAGTTACAGAGAACCCAAAAACTTTCTTGTTTGAGTTTGACATCCTCTGTTGCAGCTATGATTACACCTCAGATGCTCATAGGCTGAAGTTGTTTCCTACTACTTTGAAGGAGGGAGCTCTTAGATGGTTTATGAATTTGGGAAGGGGTGTTGTTGATAGTTGGGCAGCCATGCAAACAAAATTTCTTGAGAAATACAAGGAATATTGTAAGAGTGGTAGTAAGGGTGATGATATATTCATAATTCAACAAAAGGAGGATGAAAGCCTGGAAGACTATATCTCAAGATTCTTGTTTTCCCTGAAAAAGAATTCAGATCATACTCTCAATGAAGAATCTCAAAAACTACTTTTCCTATGGGGAATTAGTGACACCTGTATAGATGCCCTAGATCTGATGGGAGGAGCAGATATAACCCAAGTGTCTTGGGATGATATCAAGAAAATATGTTTCAACTACTCTCGAGCAATTGTTAAGAAGGGTAGAGGTCATCAAGCCACAGTGGGGAAATCTTCTACTAATGGAGTTTCACGGATGGAGATCACAAATTTGTTCTTTGATTTCAAGCAGGATATCATAAACAACATGGCTACACAATTGGATACTATACAAGCTCGAAAGAAACATGAAGAAGCTGAAGCAATTTTGGCTGAGTTCTGTCCACATTGTAGATAGAAGAAATGTGACTACAGATGTAAGATGGTGGCTAACCTGGAGGCTAAACAGTTACCTATTGATTTTAAGATAGTAGAAGGTGATGATGACTAAGTATTCTTTGTTGCACAGAGGCGACCATGGGCTCAAAGACAAGGTATGCCTTAAGGCCCTTTGACTTTTAGTAATCCTTATTTTAATTAAAATTACCAATGGCAACCTACATATGGCCCATCACCACCTTGGAATACTTCTCAACCACACTGGCCTAACTATCAGAGTCCTCAATGGCAATCTCTTCAAGGAGGTTGGCAGTAGCCACAAGGACAATGGACTCCACCCCCAGGTAACTGGCAACATAATCCTCAATTGAGAGGTTCTCAGCAATGGCAGAACCAATCCCCTAGATCCCTGTAGCTTCAACAACCACAACCTTCAGCTCTCATGCCACCTCTTGCAGCACCTGCAGCAAATACTGGTCCTCTAAAACAAACGCCTATGCCTGCTCAACCATTGCCAAATCCTAATAATAATAATAAGCAACAGCAACAACAATAGCCTATGTATCTTGCAGAAGCCAATCAGTATCCAACCTATGCCCTGAATATTCATGATATCCATCTCAGGTCTGGAACCACTCTCCCTGCTCCACAGCTGCATGTAATTACAGAGATTCCAGATTCTGCCTCTGAACAACCTACTGATCCTGCATAACATATACCTGTATCAAATACAGTCTCTAAGAAGCTTGTACTGCAACATCAGGACAAACCGCCTTTTCCTCAAAGATTGCAAATTACTACATCCAAGTCTATGGAAGAGCCTACCTTTGATATTTTGGATCAGCTAAAGAATGTACACATTCAAATTCCCCTTTTTCAAGCCATTAAAGATGTCCCAATTTATGGAAAAACCATTAAGGAGGCATGTTTAAATAAACCAGGAAGAAAGAAAAAGGATCCCCAAACTATCCATGTTCTAGGACAATTGGCAAATATTATGTTAGGGAAGGTAGTCATTCCAAAATATATTGACCCTGGGAGTCCTGTGGTACAAAAAAATATTAATGGCCAAATAGTAAAGAATGTTTTGATTGACCTTGGTGTAGCCATCAATGTAATGACCAAGCATACTATGGAGTATTTAAATATTTTAAACATTCGGTCTACACCTACCGTCCTACAGCTTGCTGATAGTTCCACAGTAACACTTGATGGAGTGGTAGAAGATGTCATTGTCATCCTTGAGTCTTGGGAATACCCAGCAAATTTCACCATATTGTCCACTTGGGAAACTTTGGGAGGATATCCTATCATCCTAGGTAGACCATGGTTAGCCACAACTGATGCTCTTATAGGATGTCGTTCAGGAGACATGACAATTTTTGATGGTCAGTCCAAAAAGAAATTGGCTTTATACCCACCTGTTCAGCCTCAGCCAGACTTGTCTCAACCAATTTGGCTAGATTTAGGAGAAGAAATTGAAGAATTCAATTCATTGGCTCAGCTAATGATTTTGCAAACTAATCCATTTTCACAGCTTCAGAGTGAGGATGATCTTCTTTTACACATTTTGCAGTCCAACTCTGATCTGGGTAGCCCATCTGTTCTAGATAGCTGTCCTCAGCAGTGTTTCCTGCAACAACTGAATTCTGAGAGACTACCACCTGAATCTCCTGCAGTTTATCACAATTTGCTTCCATATGAAATACAGACACCACATTTATCAGCAGCCTCCATGAATGATCTTACCAAGCAAGTAGAAGTGTCTCCAAGCCGTTGTTTGAACATCAATAATAAGTTGTCTCAATCTCAACAAACTGCCCTAGTCACAATGTTGCAAGATCAACACAAAGCTTTTGCATGGAACTATGGGGATATGAAGGGAATAGATCCTCAACTCTGTACTCATAGGATCTACATTAAGGAAGATTGTTCACCTGTTAGGCAGCCTCAAAGAAGGATAAACCCAACACTCAGGGAAATAGTTAAAAAAGAGCTCCAAAAATTGCTTGATGTTGGCTTTATCTACCCCATTTCAGACACTCAATGGGTATCTCCATTGGTGATTATTCCTAAAAAAGGAGGAAAATGGAGAGTTTGTGTAGACTACAGGGAGCTAAACACAACAACTAAAAAGGATCACTTTCCACTGCCATTTGTTGACCAAGTGTTCGACTCATTGTCTGGTAAAAAGTATTTCTCCTTTTTGGATGGATATAGTGGGTATAATCAAATTAAAATTGCCCCTAAGGATCAAGACAAAACAACTTTTACCAGTCCATGGGGCACTTTTGCCTACTTTGTCTTACCTTTTGGCTTGTGTAATGCACCTGCAACATTTCAAAGGGTACTGATCAGTATTTTTGCTGACATTTCTCATGATTCTATGGAGATCTACATGGATGACTTCACCACTTATTGAGCTACTTATGAAGAAGCATTAGCAAATTTGGAGAGAGTGTTGAAAAGATGTAAGGAGCAAAATTTGTCTTTGAATAGTGAGAAGTGTTTTATGATGATGCAAGAGGGAATTGTTTTAGGCCATCATATCTCTCAAGTAGGAATTCAAGTTGATCCTGCAAAAATAGAAGTTATTCTAACTTTGCAAACACCTATGAAACAAAAGGATGTTAGAAGCTTCCTAGGACATGCTGGATATTATAGAAGATTTATCAAATATTTTAGCAAAATAACCTGTCCATTATATGCCTTATTGACTAAGGATTCTGAATTTAACTAGACTGAGGCCTGTGACAAATATTTCCTACAGCTTAAGAACTTACTTACTCAGACACTTGTTCTTCAAAGACTGAAGTGGAGTTTTTCCTTTCATAGACACACAGATGCTTCTGATTATGCCATAGGGGTAGTTTTAGGACAACAAGAGAATTTCATAAAGCATGCCATATATTTCATTAGCAAAAACCTTCAAGGCCCCGAATTAAATTATACTGTCACAGAGAAATAATTGCTAGCAGTTGTGTATGCCCTGAACAAGTTTCGACATTATGTCACTGGTTACCAAATATTTGTCCATACAGATCATGCAGCAATAAGGTACCTCATGAATAAGCCTGTCATATCTGACAGATTAGCAAGATGGCTTTTATTGTTGCAAGAATTTGATATCACAGTTATTGATAAGTCAGGTCGGGCTAATATGGTGGCTAATTTCTTGTCAAGACTTCAAACAACTACACCTGCCACCCCTGAGGTACTTGATGATAGCTTTCCTGACGAGCATCTATTTTCTATTGCTGCTCAAACTCCATGGTATGCAGATATTGCAAATTATTTAGCAACCAATAAGATCTCAGCCCACTTTTCACCAAAGGAAAGACAATTGTTGGTAGAGAAAAGTTTTAACTTTTCATGGATTGCAGACTGTTTATTTTACACAGGACCTGATCAAGTCATGAGAAGGTGTGTTAGGGAAGATGAAACCTATGACATTTTGCATGCCTTTCATGATGAGCCATGTGGTGGGCACTTTGCAGCTAAGAGAACATCTATGAAAGTGCTCGCTACAAGATACTATTGGCCCATATTACACAAAGATGTTGCAGCCTACACTAGAAAATGTGACAGATGTCAACACATGGGGAGACCAACAAGGTCTAATGAAATGCCCCTGTATCCTCAAGTGGTAGTCAGTCCCTTTGACAAATGGTGCATGGATTTTGTTGGGCCTATTGATCCTCCATCCAATGGGAAATCATACATTTTGGTTTGCACTGATTATGTAACCAAGTGGGTAGAAGTGAAAGCAATGACACATGCTCGTGACAATAAAGTTGTTGAGTTCCTGTATGAGCAGATTTTTACTCGGTTTGGAGTCCCAATGGAACTTGTTACTAATCAAGGAGTTCAATTTACATCAAACTTAATCACTACATTGATGAATGATTACAAGATCAGGCATAGAAACTCTAGCCCCTATCACCCTCAAGCCAATGGTCAGGCAGAGGTTACCAACAGAGAAATTGAGGCAATTCTTACTAAGACAGTACAATTACACAAGAAGGATTGGAGCAGTCGCCTTCCTGAAGCAGTCTGGGCCTATAGGACAACATGGAAAACAACTACAGGGTTTACTCCTTTTGGTTACTCTATGACAAGACTGCCATGTTGCCAATTGAGTTTGAGCATAAGACCTTAAGGATTGCTTTCCAGCTTAACATTGATATTTCAAAAGCCCAAAAGGAACGCCTCCTGCAGCTGAATGCATTGGATGACATAAGGAAAGTTGCCCTGCAGGATACTGAAGCTATCCAGCAGCAAAGAAAAAAATGGCATGACCACCATATTAGAACTAAGCAATTCTCTGCCGGTGATTAGGCGCTGCTCTATGACTCCAGGTACAAGGAAAATCAAGGTAAACTCACCACAAGATGGCTTGGTCCTTATGAAATAGAAAATGTGTTTGATAATGGTTCAGTTCAGTTAGCTACAATAGATCCTGTCCGATTCAAACTACTGGTTAATGAACACCATCTTAGGTTGTATCATAAGCCAGCGTCCAAAGAGGAATTTATGAAGCAGTTTGTTTCGGATGCAGCCACTGATCCTCCTGCGGCAAAAGGCTTCAGCCTTTCTCCTACAACATCTCTTTAAAATTCTATGTTGCATGCCCATAATAAAGGTTTCCTTTTTAAGGAAGCCACTTTCTCCGTTTTTCATCACCACCATTCATTTCCTCTTTTTCCACTTCGCCCATCCATGTCATCCATTCTGCCTTACCACCCTCATTTATGGTTTCACTTCCAGCCATCATTTAATGCTGAGTTGTGATCTTTCCCGGCATGTACGAGCACTTATTATAAGGTACGCGATATCTTTTATTGTCACATCGTTTATTTATTTCATTTATTCATTAATTGCTATGTACATATCAGTCATTATTGCCTATTCTTCACCTATCCTTTCACACATGTGTGGACACATGCCACATTTTTAGTAGGGGGCGGGGATAATCCATTTTAAACTTTTTTTTATGCCACTATCACAGCTGTTAAGATATTTTTATTTTCTTGTACTTTCAAAATATGGCTGCGTGTTTTCATCCTAAACAACAATTAACTGCTTGATTTGGGTAGTTCTTAACAATCATTTCATGCAATTATCCTTTGAGTCATTCTTGGAAAAGTAAAGAAAAGTGACGGCGGGGTAGAAAGAAGCAGAGCAGAAAAAAGTTTTTCGAATTTTCGGAAGCATTTTGAGTTTCAAGAATCTCAGCTAGGATAATTTGTGAATATGGGTGGCCAGTTAGTAAGACATGAGCTTGTAGTTTATGAAATCTTGACGCAAAATCCTCAAATGGTTCAGGCATTCAGCAATTGCGGTTGGCTGAATTATTTTCTGAGGTTAGATTCCTTTAATGAGGAAGCTGCAGGTGAGTTTTTGAGAACTCTTTCATAGGGAGAAGCTACAGTGTGGGGTTTAAAAATAGCCGTTACAGAAGAGCGGATTACAAAAGTAACTGGGATTTTGGCAGTCAGAGAAATTTTTTCTTCAAATGATGTCTCTGCTAGGGCAGAATTCACAATACCAACAGATGGACCCTTGGAGGTTTCCAAACAAGGATGCAAACGAGTGTCACTGCCTTCTCCATATTCAAAATATGTTGCCTTCATAATCAAGTACTTGACTTGTGAGGGACGTTTTTCCTATTTGCATTCCTATCATTTTAAACTATTGAGTCATATGAGGCACGGCTTAGCTGTCAATGTTCCAAATTTTTTGTTAAACCTTTTGAAACAATGTGCCCATGAAACCCAGAGGGGTAGGGACAACTCTATCGCCCATCATGCCCTCATTAAATTCTTGATCGAGTGTTCCCTGAGGGACGTATCACCCCTTTCTTAGCAAGAATTTGTTGCCCAGAAGGGTTTGCAACCTCCAGAACCTCCTAGACCACTCCCTGCGCAGTGCAAGAAAAAGAAAAAGAAATTAGAATCTACAAATAGGGAAGCAGAGCAAGAATCATCTGCTCCTGCAGCACTTAGTTCTGCAGCCTCCACACTAGAGCCCTCTACCCAAGTACAAACCAAGTCTGCTGTTAGAAAAGAAAAAGGGAAAACGAAGGTAGGATAATCATCTAGGGCAGAATAAACCCAAGAATCTGACCCTCATGCTCAAAAGCGAAAATGTTCTACTCCACTCTTTCCTGCATCATCTTCCCCTATAGCAGTTTCTCCTACAGCAATGCCTGTTGCCACTGCAGTATCATTATCATCTTCTCATGTTGAGTCTAAACCCTCTAGGCAGGTTAGAAAGTAGAAGGCCACGAAAGTGTCTCCTGTAGCTGTTACTTGTGAAACATTGCCAAAAAGAGCTTCATCAAGGAAACAGCGTAAAGTTACCTCAACCCCCGCTCAACCTGAAATTATAGTAATTTCTGAGGAATCTGAAGAATTCAGTCATGATGTTTCTTAAAATGTATCTGAGAATGTTCCACAAAGTCCATCTGTTATTCCTAAGGAAGTGCAAACTGAAATAGTGGAAGTTGAAGAAGCACAACATGGTAGTGGTAATGGAAGGGGGATGCCAAGTCTTGATGACTTGGTTGAAGCGGCTAGGTAAGTTTCAGAAGAAGCATAATTTCCTCCTGCGCTAGAACAACAATCCATCCTGCAGCAAGAGGAAGAACAAATTGGGCAGTCTGAAGTGTCCAATGAAACTCCATTACCCCCTGAAACTTGTCGAGCATTGGTTGTTTATAAAAGGACATTGTTGATTGAATATTTGGAATATCTTAGGACTACATGGAGGCTTGTTATATTTCAAACTTCGAGTTTCTGCCATTTAGCTAAAACTGAAATTCAACAAAGTCTTTGGGAGGAAGAAAAGAAGAAATTAAAAGACAAAAACATAAAATTCAAGAAATGAAAGAGAAAATGGATGAAATGATGAAGATAACTAGTAAGATTATGGAATGTAGACCACTGCCTAGGGTATATGCTATGTTCCTTAAAGAGAAATTTCTTTGGTTTCAATTGATGAGAATTTCAAGAAACTTGGACCCTGTCATTCATATAGCTAAGGAATTAAATGATGCACATCAGGTAGCACCCAGTTGGCTAAAAAATTCCTTATGTGAGTTTTATTTGCATGGTTTGATAATTCCCTATGAAACAAAGTGGAATCCACTTCTCTATATTGGTGACATTCATTTGAGGTCACTCATGTCTTAGGCGGCCAATGAAGCTAACTATGGAAGAAAATTAGAGGCTTATGAAGAGGCTGAAAGGAATAAACGTATTCCACTGCGCCTTGAAAGCTCAGATCCCCATACAATTCTAAGAACTTGGCTTACTATTGCGTATGGATTCAATGATCAGACATAAAGAATGAAAATATTTGATATCAGGAAGTAGGTGTATGATGAGTTCAAAGACCAACCATATCTGTTTTGGAAGCTTTCATCTTCCAGAATTGAAACAAGATGGGAAAAACTGACTGTTGGTCTAAGGAAATCTAAGCCTCATAGCCCTCTGAACTTTAAAACAGCCATCAGAAGGATAGAGAAGTACATGCTGCTTGGTCTCCAAAAAAGGTTTGAGTTGTGGTTACCATTAACATTTTGACCTCCAGTTTTAATGTGGCTACTTTACCCTCATTGGGCTACAGATGTTAATGAGGATACAAAAACCCGCAAGTATGAGGGATGGTAGAGTTTCAGAGGTTTCTACTACAAATTTGAAACTTCATTACAGGGCCATACTACTCCTACTGATTTCAAAGAAACAACTAGAAAGCTTAATGCTGGAGGACCATCATTAGGATAAGTAGGGGGCAAATGATGAGCTCGAAATATGCTCATAATTTGAATATTATGATGTATTTCTAATACCCTTTCTCTTATTGCTAATGGTTGTTTTAACTCTTTGATTAAAGACTTCTTATCTAAAATCGGGTAGTATCCTGTAGCAATACATTCCTATATTCCTGCAGCTTAACATCTCTATATGTCTGTATTAATTACCTTGTTTGACTTCCCGAATGACTAATATAATGCATGTGGTTTTTGGATAATGAAATGGATTTAATATGTGATTAATGAATGTGTATCGTGTTATTTGCCATGCATGCTTTCTTTCACTTTTGTCGCCATGTGCATCGCAGGTTGTTGAAGGGAGCATGAACGAGTCAAAGCGCAACAGATTTCGGTCCTACAATAAAGTCCATTTCCAGCACGGCATCGAGGAGGTTGTTCCAGCAAAGACTCTCTGACTGGGTCGTTGGGAGGAAATTTAAATGATCATTAATCTAGGAAGAGTGGAATACTAAATTCTCTCTTAATCGTGTTGAATAGATATGCCTTCATTTATGAGAAGTTTGTTCCTCGGTTTTAGGATGCACTTATGTCCACGTCTTTCTCTGTTAGAGTTAGGTAGTTAGTTGCTTTTCTAATATAAATAAGTTCTCCTCCTGCGCGAGTGAGCAACAAGGTGTGTAAGAGTTAGTATTATAATAAGAGATAGTGTTTTGTGTTAGTTTTCTTATAAGCATAACAATCAATGTATATGATTCCAAGTTTATGAATAAAAGCTGATGAGGTTTTGAGTTCAAATTTTGCATAAACTAGTTGATGCTTGCTAAAGGGGCCCACTTAGTGAGTATTTGTAGTTAGTTAGTTATTTATCTCCTGTTGATTATAAGTTAGATTTCATTCTTGAAAGTTTCAACGCAAACTCAGTTTTATATTGTTCCTACAGCATCGGGAATCCATCCATGTGTTTGTCCCTGCAGCATAAGGCCAGTTCATAGTTTGCTTCTTAGTAATAGTTGTCATGATTTCTGCTTTGATCAAGTTATGCTTAAGTTAAGAAGACTTTACATTACATTCCTACAACATAAGTAGAATTCCTTCCACGCATTTATTTCTGATAAATTATGACTGAAACGGGCTCTTAGTGCACATACAGTGCCACTCCGTTTCAAGTATGCATTCCCTAGTTTGACAATGTAAATGAATGACCATAAGAAGATGTTAGTCACCTACTGGAATGTCCAATTCTTAGGTTAGGATTTTCCATGACTTTTATATCCTTTTGTGGAATCGATCACCAAGGCTAATCATATCTTCTAGCTATTCCAACTTATAGGATTTCGACACTTTATTTCATATAATATTTCAAATGGAGTTATCTTTATTGCAAAATGATAATAATTATTGTATATAAATTCTAGAAGCAGAAGATAGTCCTCCCACTTGTATTGTTGATCCATGCAATACATCCTCAACAAATCTTCAAGAACTTGGTTTACCCTTTTAGTCTAACCATCTGTCTCAGGGTGATAAGTCGAGCTTATATTCAATTGAGCTCCAAGTGAAGAAAATAAGGTTTCCCAAAACCTCGACATCATGCATACATCTGTATCTGAGATAATTTTCTCAAGAACTCTATGCAACCTAAATACTTCTTGAATAAAATTACAAGCTATTAACGGTGTTTCATCTATTAGATACCCAGGTATGAAATGAGCTACTTTGGTAAGTGTATCCACCACTACCAGAATATTATTATTCTTATTTATAGACATAAGAAGACCTTGAACAAAATCCATACTAATGATTTTCCACTTCCACTCTAGAATCTCATGAGGATACATAAGTCTTGCTAGGTGATGATGTTCAGCCTTTACCCTATGACATTCTAGACATCCTGCTACAAATCTTGCATCATCCTTCTTCATTCCTTTCTAGAAATAAAGTGGCTTCACATCCGCTAGGAGTTTTGTCACTCCAGGGTGTCTTGAATATGATGTAGAATGGACCTCTTTCCACATAATATATCTTAACTCTTAAAGAGTTTGAAACGTACATTCTTCCATTAAGCCTTAAAATTTCATCTTGTTCAAAATAAAACCAATCATACCTCAAATCTTGAGGATTAACTAAGAGATCTTTCTTAACTTGCTCATAATACTCATTTCCCACAAAATTTTGCAATACTTGGTTTTTGAATTCTGAGTGAATAGAGATCATTAAGGAAATGTGTCTCCTTCGACTCAAAACATCTGCAACTCAATTTTCTTTTCCTTTCATATAACTTATTTCAAAATCATAGCCAGATATCAACTCTAACCATCTTCTTTGTCGAGCATTGAGATATGGTTGGGAGAATAAGTATTTAAGACCTTGATGATCTGACCTAAGCTCAAAAGGCCTTCCTAACAAATAACGCCACCACATTTGCAACGCATGAACACTTTTTTCCAATTCAAGATCATGAGGTGCATAATTTTACTCATATGTCTTTAATTTTCTCGACTCATAGGATATAACTCACCTTTCTTGCATAAGAACCCCACTTAATCCTTGCCCTAAAGCATTAGTGATTTCTACAAATTGGCCTTCTGGATTAGGAAATTTTTGTATCAAAGTTGAATTCAACTTCTCTTTTATTTGATTGAATTCCTTTTGGTATTTTTTTGACCAATCAAATCATTTTCCTTTTCTTTGTAGATAAGTGATAGGGTGATAAATCTTAGAAAAGTTAGAAAAAAATTCTATAGTGGCCTGCCAAACCCATAAAACTACGCACTTATGCATATTTTTCAATGTTGTCCATTGAAAAATAGCTTTGATCTTTGATGGCTCAACTGCAATTCCTTCTGCTGCAATTATATGACCCAAATATTGTACCTTTTGAAAGTAAATTTTGAGAGATTTCCATACAATTTGTGTTCCCTTAAGCTTTGAAAAACAAAGTGCAAGGTCTAGAAATGTTTCTACTAATTCTTAGAATATACAAAAATGTCATCTAGAAACACCAAAACAAACTTATCCAAGAAATCTTTGAAAATATTGTTCATAAAATTTATGAATATGACAAGGATATTCATCAGTCCAAAAGGTAAGACTATGAATTCATAATTCCCATACCTTGTTCTGAAGGTTATTTTGTGAATATCTTCATCCTTGAGCCCTAACTAATGATATCTAGATCATAAATCATTCTTTGAGAATATTACTACCTCGCACATTTGATCGAAAAGATCATTAATACATAGTAAAGGAATTTTTTTTTTATTGTTGCTTTGTTAAGTATATGATAGTCTATACATAAGTGCAAAGGACAATCCTTCTTTTTGAAAAAGATCACTAGCACTCTTAGGGTGAAACATTGGGTCTAATAAATCCTTTAGCTAACAGTTCTTGCAACTTAGCCTTTAATTCCATCAACTCCATAATGGTCATATAGTATGGTGATTTGGAGATTGGTTTTGAACCAGGAATTATATCAATGGAGAAATTAAAATCCCTTTTTGGAGGTATTCTAGGAAGATCATCTGGAAACACATCCTGCAAATCTTGAAGAAAAGGGTATTTTTCTATATTGGGTTTTCTTTGATCCTTAAGATCTTCTTCAATTCCTTGGAGTTTTTGAAACTAAAAAAACATTATTTCATCTTGGAAGATAAACTCCTTGAGTTATTCTAACTTCTCCATTTTGATTGCGAAGAGTTGACACCCTTTTTTTTTGGCCCTCTTTAGGTGCACAGTAGATATTGATCTCATCTTGACTTCTCTTGGAGTTCCTTGGAGTTCCCTATGTCATTTAGACACTCTACTCTTTTTTCAAACTAGTCTACCTTAGCCCTATGCCTCCACAACCATTTTTTTTCCTAAGACAACATCGTAGGAGCCTAAAGGTGCTACATATAGGTTCATCTCGGTTGAAAAACTTGGAAGATCCACTCTGGATTCAAGTAGACATTGCTCTACCTGAGCTTTTGTTTGGTTAGCATATTCTAGTAACTAGGATTTCACCTATATCTAGCTCTTCTAGGAAATTTATCTAACACTCTTGATGTAATAAAACTTTCAGTTGCACTAGTATCAATTAAAAATAAAATAGGAACACCAAATAATGTACTTATTGTTTTAATAGGAGTAATCTGGTACTTTACTTGTCAATTATCTAATGTTGGATGGATCATTTGGTGGAATACTGCTTGCTAGGTAGGTAAGGGATTTCCTCATTGTTGAGCTCCTTCACTTTCATTCGAGCATTGATTTGTATAATGATCTCCTCCACAAGAGAAACATCCTCCAGGAGGCCCTTGCCTTTCAAAAGGTTTTCATGAATTTTCTCCATTCCTTTTGGAGTTATTGTTGTTCTTCTTCTCATTCTCGAAATCATTTGGATTATTTAGGAAACCCTTATCATTTTTCTTCTTGGATTTCTACTTATCATTCCGCTTCTTAAAAGATTGGGAATACTGTGACCAATTGAACGTGTTGATCCTTAAAGCTTATGATTCACAGAAACAACCTTATGGGAAGTTTAGTGGATGGGGGATGAATTGCGCTCCACAAAGAACCTCTTGGATTTTAGAAGTTGAATCTTCATTCTTGTTTAAGGGGAGAAAGGGCGAAGAAGAACTAAACATAAAAAGATCTAAACTAGGGTGATGCATCAAAACTTTTACAACATTTCAAAACTCACTTTGAATAAATAAAAGTACAAACTCCTAAGAACTAAACACAAAGTGCCATAAACCCTTCATTGTTGAAAAGAGAATGAAATTATTAAGGATTTGTAAGCATAAAGCATATCATTCAAATCTTTTTGCAATAAGCACCCACTAAGGTTCAACATAGCATGATACTCTTGGGTTATTTTGCTAATCTTCTTAAACCTTTTACAATGACTGCTTACCAACCAACATCTTATAACATTTAACATAAATTATTATAGAAAATAAAGAGTACAAGACATGGTTCAATTATTTGTAATATTTATACTAAAAGCCACATAAGCTAAAATTTAAAACAATCAGTTATCGAGATCATGTCCATTCATGAATGACACAGAGCTTTACAACTATCATAAATAGAAAATAGAACACACAATAGAGGCAAACTAGGCACAATCCGATGTGTTATGCTTTCTATTGATTGATTCAAAAGGGTACAAAATGCTAAGGTGGGATGCAAATATAAATTCTCTAAAAATTTGATTTCTCTAAGTATTTCTTTACAAAGAATGGTGAACAACTAGTGCCAAAAATTGTGAACAAACGGGGCCTTTGGGAAATGCTCAAAATTCCCTTTTATAGGACAAGGGAAGAAACAAGAAAATACCCTCTCCCACCACTAGGGTGCAAAATTCTAAGAAAAATGACGGCATTAAACCATTGTCTAGAGAAAACCGCAGGGATATATTTCCATAAAGCAAATGGAGATCAATTCTCCCTCTGACAAGCCCATATTGCAATAATGTTTTAGTTGGTGAGAACCGATTGAAATGAAACTCAAATCCTCCCAACTCATTCACTTTCAACTACCCTTTGTGATTTTTTTGCCAAGGTGTATACCACCAAACCCTAAAATGAATGACATTTGACAAAACTCTAAGAAATATCAGGTGTCATGCCTAATTAAGACCCCCTTGTTATCCAAAATCTGACCTTAAGATGTGGACATTATGGCGATTCTTGCAAATGATCAAGAAAGTAGATTTTTGATCATTAATGACACTCCTAGTCTTCAACCTTGACACATGGTGCCCTCCGAAATTCTTTCACCATTGAGAAAACAAATAGTGCACTTTTCATAAACCCCCTATGCATAATTTACATGCCCGAGCTTCCATCTAACTAACATGTGGCATCCTCCATTGCTTCCCCGATGTCACTCGCTTTTTCATTTTGAAAAATCTATATCTGAGACACGTGGCATATGGGCGAAAGTTTTTGAGGCTTTCCTTTGAGTTGCCTCCAAGAATTTCCATGGTGCTAGCATGTGGCACCTTCCGCTTTTGATTTTGACTTAAAGAATAAAGCTTTTACAAAGACTGTGTGGGGCGACCATGTAGTGGATCTATGCACCTTCATGAGAAAAAGAGGTTGTAGGCTCTCTTAAACTTGTGCCAAGCTTCCACATGGCATGTTTCGATAATGTGTTATACAAAGAATACATGGGTTCTTTGGGCCCTCTTGGGAATAAACCATCCAACAAAATGAAAAGTTCATGGAGTAGGATAGAATATGAAATACAATGCAAGGTAGGAAAAAAATGATAATGAGCTATAGGAAAAAAAATCTCTAGAGTCTTCACGACTTCTTGGAGGGCGGGAGGCACGAACCCAATAATCTTTTAGATTCACAAGGAAAGAAAAAGTATAAGAGGGGTGCACAACCTTGGAGTTTAAGGAATGTGAAATGTAGGGGTTCCCAATCCATCTTCAAAGGTTGCATCAGCACTGTCAAGTCTTCAAATGCTTGATCCAATTTGATTATATCTTTGAAAGAGATATCACTCAATTTTGCCTGTGTGGATCCTTTATGAAAGTTGAGTTGTGCAGGAGGATGAAAAATCCTTTCAATCTCCTTAGCACTTGGTGATGGACTCAGGGCCTAAAAAACTATCTGATCACATTGCTTGCTCTCTAATGATTGCTTGATCTGATCCTTGGTCAACACCATTCCATTAGGCATAAAAGGGGATGAAATTCCCAATTGGACTAATCCTTCAAAGTGTTTCCTCATTGCATCAACCTTAAGCTCCAAGGCATGGTGGCACTCCTTGCCCCTTCTAGCTGCCTTATTGCAATTGATGAACTCATTGGCCTTCTTCGTTGCCACTCTTCTATCAGTGATCGCTACATCTTCTAAGGTATCATCTATTGCTTTGTACAACTTGAATATTAAAAGATTTGATTCAGTTGTTTTAGGAGTGATAGATTGTACAATTTGTTCTACAACCAGGTTGACCTTTGTACTCAAATCCTATGCATTTGACATGAACCTTAGATCCAGTCATAGGGATGTTACCACATCCTTTATCTTCTCCTAATAATACATGTACAATTGTTGCAACATAGGGAGAAAATTAGCTTGTTGCAATGAAGTTGTCATCACACCCTATAATTGATAATCTTGCAATTCCCTACTCTTGATTTCTTCTTGGAACTTATTGATTGTCTCCAAAGAATTTGAATTCTCAAGGTGCAATTGTGCCAATTCCTTCTCTTGTGCCTTTAAGGCAGATTTTGTGGTTTGCTTCACCCATTGCTCCACATCCATTAGTACCTGAGCTTGGTGAAGCTCGGCTTGAAATTGGGCCTCTTTCTATTGAAGCTCCTATTGGCCTTACACTTGCACCCTTGAAGCATCAAAGAGATCCTTTTGGATCCTCTGTAGTTCTTCCATCTTCACATGTAATTATCTGTCTACTAGCTCTTTGGTGCTCCTTTCATTTGCAACTAGAGATTGGAAATCAACCAACACCTTCTGCAGTATTTCCTTCTCCTAATCCATGGCCTAGTGTAGTTACTTTTGTAGATCGTGTTAGAGAGATCCTTCTATGCTTGTTGTAGCTCATGTTCCTTATCCTATAGTGTGGACTTTAGATCTTCCTTCTCCATCTACTCGACATCGATCCTGGCTAATGTGTCACTCACTTCAACCTAGAGCTAGGCCTTTTCCACTCATTTCACTTGTAGTGCTATTGAAATTTTATCTTTTTGCTCCTACCTCAGGCACATAATGTTTGCGTCCTTCCCCTTGATTTTTGCCTTCAACTTTCCCATTGTATCTTTAACCTCTTTCAACTCTTCTTCTTTCTTCATCTTTTAGTCTTGTTTTAGGTAGTTTTTTGACACTAGGGGTTTGGTGTACCTAGTGCATTGCACAACAAGGAAGAAAAAAGATATATTGTTAGCTTGACCAATTTGATTCTAACAAGAATGCTTTAAGCCTCATACCAGACAATTCAAGTCAAAAAAAAATTGTGTACCCTTATACCCTTTTAGATCACCACCCCATTAAAGCCAAGGTGGCTACCATCCAGAGCAAACCCAATGATGCTCCCAAGAATACTAAATTCATACTTAACACTCAACTTCTACAAGATGAGGATTATAGGGATGACATAGCCTCCATCAGAGAGATCAACAATTGATTATTAAAAGATGAAAGTGTCATATCAAGATGGAATCAAAATGTGGAAACATGGAAAAAGCTTCTCCAAAACATTGGAAAAAAGAAAGCCATGGACTCTAGGAAACAAAGAATGAGCTACAAGAAAAGTTGGTAGTGGCTGAAATTAGGATTCAAGCCGATCCAACAAATATTCATCTCAACGAGATCCTTGCACAGACTAAGAATGACCTCAGAAAGTTTCAAGTGCATCAGACCAAAGGTCTCAAAATCAGGGCCAAACTGAACTAGTTAAGTCATGGAGACAAGGGCTCCAAGCTTTTTTTCAATTACATCAAGGAGAAAAGTTATAATGAACAAATAGGGAAAATTTGGGAGGATGGGATGTTACTTACCACCCATGAAGACATCTTGAATTAGTTCCACACCTTTTACCATAATTTGTTCACCTCAAAAGGCTGCTATGAGGGCAACAAGGTAGCTAGAGAGTACATAAAAGGACTCGTTCCCAAGAAAATAGATCAAGAGAATGCCTCCAAACTAGCTGTTATTATAACTAAAGATGAAGTCTTAGGGCCATCCATTCTATGCATAATGATAAATCCCCTGGATGTGATGGCCTCTTAGTGGAGTTCTATAAAAAATTCGGTGATTGGATAAGTGATGACCTGCTTAAGGTCTATCAGGAGGCTTTGGAAAGTGGTTCTTTCGGTAAAAACATAAACAAGGGAATTATCAAGCTACTTCCAAAAGGGGGGATAAGACACTAGTAAAGAACTGGATGCCCATAACTCTTCTAAATATCTCATACAAGATCCTTGCTAAATTCCTTGCCCTGGTTGGTAGACATCCTCCCTAAGTTCATAAACAACATGTAGACTGGGTTCATTAAAGGGAGGTATATCCTGGAGAATCTGATTACAAGTTGGGAGGCCTTGAATTGGTCAAAACACTCTTGTTAGAATTCTTCCATGCTGCTTTTAGATTTTGAAAAGGCTTATGATAGAATTGAGTGGCCTTTCCTAAGTTCAATGTTGGAAGCATTTGGTTTTCCATTAGAGTATTGCAATGCAGTTGAAACTTTTTTGAAGGACACAGTAGCCCAAGTTGATGTTAATGGAGAACTTTCCATGGAGATCACCCTTGGCCATTCTATTAGGCAAGAGTGCCCCCTCGCCCATACACTCTTTGTGATAGATTCAAATGCCTTGCACTACTTGTTAATGGAGCAATCCCTTTCTCCTAAAGTCAAGGGGATTATTCTCCTAGATCAAAATGAGCTAATCAGCATACAGTTCATGAATGATACAACCATCTTCATTGAGTTGGAAGAAAGAAATCGAGAAGTCCTAATGGAAAAATTAAACCTATTCTGCCAGGCCTCTAGGGCAAAAAATTTCTTTGTCAAATTCAACTTCCTTGGCTGGACAAAATCCCCTCAATTGGCTCTAGAAGTATGAATTCCAATGGGGAGGACCCAACAAGCTAGTTAGTAATCTTGGGATTCCTTTTTCCATTAGCCCCAACCTAAAAGAAATGTAGATTTGGATAAGTGCTAAAATTAAGAAAAAAATGGAAAATTGGAATAGATAGGTACTTATCCTTTGTAGGGAGGCTCCAGGTCTGTCAAAAAATCCTCTCATATAGTATTTATTTTTTCTTTGGTGTGGTTCTTTAGTAGTTATCAAGTAAATTAAATCTAGAAAAGAATTAGGTCTTTCCTGTGGTCAGATGGGAAAGGTAAGAGGAAAAGGCACTTGGTTAAATAGGAATGGTGTTGTATGTATAAAATGGATGGGGGTCTTGGTCTTAAGGACCTAAGAACACAAGGCATTACAATCGTTGTAAAATGGATTGCCAGAGCCATGGTGGGTGAGCCATGGAAGGTTCTGATAAGAAACAACATTCTACTCACCACTCTTAAACAAGAAAAATCATGGAAGAAGTTACCCCTATGTGATATTCTCCTAAACAAGCACCCCATGTCCCAACTATCTCACTAGTCTTCAAAAGCCTTTGGAAGGCATGGGAGATGGTCAAGCATAAAGTGAACTTTAAAAGCTGTAACATATAGGTCAATAATAACCTAAAATGCCAAACCTATTATTCCTTGTGGTGGAATTTAGAGCATATCAACAAACCTCTTGCTCTTTTGCAGGGGTGTTCCAACAAAAAATGGAGCCAAGCTAACATCCAAACCTTCCACAACAATCTTGAAAATGGCCAAATAAAATCCTTGGGCAAGTTGGTTAAGGATTTCAACCTAGATAACTCAAATACTAGAACCTATAATATAATTGTTAATGCCTGCAAAAATGCTTCTTTTCCTTTGGCTTATGTTGAAAATTGTAACATTGCTATAGATCTAATTTGGAATGATGGTACAACACTAGCTGAAATTAAAGCTAAAAACTTACATAAATAACCAACTAAAGATTTTTCAATTAGAGAGCATGTAAATTTATGTTGGGGTTTGAATCTAGTTGATTTTAAATGGAAAAATATCATTACATCTATTTGGTAGAATGTGAAGGAGCTCAAAAAGGCTTGCTTTAGGTGGCAACTATTGTTGCACAAAATCCCTTTTAAAATTAATCATGCTGATGTGGACTTATGCAACATATGCAGGACTCCTGAAACATTAGTGCATATTTTCTTTGATTGTTCCTATGCTAAAGAGGTCTAGAACATCTTTTGCAATAACTTGTCAATTTAGAATGAAAATGGAAAGATCATTTGGTATGATATTTTATTTAATTCAAAGAAGCCAAGTAAAGAATATTAGTTCTTTTGGGATTGTCTCACTATTGAAATTCTATGGCACATCTGGAGGGCTAGGAACGAGGAAATTTTTTAGGGGGGTAGAAGGGGAATTACTGAGTCTAACAAAAGACTCACATTCCTCTCTATTGTCTTGCAGGTTATAGTGACAATGGAAATTTCTATGTCCAAGTTCATGAGGTTGATAACAAATGGAGTAGTGATGGTTAATAAAGCATAAGTCAAATATGGACATACCTGGCATCATAACCAAAATGATTCAGAGACCCTCCTCAAGGCTCTGAGAGAGTTCCAAAGAGTCTTCAATGAGGTCGCTATTGGGAACGAGAGTGCTGGCAACAAACCAAGGGAGATCTATAATGCGGCTACACCATAGGTATCAAAGGATGTTTCAATGGTGCACCCTAATACTCAGGAGGTTGAGTGTGGTGACTCATAGGTGAATAGCAACAATTTCAAAGAGTAGACAGTTTCAAGAAAGCTATATTTTTTTGATATATAATATAGTACTTGGTTAAGGATATACCTCACTCTTTATAATAGATTGTTATGTAAGCATCTCTCCTAGGATAATACTGAACTTCTATATGGATATATGTATTTTTTGATAGTATAAAGTAAGCTGAAAATGTATAATCAGATGGAAAGCAAGCTAGAATGCTCAAACTGTGAATTGTAACTCATTATCTTATTATTAATACAAAAAAAAAATTTAATTGAAAAAATAATATTTTGTAATTGAAAAGAATAATAAATAAAATTATATTTAAATTTAAAAAATAAAAATTATAAATCCACTTTTTTTAATTAAATAATAACACAAAATTATATTATTGGCATCTAAGCCTTTAATATATCGATGCTTCTTCATAGACATTATAGGCACTCCTCCATGATTTGTTCCCTCATTTGGAACACTATCCAACACAAGCTACTAGGAATCCACCATAATAGGCTCCTTCTCCACAAACATGTCACCACATTTAGCTTTGTAAGAGCTATATATATAGTGTTTAATCTACCCAAAAGGAGGATGGCTTATTTCCTCCTCCATTATTGGTGCTTCATCCACCTTATTAAAATGTATCCCGAACATCAATTTCTTATACTTTATATTTTATATTTAATATAAATTATAATATTTTATATTTAATATAAATTATAATATTTTATACTATATTTATATTATGTAAATTTATTTTTAAAATAATATTATAGATCCCCAATGGAGATGTGTCATCTTTCAACTGCTATCACAAAATAGTTGATCAAAAGTTAAATCTCTCTCTCTCTCCCTTAATATCTCTTTTCTCTCTCTCTCATCATGTCTCTCTCTATTACTCTACCAATCCCACTCTATATATCTCTATCTCCCTCTCTCTAACTTTCTCTATATCTTTTTTATTTATTTTTTCTCTCACCCCCTCTCTCTCTCTCCCTCTTTTATCCATCTCTCTTTCCTTCTCTATCTCTCTTGTATATATATCTCTCTCTCTAGTTCTCTTTGTTTTGATATTCCCTTCTCTATGTTGCATGTATTTTAATAACAACAAACCAAACCAAAAAAATGTGACATTTTCAGTAAAGAGGCACCTTTTCTTCAAAAGAAAAACTTACATCTATTTTCATGACCACTGCTTGCATAGCAATCACTTTGTTATCATCAATTCATATATATCATGTTTATTTTGATACATAATAATTTTTCCACTACATCTCTATCGAGACACCAATGAACTAGAATTTAGAATACTAAAAAATATGAACATTTCATGTTATTACAAAATAAAGGCCCATTTTTACCAATACAAAATTGTATCAGTATCAAGCGAAATGTATGATGCAACATAGCTTAAGACTAAAAATGCTTTGGTAAAATCAAGTCTATGTTATGTATGGTATCCACCATAACTACATATCAACCTATTTTGAGGTCCTCATCAATGCATTAGTTACAAAGGACTTCACCTAACACTTTTTACACAAAAAATAATGAAGCTTTTTAACATGAAACCTACACTACTTAAAAGTGCAATCAAATGATCTTCTCTATCAACTTATTTTGAGGTCCTTATCAATGCATTAGTTACAAAGGACTTCACCTAACACTTTTTTCACAAAAAATAATTAAGCTTTTTAACATGAAACCTACACTACTTAAAGTGCAATCAAATGATCTTCTCATTAGGTTTGTTATTTCCATATTTTTCTAGACTTCTTCCTTGTTTAAATTGTTTTTGGATTTTGCGATTTCTATTGTTTGTATTTTTGGTTCTCTATAATTTTTTTAGAGGCTTAACTACAATTCTTTTTCCTGCTATGAATATGCTAGTCAAAGTTATGTTTAGTAGTACATACCAACATATATCAATGTGTCTGTAACAAATTATATTATTAAGCACCTTAGCCATTAACTGACTACTTATGCTAGGTTAAATCTACAAACATATATCTCCAATGGGTTGAGATGTAACAATGGTCACCCAATGAGTATACAAGCTACCCACATGATCTTAAAACAAGACAAAGCCATTAGTACTATGTTGCGAGTTTGTGACCTGTTCTCATATTTCTATATTATTTGAATGATAGTAAGGTCGAGAATTCACTTTCATAGGAAATGTTGTTGTCACCATATTTAATGACTTGACAGAGGTCTAAAATTGTGTTGTGGGTGTCCTTATTGCCATCCTTTAATCTAAATAGTTTGAATTTTTAAATTATTGATACAAGTGCAAATGGAAGAATGGTGTAGAATAAAAGTTATTGTAGAGTTGAAGAAAGGGTTTTATAAGAAACAATTTTGTTTTTATATAAAAATGATACTTATAAGAAGTATTTTTAATTGAAGTTTATATTTAATTATATTAAATTGGTCAAAAAAAGTATATTATATCAAAGAGTTTAATTATTTATGGGAGCATAATATAAAAGTCTATATAGCAACAAAAATTAAGAAAGTGACAAAGATGTTGATTGTTCAATTGAATATTAGATCACATCATCTTAGGTTTGAGACTTATAGATGAACAATGCTTGAAGAAGTATGAGAAATGAGAAAATGTCTATTTTGCAAAAAAGATGTGGTGGAAATAAAATATTGCTACACCATGGAGTGTGAGGCCTATAGTGACATTTGCATCAAGTACAAAGATAATCCGAACTTAGATAACCTAACTGTCTTATTGGAAGAGATGAGGCTAGTCAAAATGATAAACTTTTTAATCAATATCTATAATAGAAGATCTAATATCAGAAAAAGGTTCGAAATTATATAAAGCATTTTGAATAAATTGTGTGTACTTAATTATGTTGGTGTAGAGTTCTTTTATTATTCTTATCACATAAACTATTTGATCTTATGAACATTATTAAAATCTTTCATTTATTTATAATTTATTAAATAAAATAACAACAATAATTTAAATAATTGCAATTGTTTTTTTTAAATATATACACTAAACTTTGAATTACAATAACAAATTTATTGAATATGCTTAATTTATATTTACAAAATTATAAACAATAAAATAAATAAATAAAAAATCTATTATAAAACAACCAAGTTAATGAAAACTTCCACATAAAATTTATTTACTTTATCATTGTTAAAAGATCTCTCCCTAACCCCCAAAAAAACCACTTAGTGGGAACTGCCCACATAATATTAAAAAAAAATAAAAAATAAAAAAATTGTGCATGAAAAAGATATAATATATGATCATACATCTAATACAAAATTTTAAAAATTCTTATCAACGTTGAATTAGAATATTAAAAAAAAATAAAAATAAATTTTAACGTCCAAAAACAAGGTCGACAACAACATAACCAGTCATTTTAAATTTCTGAACCGGCGAAGCCCACCGATGGTTAAATTTAAACTCTGGCGCAGCAAAACAGGCTACCCTCGATGCTTAAACGTACCACGATACGTGTCATCAACAGTATTTAAGTCGGCCATCTATAAATAAAAATTCATTTCATTTTCTTTTAGCTTTTTCGCTTTCATGTCACCTATTCTATAGAAAATAAAACAGGTTTGAAGATGGCACCGACAACTCCAGAGAAGCGGTTTTCTGGTATGGTGGTCTACTTAATCGAGACAGGAATGCAGTCTCGTAGATTGCAGGTACGAGTTGCTTTTTTCCAATCTAGTTAACTCGTATTGCTACAAGGGGTTTTCGACTGTCCCTTTAAAACAACCGTGAAAATTACAGAGGGTTTATTTTGAAATTGCAGTTGAATTTATAGATTTTGGAAGAGGAATTTAAAATTCGAAGCAGTTTATACTTTTCTTTAGTGTTTTATTTTAATTAATTTAAATTCAAAGCAAGTATACGCAAATTTAAAGAGAAGATCTCCAGTGGATGTTCACATTGCATGCATTAAATGACAAACATTTCTTTTGATTGTGAAGATTACATAAATTTTAAGATAAAATTTCCAGTGAATGTGAACATTACCTAAATTTGAAGAGAAAATTTCCAGTGAATGTGAACATCACGTAAATTTGAAGATAAAATTTTGAGTGAATGATAATTTTAGAGATAAAATTTGCTTATAAGGTTATTTGTGCAAACCTTTTTTCATCTATGATATTTATACATAAAATTGGTTCTCATATTAAGGGACGAAAATTCTGTGATACACTGATATATAGTTTTTTAGTTGCACATTTTTATACTGAAATTGTAGAAATAAACAAGCCAAAAATCTAGTGGTTCGATATTGCTCACCATTTCCTTCGTTTCCCCTTCCCCTACTCGGTCCAGTGGGGATATTGGAAGGAAGAATTTACTATCTATAATTCTTTTCCTGCATAGATTTTCAACTCAATGTATACAGAAGTTTTCAGATATTATATTCGTAGAATTTAAAGGTATTGATATCTGGCATTATTTCATACATTGTATTTCAAGAATTTTAAGTTAGTGATATTTGGCATTATGAATAAATTTGGTGAATATCTAAGGGAAAATGAATTCAATAATATAGTTGAGGAAATAACTTTTGAGCGCAAGTTAATTGGGAGTTAAAGCTTTCCTACTTAGAAAGCAGCAATGTGGGAATTTTAATGACCATTACTGGAAAAGAAGGAAATCTGTATTCAAGATGTAATTGTATGTAAAATGTGTGTAGGGCTTCTCCTTATGTTATTGGAGAAAAAATGGGTTAGCAGTATGGCCTGTGTGAACTCTGGCCTATGTCTAAGTAGTTAGGGCAAACCCTTGCTCTGGGTATGCACAGATGTTTTAAGGATGCAGTGCCATGAAGGGGGTTACAGCCCTATTTATCCTTTGCAGGTGGCAACCATGAAAAGTTTGGGATTGGAAAATAGAATCAAGCAAAATATTCTCCATGAAATGCTGAGTGGCTATGGTTTTAGCAGGAAACCGACTGCGGATTCTCAAGGAGGGGCTAGAAGTTTGCAGCAACTGCTGAGAGTTGTAAGGTAGCTTTGTTGCCAAACAAAATTAATATGCGGTGAGTTGTTTCTCAAATATCACATTTTAAAATCAGAATCCTGAAAAGTAAAGTATGAGGCAATTCCACAAACTTCTCAACAGCACCAGAAATTTCAGGTGTGGCCACTCTATAGGATCACTGTCTTATTATTGAAATTCCAGAATTGGATGTATTCGGTTACTGATGCACAGATAAAGAACAATGGGATGAACAGCTTAACTTTGAAGAGTTGTTGGATTTTTATTGTCATTCTGTTTGAAGCAGAATGCAAACCAAAAGCTTACTAATTTACTAGTTCATTTATTGTCATTCATTTGAGATATAATGCAAAGCAAGAAATTCAGCAATAAATATAAAGGTAAAGGTAAAGTTTAAGTTATTTTCTAGGTCATCCCCACTCGAGACACTGATTTGGTGTACAAGATGTCCCTTATGGAAGCCCACCAGAAGATTATTTTTCCATTTATTTTATATTTTGTTCAACAAGGTGTACAATCCTATCCCCCTCTAACTTTGAACCTATGAGCTCCTTTATGGAGTACACACATCTTTACCTTCAGGTCCATTTAGGTTGTAAATTCGAAGTCATTGCAGGGGAAGCACTTTTCATTAACTAAGAAGTCAGTGAGCGTTCTAAGTGTGATTATTGCAGATTATGTTAAAAGTTTGTTTAATAGAAATCCTTTTTCAGTGCATAATAGTAGTGCACACTTAAGTTTACAGTTAATGCAATTCTTTAGTGTGCTTTTCTGAAGGTTAGTTGGACTTCCCCTTTATAGGGGTTTCTAAAGCTGAATTTTGATGTGCTTCTAGAGGAAATCCTATGAGTGTTAGGGAAGGTGTAATGTCTAGATATTCTTTGGGGCATTTGTTAAAGCAATTCCTTTTCTCTGGGTTTGAAGGCAAATAACATTATGGAGTGGAAGGTGGTTGTAGTTGCTCTATATATGCCTTCCACAATGGGTTACAATAAATTGATTGAGGGGGATTCAGCTAATGTGATCCAAGGTCTTAGTAATTTGGATTTTTCAAATCAATCGCTGTGAAGTTTATTGTAAGAGGTGCAACATCTATCTGGTGATTTTAAGTTTAACAATATATTCTTTGCCATTGCTATCGGGAATGTGTTAGGGTAGCAAATTTTTTAGCAAATGCAAGTATTGAGCAAGTGCATGTGTTGGCGCTCATTAGTGATCGTTCCAAGTCTTGGGAAGGTTTAGACAAGTACCTTTTTGAAGAGAAACCCCCTCAGTTGGAGATTTTGATTGGATGTAGGCCCTAGGCCTTCCTCCTCTCAATTGGGTGTTTGGTTGTATTTTTTGTTGCTATGGTTCCATGTACCTTGATGCTGGTCCCATTTGATTTGAGCATTATTAAGTGCTATGTGATGTCCTTTTTCTCTTGCTAGCACACGTGAATTGTCTCTTGGAGGAGTTGTCACTTTTGGCTTCTCCTTTTATGATTGTTATGAATGGAAGTATAGGTGTGGAATACATTTCCTACACTAATCTATGAGAGGGGGTATTTGCAAATTTTTTTTTTGACCATGTAGTTACAAGGAAATGAACACAAAAGCAATAGACCATAACATAATGATTTACGTTGGGAAAACCCATTTGAGAGAAAAACCCCCCACTCCAAAGCACAAACCAATGGTATTTTCATAAGCAAAGAAACAATTACAATACAATGTTCAAGACACCCCTTGTGTAATGCCCCCTTTTTCGACCTAGGTGTTCGGGAGGACCCCTTAGCCTATTTCATTCACGTAGGCTAATTCGGAGGTTTGGAGAGGGAATATTTTGATTAATTCAATTTGTCTTACATTATAATTTTTCGGGCAACTTTAGTTTAATTAATTATTTTATTTAAAAGATGACCATGTGCGTTAAAGTGACTTTTTAGGGACCCAAAGCGAGTTAAAAATTAAAAGGGTCACTTTATGCAAAATAAAATTGAAAAGTTCTCGAAAGTTTGTAGGAGAGATATAAAAGGAAGTGCTGAAAGGAAATTTCACATCTTTGGTTATTTTTCATTCGTTATTGTGAAGTTTGAACTGTGTGTTCAACTTAAAACCCTAGGGCGAAAACCCTAAGGGTAATTGGCTTCAGAGATGAAAGATATCTTCCTAGTCAAATCGGAGGTGGATTCAAACAGGATTCATAGTTGTGCTGAATGTTGATTTTTGCTCGGAAGTGAAAAATCTATTTGGGTTTGCTGATTACAAATTTATTTAAAGTTTATAGGTAAAAATAAATTTGTGAAGTGACTGTCTAAGTTGTTCAAGGGAGTTGGGCGCCCATTTTTTGAATATTACCAGGCTTGATTTATTGAAATTGCTTGCTCCAATATTGCTGTACCATATTGAGGAAGATACGGGTGAGTTTAATTTTATCAGTCTTTCATGAGGTATAAGACTCTTGTCCTCTAGTCATCAGCCTTTAGACCAGAAAATAGTAAGAAGCACAGCTTATTGGTGTATGTGAGGGTTTATTAGAGGTGTGGGAAAAGTTAAAGAGGTAGTGTCTACTTTTGAAGAGTCCTAAGCTGAATAGGACTTCCAAACATCAAGGTATATTGGTTGAAGTCTGCGTTCCATATCCTTTTGGTGTTTTAAGGGGGATACGTTGCAGTTTGAGGAATCCTAAGTGATTTAGTTCTACTAATTATTAGCCGCTAGAGCCAAGTAAAGGAAAACAATCACTTTTTGAGGGGACATGGAGGCTTCTAATTCATAAAGGACAGTGGAAACGTTGCTGCCAAATTTAGGGAAGATAAGAAATATTTAGTGGAATGATTGAAGCTGTTGGTTACATCTGTTGCCATCTGTCGTCATGAGGTTAGGGTATTATTAATCTTTGTATTTCTGAATACTTAAATGTTTAAGACTGTGGTCTGCTGTTAAACATATTTCTGTATGTCAAATTACTGCTGTTAAACATATTTTTGTATATCAAAGTATGGAAATGAAATGCAATTAAACTCCCATATTTGCTCATTACCATGTTTAAAAGCAAGACTATTATGAGTTGTTATCTATTTTATTCTGTCAAATCTCATTCAAATATTCAAGAACTATCACACCTCAGTGAGAAAGTTGTGAAAACTTAATTTTTTTTCCTTAAGGAATTGGTAAGGGTCCTTACACCTTGTAGGAGTATCATCAACAAGAGATTTGGAGAAACTGTGGCAGCATAATGGTACTTGTGAACTCACTATGAAACCTTCATCTCTAGTATCCCATAAATAGGCAATTATTGAACCACAAACTGAGCATGGTTTTCCAAAACCAGTTGCAAAACTATGATCCAAAAGTGGCATCATAGTTGGCCCAACTTCCAATGCCCATGTTGGCCATGGTCTTCTTGGCTGAAAATAGGATATGCTCTTCCAACTATCATAGTTTGTCATTCATAGAATCTGTCATATGTAACTCCTCAATTTGGGCACTCCATTTTGGTATAATCAAACCCATTCAAAGATGTCTTATGACATGCATCATAGACTGTCATAATGCTGGTCAAGATTCCAATGTAATTCCCCCATAATCATGCTCTTATGCTTCATAGAATCTATCATAAGAAACTCCTATCTTACAATGCCATAAGATCTTTGCACATCATAATGACATTCAATGCTCTTAGAACAACTTTCACACTTCCCAAAGTATCCAGCATGTGGCAAAGAGTGCTATCTCAAAGTGGGATGCCCTTTTTCCCATGTGAAGACAAAATAATAAATAAATCAGAACATTAGGCTCCAAGGTTGAGACACCTTTCTTGACATGTTAGGCATGCATGGAGCTGCTGGTGTGTTGTTTTTGTGCTGTTCTGCTCATAGGTTGGATTGATGGTTGCTTTGTGGCATCTCTTGATCTTGTGGAGGGTGCTTGTTGGTTGTTTGATTTGCTGGTTCTGTGTTTGTCTGCTGGTGGGGTATGTGGCTTGAAAGTGTCAGTCTTTGAAGGGAAGGGATCCCTTTCTTAGGGGTAAGCTATCCAACCATAGATTACACAAAATGTTTAGATGCTTTATTTCAACTTCTTTTAATCTAATTAAGAGTATTTTGGGACCTAAAGGCATTAAGGGTTTTGGTGTTGTTTGTTCATGGGTGATCCATTAAAGGATCTGATTTCTGTACTTGAAGGCATGTTTTTACAACAAAAACAGTCTCTTGAATGCTGGAAAACATATCCGATGGTATGGGACTTCAAAATGCAGGTTTTGGCAGGAAAGAGATCATAGATTAAGTATTTTGCTTCTTGTGATGAAATTGTTGGTTGCAGCAGGTGACAAAAGCATAACTTCTGTGGCAAATTCATCTCTACCATGGAAAAAATGCAATTGCCTCCTCAAAAGTGGTGGAAACATCATGTGTGACTGTTTGCATCCAATGATGTTCCAGTTGTGAAATTTTCCTCTTGTTGGTTTGATTTTTTGGTCTCTTCAACTCCCAAGTTCATTGTAAAACTATTTGTAGTCCCTATGGGATATGAATCATTCTTAGTGGCTCCTACGAATAGTTGGAGGTTGTATTTGGAGATCTTGGAGGCGTTTTTAGAGCTTCGACAGAACGTTTAGGAGTTCTGTCCAATGAGCCTAAGGGCTGGGACCTCTTTGTAATGCCTTTTCTGAAGTACTAAATGAGATTGTACTCACCTTTCAGCTAGAATTTTCACCTGAAGAGGTTTCTCTAGGGTGTATGAGTCTTCTTTCATGGAGCTTTGCTATTATTTTATTTCATTTCCTTGTTCATTGTATGCTTAATAATTTCACTCATGGTTGTTAAGGGCATGGTGTGATGGTTAAGTTGTGTCTTTGTTAAATTAGTCACCTAGGTTTAAGTTTCAACTAGGCTGTTACACTTGCAGCCTTTAAGTTCTTGCTGGGCGATTGAGCTTGTGGACTTGGACTATGTTAATACTTGGGGAATGAGGCCCTTGTTTTTGGTCTCACTCGAAGGTGCTAGATTATTCCTTGAATTTACCCTCAATTTTTATTTCTTTCAATTTGTCATGTGCTTTTTTTTAAAACTATGGAAATAATTAAATAACTAAATTTAAGTTATCAAAAAGAACTATATTTTAAAATATGACTCATATTTAATTATTCAAAAAGGTTATTTAAGTGGTTGAATAAAGTGTCGCTAGGCCCAAGGTACAAAAAAGTGAGTGAAAAATGACACTTTATTATATTTTTACAACTTTGAGCGAATAATTAAGAAAAAGAAAAATAATTATAATATTTCCTCAAAAAAGTTATGAAAGGGAGCATTGTTTTCAAAAAGGGTCTTCTTGCTCATACATACAAATTCATTTCTCAAGAATGAATATACATTCTTTATTCTTTCCCAAGGACGAAAACCCTTTGACATTGTTGGTTTTGAGGACGATAACCCTCCTAGCCTTTTAGTGTAGTTCTACCCAGGGATTGGTAGTGAGCTCCATTTGATCCAAATTTCCAATTTTTTGTCGTTGTTTGGGTTTGGCGTTTATAAGTTTTGAGTGTGAGATAGTTTGAAGAGTAGTTGATCATTTTATGAATAATTTTTTGCTTGGAATTAAATAAATGCAAAAATAATATTTGTTATTGCTAATGTGTCATGTCCTCGGAATTGTGACATTGAGATATAAAGCGTTGAAATGTAAAATAAATAAAATACATATAAAATATACAAAGAGGAATATTAACAATTTATTTATCGTAAAGTAATATAATAATTATAATTAACAAATATATAAAATAAATATTAACAATTTGATATTATAATTATAATTATTATAATATAATAATATAACATATACATATAAATTAATATAAAAATAATATATTAATAATATAAAATATATGCAATAACATAATACATATATGTTAAAAAAGAATAATCAATGACTATGATATGAAGACAGCGCTTGAATAAGGAATAGTGCTTAATTAAATGCAGCAATTAATATATCATACAGCAATTGGTGAGTATAATGTAGCTCATGCAAAGGCAGAAATTAAGATAGTTGATAACAGTGATTGGGGAATATTAGTGAAGGGGAATAAATGCTCATTAATTAAAGTGTATGACTTTCCATGAATAATCGAACACTTTCTCCAAAATAGAGGATATAATATCAGATTCCATACAAGGAGGGAAGGCATCGAATGGGAGAGAGAAAGAGCAGGTCAACCAGCCAAGCATATATATCAAACACTTAGAAAGGAATCTATAAAAGGATACCTGCAGAAAATCAGATCATTGTGGCTGGGAGAATAGGAAGGTTACAGTAGATCGAATAAAGGTAACTATCTTTCATTTAAAATAAGAAATAATTAAAGTTTATCTATGTAGAGAAAATAATATAATATGACAGAGAATCATATTCTTTGAAAATCTGATCACAAAAAGGGAGCAGCAAACTGTGGTAAGTTACATTATAATTATTGTATGCTATTGTATATATATATGTGTGTGTGTGTGTGTGTTCTATTATCTATATTAATTATTTTTGTAGGGTTGCATAGTGATGAACAGGTTATTTATTTAATTATTGTATATGCATCATATTTTGTAGAATTCAATATTACTCATATTGGATAATACGATTTTATTTATTAGTCATGAAAATAACAGCTCTGTATATTTGCATAAGTCTGAGTTTTTATATATTGCTAAATATGAAATAATGAATATATTACTGATCTGTGTCACTGATTCAATATGTAAAGATTAAAATATGGACTACATTATGGGATAATCTGACTGTAGTAACCAGTTTTGATAAGGGGGTTGAGGGCCTACAAGGAGGGGAAACGGCGTTGGTGTAATGTCCCTTACCTGTCTTGCCCTAGAATTTGCTTGTAGATTAGGTTTAGGGTTCCTTTTTTCTAAATGAATGTTCTCCTAATTCAATAACCCTAGATTTGAAACCTGTATTCACCATATTAACAACATATCTGTTAGCAATAATATCTAATATCCAGAAATCAGACATAACAATACGTGCAGATTGCAAACAGAAAGAAATTCATTCAGCCCATCAGGAGAGGGGATCCCTTAAGGGGCCTATGGTCTACCACCTTCCAATGCCAAACCCTTATCTTGGGCCTGTGGGGCAGAAAGCCTAGGTGGGACCCTCACCCCTCCACGACCCAACCCTTGCAATGGGCCTGTGGGGCAGACTGCCCAACCCTTGCTTTGGGCCTGTGGGGCGGAACCTGGGTGAGGTTTTTAGATGAACCACTTAAGGCATGGCTCACCCCTCCTGGTGGGGTTACAAACAGATTTGCAGAAAGTTCTATTCAATGCATTCATCGTTGATCTACTTGCATTTCCTCTAACTATAAAAGGAGCCTAACATGATATAAGTAATACAGCATGACAGTATATCAAAATACAGAAGAGATCCTTCATCATAACCTTCAGATTAATAAATTTCAACAGATTCAAATTAACTCAGTTCAATATATGCACATGGCTTCATTAGCATGAAGGAATAACAGAGTGCAGCACTTTACTTGAGTATTATTTATATCTATATGTTCAGATTTCAGGCAGACATAAATGCAGATCAAACATTATTAGAACCGATCAGAATAAAAGGGCCAACAGTAATGATCTAGGTCCCTTCTGGGACTACACAGTCCATCCCAGCCTAATGTCCATCATCAATACCGGGATACTAATCTCTAAATTCTGATCAAGAACGATTGGGTTTCAGAACATGTCCAAAAGCACATAGGTATTCTAATGCATAGAGACTGGAGATTACTCTTAATTAAACATAATACGCCTGGAGCCTGGATTACGGTTTTAAGCAGCATTATTACGTCTGAATACAGAACTAAATATTAGAACTAGTGAGTATTCTCACACAGAATACTGAAGGTATCATTATGTCACGACTTGGGAAGATTAAACATCAATCCTAAGTGAGAGAACTCACCTGATTCAGCCTGTCGGGTCTCCTACTGGAGATTCCATTGAAGACTTCTTCTCTATTTTCTTTATTCATTCATTGAGGCTCTACCAATCTATGACCACAGTTCACCTACTAAATGATATTGACTAATATGAGATTCTGAGTTACGGTAAGTAATACTACTTAAGTATCTCATGTGGCCAGTCCTGGGTGTTTGAGGCTCTGGGAGGAGCACTGAGGTTCAACGTCCTATAGATATACATTGCCAGAAATACTCCTAGAATCTTGGTTGAATGATGCTCCTTTGTTATGCCCTTACTTCCATATTGCATATAGTTATGAATAGTCAGCTTGTGGCTATCTTAACTCTTCATTAAGTCATATTATCATTAGTATATTGTTATTTAGTTGGTTGGGTCGGCCTAGGTCTTATATAGGTGTGTCTAAGTCGGCCTAGGTGATATCCTAGGCATAAATAGGTATATATAGGGGGTTGTGAGTCTTATTTCACCATCATATTGTGAATTGTGTTCTCATTAGAGATATTTGGAGGTTTGCCCCCTCAAAGTGGCTTGTTATTCTCAGTTATTATCAAGTAATTGCAGCATATTTCATATCATATTCTTCTATTGTGCAAGCTATTTCATAACATCCTTAGAGCGCTTTAGGTTCGTTGCTAAGATGTGTATGTGTATCTGCCTTTCTTTTGTTCTTAACTTGGTAGGTAGTCTGTACGGTGTTTCTTCCATTCCCCTTTAATCCCTTGATCTCTTATCCTATTTGTATCTTGAAGTCTCTCTGAAAGAATACACCATTCCTTAATGTCACTTGCCAAAGGGGTACTCTTGTTCATTCGCTACCTTTCCTAAGTAGATTTTAATTGATAAATGCTTATTATACTCAAGATAAACTTAATCGCCTTCTTTATAATCATTTCCGTAGTTGCCTTCCTAAAAGGATTCATTAACATTTTAACTAGATGCTTTTAATCATAATTTATTCTCCTTTTGTCTTTAGATGCTGCCTGGAATTAGTTCGAATCCTTTTAACTGCTGTGCATAGTACTCATAGTGGCTACCTGGTTAATTGCCACTGTATAATCGAGATTTTATATAGTAATATTAATTTGGTATGTTATTGGCCGTGGCTATGCTTGTCGGCATTCCATATAATCGGCCTCTTTGTTTGATTATCATGTCCCTCTCTATGTCACCAGCTAGCGGCTCTTTCAACAACCTGATCGATGTGCATTGTCTGTAAGATGTGAGTGCCAGGTCGACACCATGGAACTGAAAGGTATGGTTGGCTTTCCTTTGGCGAAGCTCCACTTCGAAATCTCTGGCGGCGGAAATGATGAAGGGTCCCGATAATACTTGTTGTGACGGTGAATAGAATTGTCTTTCAGGATAACTTCTATTGTGCCCGATCCTTTGTACCGTTCCTTTAAAATATTATGTTTGGTTATGTTGTGTGTTTTATCTTAATGTTTTCTCAATTGGATATTATATGCTTCCGATCTTAGCCTTATATTTATAAATTGATTTATTGTTTTATATTGACTTTATATGTTTTTAATATTTGCTTTATTTAAATTGTCAATATTATGATTAGGATAATTATAATAATGTTTCCATCATTAATTTGTATTATTTATTTATTATAATGATTATAATATCTATTATCATAATTCTCCAATATTGATAATTCAATAATTATAATATTGTTTTTATATATATTTAAATGTTAATATTTATATTTTATATCTAATGTTATTATTTATAGTTTGTAATGATATTCTAGGTTATCTTTATTTTATTATCTTATCTGGATATTGAGTTATAATTTATTTATTCCATATTATTAAAAATGGTTATAGTACCTAATATTCATACTTTGGGGATTACGATATTCATCGTATAATAATTATAATTATAATATTGTCTTCTAACAATTATAATTATAATGGTTTTGAATCATTAACATTTTTAAGTATGCCTTTGCTAGCTTAGTGTCTAATTTCGGGGACATGATAGTTGGGGTCATCCTCTAAGTACGCCAACCCATGGTGGATGGTTGAGGTCTGTCACATGTGGGCCAAGGGGGCATAGGAGGCCACTATTGGGCTTAGGAGGAGTGATTTTTGGGACACCCTGCTGTAGTTGCACCCCCAACCTCCCATCATGATGATTAATTGAGTCATAAGAAGAAGCATAATGGTTCTGATAAGGGGTACGGTGATAGGACGTCTCACTGGGCACACCACCACATATGGATGGCAAGAGGCCACATGGGGCCAAGAGGGGTGAGGCACCTGCTCTTGGGCCTAGGGTAGAGGGTTTCTTGGGCACCCTATCAAACCATTTTGCTCCAGGAAGAATGAATTAGAAACCTAAAAGATTCCAATATATTTATGATATGATATTTGTTTCTTGTTATAGATGTTTACTAACCTATTTGCAGGTCTTAAATAGGTAGTTGTATCACTAATCTTACTTTCCTTGTTTACTTTACATATTCAAATGAGAGCATCATATAATATTATCTTGTAAATATTTTCTAATTCTGTCTTGTAGGGACCCAATCAAGTTATAGATATTCCCTAAACCAAATTGATTATTTGAAATTGATAAATTAGGGCAGATTTAGGGGTTTTCCAAATTTGGGGACATTACATAATGAGGCTCTTATAGGTGTTGGTCATACAATTTTTCTAGTAGGTTATATTGCATTTAGTTCCTATTAGCTGGCTGCACCTTTCACTTCTGGTCATACCACTGCAATAATCATTTGATAGTTATTGTTGAATGCCAAAAATGACTTTTAGCACTAGTTTGTGTTAGGCATCACCCTATTTTGAGGTGCCATGATATCCTTGTTTCAGTTTGCAACTATGAATAAGTAAATCATGGTATCTATTTTGTCATGTCTTTTTTTTTGGATTAAAATAATTGATAATATTATTTAAGTTGGGCCTAATATTTGTTAATTCTAAGGGCAACTTAATGATATTATTTCAATTAAAGTAAAAGGTTTTTTAAACGCTAGCACTAAAATAAAAGTGTTTTTTAAACACTTAAATATAAAGAGTATTTTTAATAGGGAAAATAAAATAAAAATAAAATAAATAAATGGAGGCAAATCTAGCCTATTCAAACCAAATACATGCAAACCTCAAATGATCAAGTGATTTTGATGTTGATAGATTGGAAGTGATTGGTCAAAATTCTAGTAGCATAATGGTATGATCAAGATGATTCAATAGAAAATTGGACAGAATAGTAGTATCATAAAATTGGATTTAATAGGAATTTGGGCAGCATAACAATAGGATGAAAGAAGATGCTCAAATGGGATGAGAGGCCTCTCATTGATAGAATTTTCAAGAGGGAAATCAAAGGCCAAGATAGACTTGTTGATGGATGGTTAAGATTGATTGAGGATGAGGGTTTGGCTCAAATGTTGTAATTGTGTGACAAGTGCCACATGAGGGATAAGGGCTAGGTTTAGGATTTGATTAGGGCAACATCCTCATGTGAATGGTTCAGATTTGGAGATGTAGTATAAAATGGATGGATAAGATGTAAAGTTAGTTTGATTTTTGGTAAGTGTCTAGATTCAATGAATCTAGAAAAGGTCTTTGTTAGTCATGTGACTCTCAATAATTAATTAATTATTGCTAAAGGGTGATGTAGAAAGATAAATTAATTAAATAATTAACAAATATTTATTTAATTAAAGTGGAGGATAAGGGTGAAGGATAAATTAATTGAGGGGGATAAAGGTAAAGGATAAATAAATAAAATAAATAATAAATATTTATTTAATTAAAGTGGGGGCTAAAGGTGAAGGATAAATTATTTATTTAATTAAAATGGGGGATAAAGGTGAAGGTTAAATTAATTGAATAAATAATGAATATGCATTTAATTAAAGGCTAGGATAGGCTAATGTTAGGTGTGTTAGGGTATGGTCACATTTTAGGTGTCTACATTTTGCCCCTCTTTGAGATGATGTTGTGACTAAAAGAAGTAACATCATTTCAAAGAAGAATAAAACAAATTGGGTAGTAAGGAATAAGGACTAGCGACATGAGGCTACAATCATTGGAAGGATGGGAGTTAGGTATGCCCCCTCGAGAGGACATGCGGGTTCAAAGAACACAGGTGTCCTCTCGAAATGGATGGGAGGACTAGAGAAAAAGATGGATGGAAAAAGGTAGGGATGATGGAGATATGGATGGAGAGGGAGGATGGATGATCATCAATGCTGTGATGGTATAAGTAACCTAGATTTGATATTGTACTTGATGTTATGCACCAAGGTATAAGGAACCAGGATGACAATGTGCCAAGTACATGATTAAAAAGGTCAAATGCAAACACATGCCTTATAACACCATTATTTGGAAGATCATGATACCCTTGTGGCAATAGAGTGCAAGACCATGATAAATGCAAACAACGATAAAACATACAAGCAATAAGGAAGCATTATGCTCCTAGTCAAGCTGAAAAACAATTGATTGATTGATTGTTTGACGATGAGGATAGCAAAGTTAACAATAAGAACAATGCGTGCCCCCAAGGATTGTGTTGTTAACAATAAGAACACACGAATTAGGAAGGATACATCCCTATGGTAATAATTTGATAGTGGATCAATAGATTTCAGCTGATTTGGATTAAGATCATGGATTGATTTTAGATGATATGCTAGATTACAAGATTGGATCACATGGATTAGGATTGATTGCATTTGGATGGATTGAATTTGGGATTTTTGGATTGGATAGATGGAGAGAGGATATGATGGTTAGGATAGAGGAATGGATTGGAACAATGACAAGGGGGAACCAAGGTTTGGTAAGAGATGGATGGAAGTATTGTTTAGATAGGAGATCAAAGGATTAAGTGGATGGATAGGAGGTAGAGCTCCAATGACTATATTGCAAAGGAGTTAGATGCCCCACACTAAAGGGAGTACAATTATGGATGGGAGACGATAAGGAATGTAACATGCCCATTGTTCTTGATAGTAAAACTACTAAGTTTTACCCACATGTAATTTATCTATGCATCCAATGTAGAGCAATAAATTTTTTTCTTTTCTATTCAATAATAAATGCATTATTTGAAAATAACTTTATCCAAACTTCTCCATTGCATAATCAAAGAATCAATTCCAATAATATAAGTATGATGTAACTTTACATAAATATATTCAAGATAAATTCCATAAAGATGGACACATGATACATACATAGCTTAAACAAGCTTACATGAACTAGAAATACAAATGGTCCAGAATGTCCTCCCAAATCTCGACCGCCAACTGCATGAGGAGAAGCATCACTTAAGCGCTTTTTCGCCAACCATGGACTAACCGTGGTCCCCCTCACATCTACCAAATTGGTAGATGACCCTACCCTTTGACGAAGAGATTGGTTGGGTAACCTCATCCTTCAAATAGCCTATTTTGAGCATAGTGATGTGTCCTACATAACTAGAGCTTACCATAAAGTCAACCTCTAATTCTATGATATTCTTACCCTAGTATGTATTTGGATCATAGTGAATTGATAGTGTAGATAGTGGCTACCTACACTACTTTGGCCAAAGATTCAACACCCAGTACTTCGAGTGAGGGTTATCTATATTCACCACTACAATTGCTCGATTTGTAGTTTGAACATTAGTTTTCTATTCTATTCTAGATTATTCCTTTTCCCATGGATTATCCTAATCCCAGGAATAACCTACCCCATGACTCACATTATCTAACATGACAATCAAATAATTCAAAGCAACTCTATCTCTTGCAATGCACCTGGAGTTTCACAATACTTCGTAAAGTACAAACAATCTATGTATAGTACAAATAGTATTTATATCCACATAATAATATACTCAATATACACTTATCTATATGAGCAAATATCAAAAGTAAGGTTTCACAAAAAGAGAAACAACCAAGTGATACGCAAGCATATCCAAACAATTCACACAAGTAAAAGACAATCATAATGAAAAGTAATGCATTTGGAAGAATGAACACCTTTGTTTATACTAATTTGTGAGCAACCAAAGGCTACAAGCAAGTAAGTATTTCTGCCACCTTTCTTCCTTATGCAACGACTCACTCATAGGTTTGCAACACATGACAGTTTCATGGTTGAGTTGACTTAGTATTTGGGACAAGCTAAAAACAGGTTTCCTAATTCGAATTCCATTTCAAAAAGATGCCAAGTTTGCACTTGACTGATTCAAACACTTATTTGTAGGCTAAATCGAATTCATAGACTTCTATCTCATTTCAACTACAAGCAAATATGGTGCTACCTCTAACTCTTGGAGCCACCTTCAAGAGTACACAGGCTTTGACAAAGTCTACAATTTTAATCTGCATTAACTCTTAAAATGCTTACACAACAATATATATCTTATGCGTGCCTTTGGTTTCATACTTTGACTTAGTCTTTTAAAGACTTATGTGCCGACTTTTTTCTATAAGCTGCACCATATACTTGTGCGCTTTAAATGCTTTATGCGCCCTCCGCAATTATATGCACTCTGCTTTATAATGTTAATAATAATCAACGCTTATTAATGCGCTTGGAAATTATATCCAAAGCTTATTCATATATATATATATATATATATATATATACATATATATTCTTTTCATAAGTTCATCGAATACCTTTTAACAAACATATTAATAATATATATAAACATAAAGAATAGTATTATATGTATATATAAATATATATATGTTTCTATATATATATATACATATATTCTACATATATATATTTATTTGTAATTCCATTTCATTAGCTTTATAAAACACTCATACATGCAATCCCAATGATCGACATATATACATAGAATGTGTATATATGTGTGTGTGTGTGTCACTTAGTCCAATTAGTATTCCCATGCATATGGGTGATCCGTCCATGAGCATGTGTAGGTACGTCTACCTACGTATACTCATGTACGCATTTACTCGCATGTATGAGTTTACCAAAGATACGTACATATATACATATATATACATTAAATGCACATATCACATTGTTATACACACAAAGATAGATTCTACTTAACGTCAAGACTCATTACATACCTCATTCCATACATTCATAAACAAGATCACAAATCAATATAGCATACACAACTAGATTGAAGATCACTTACCATCTACCCAACTGGCTTGACTCAACTAAGACCATCTAGGGCGTGAGAGTGTGAATGCTCAATAAGACTAAATTAGAGGTTACTAGACCAAGTTCTTCTCCTGAGTGATACTTCCCATCTCTTCTGGAGGCTTGAACCTATCCCTGCATTTCAACTTAGTCCACCATAGCATTAGTTAGCTAAATCAATGCATTCATATACTTCTCATACATTTCATATTCACATTATATATTTCATATACTGAATCATAAAGCATTTAATTGAATAAAACAATTCATTCAACATATTCCATCAAAATTCATAAATAAACACATTCACATTTATTGAAGTAATTCACCAAACAAGGTAATAGTAAAATAGGTAATAACACATGGGATGTAGCAAGATATGCATGAGATGGAAGGATAGTGCATAAAGGATATGGATGGTGGAGGAAGTAAGGCTACCATTGTCCAAAGCCTTATCAAGATCAAAGGAGGGAAGGGAGGATGCATTTGGATAGGATGGGGCGGGCGGGGGGTAGATAGGTTGAGGGATAAGAGATGGGGCTATGGTGCAATGTCCCACCCTATTTTTTTTTTTTGGTTTGGTGAAACAATCAAATAGGACAGCAGATATTACATACCATAACATTCATATTTCAACTCAGAGATGATACCCACAATCTGATATTGCATTATAGAGTTGGTAGAATGTTGAATACATTGAAATAAGATAATATCTTAAATACCCAGTTGAGCCAAACACTCCATGATCATGTTTTTGACATACCTATCAGCTGTATTGAGTTTGCAAGTCTGATACAAAGCTTGTATAACAACATATGACGAGATTTACCAATACCTAGTAGGGTGAACAACATTTATAACAATATTACAAGATACCCATATGAGTAAATCACATCAAAAGGGCAAACAACACATACCCATTTGTTGATATCGTGCATAGGTTTGAAAATTGATTACAACAGCCAACTGAAGCTCCAGAAATGTGCCAACAAACCCTCCAAACCCTAATTGCTCCACTCCAAAGTATCAATCTTCAATAGTCCAATATGAAATGCCTCCAAATACACTCAAGGGAATATAACACCCTAGGTGTTTGACCTCCAAATGCTCCACGTCTTGCTGTACCAGAATGTACGGTTTGCAAAGTGGCAAACCACTTCAAAACACTCCAAATTTTTGCACTTAACTCCTCAAACTATGCTCAGATATCTTTGTGAAATTATCATTTAAATAAACTCGATATTTCCCTTGGAAAATCTCTTCGCGACAATCTTGCAACTATGCCAATAAGCTCAAGCACAATCCTTGCAATGAGACTACTAGCAACATTCAACTCTGTGTGACATTTGTAGGATTCCACCAATAATTCCTTTCCTAGACAAACTGAAACTTTGAATGAGTCACACTGTAATAACATAGATGGATCTTTCACCACTGCAACTATTCTTCTCCAAGAGGGTTTTCGTCCTCAAGAAAGCTAAGATGAACCAAGTTCAAGCTCCTAGAACCATGAGGGTTTTGTCAGAGGAAAATATAATAATCTCCATAGCCCCCCAAATGCCTTTTTATACTTTTTTTGTCGAACTCTCCAAAAGCATATATTTTTAAAATTCACTTTTTAATTAAAACTCCATTTTAGTTCTGAAAAGGACCTTTTAATTGAAATAATGATAATTTGACATGCAAGTT
>VDFB02026320.1:9399814-9516966 GCA_007258455.2 Sequoia sempervirens
AAGTTGCTGGAGGTTGAAGTTTTAATCTTGAGAAGTCAAAGTTGGATGCTAACGCCACTAACGTGTATTTATTTTGCAGCCGCCAGCCGCCTCACGTGATTGTCGTTTTTAAAAGTTGATGGAGTAATATTCGCTTTTGTTTTGCAGATGGCTGACGCTGCTGGCACTAGCAAGGCTGGAACTAAGACTACAAACAATGAAGCTAACGCCTCCAGGCAGGCGATCATCAAAGGTCTGAAGAAATCCTTCGTCCCTGAATCAAAGATCACCTCAAAGTACGGCAATTTGACGGATACCAATCTCGGGTCCTTCAACCTCGAGACGTTCATACGCCGAATGTACGGGCAAGGTGGCAACCTTCCAACTGAGGCATCACAGAATATTGTGAAGAGTGGGTTGTACAATGCGGCAGGCTTCCAACCGGCGGTCCGTTGTCCTGAGCTGATAATGGAGTGCGCCAACTTCTATAATTCTGAGGATCGAACTATCACCTCTCCTGGTGGTTTGATCATGGCTAATCTCGCTCCAGATGCGATTGGCGAGGCGTTTGGAATCCTTGCCACGGACAACATGATGTATAAGTCCAAGGCCAAGGCGGATAAGATGTACGCCACAACCTTCGAGAAGTGCATGAAGAGAATAAACACCACATGGATGCGCAAGCCAAAGCCACCGGCTGCTAGGCTACCGAAGCAAATAATATCAGAGGAGCTGAAGCAGGAATATTGCGACATTATTATGTTGCTCAGCAGGGTCAATGGTAGCCCACAATCTTTCATATTCGAGCCATGGATGTTCTTGTACATCAGTGTGGTGCTCGAAGGGGACGAGCAAGTGAACTGGGCGAAGATGATAAGTGACAACATCGATGAGCAGTTCCGGGACCTCAGAAGAACGAAGACATTTTATATGAGCTCATATGTCATCTATATGTTGGCTCGAATGACCAAGTATAGGGGATTGGCTTACCAGGAGCCGATTGGCTGCGGGTACAATCAGTTTAAGATTCACCAGTCATGCAGGCAGCTACATCTCACTCACACTGGTGACTTCCAAAGGGTGAACGACGCCTTTACTATGTACATCACGAGAACACTTCAGCAGAGGCTACAGCAGAGGATCTCCGAGGAGGCACAGGCGTTGATCGAAGAATACGGGTGTTGGTTCATCCAATTCCCAAAATTTACCTACTTGAGACTGCCAGGGTACGATTCCTATGTGTACAAGCTACCAAGGTACCCCACTAACAGGATGATCCTACTTGAGTTGTCTAGGCAGTTGGTGGCCCACGACAAGATTATAAGGCGCAAGAAGAAGGGAGGTCTTCATTTTCCCATTGTGCTAGGAAATTCACTCGAGGAATGCCCGACTTTGCAAGCAGCCAAGGAGGCTGAGAATGAGCTAAAGTTTTACAAGCTGACTCTTTATACCAGCAGGTAGAATTTTGATCCCAAGGGGATAATTGGAACAGTACAAGGAGAAGAATTTAAGCACAAGGCTCACATGGAGGACTTTTGGGCAAATGCCGCAGGCGAGGACGAAATCAGAAGAAGGACATTCTCAAGGCTGCCTCTAAAGCTAATCAGGGAGTGCGAGGTGATCAGGGTGCCGGATCAACTGGAGGAGGATACTAGGGTCACCCATCCGGATTTTGAAGCGGTGAAAAGCACACCTATACCACCTGTAGATTGGGCTGAGCCGGAGATTGTGGATCTAGACACTCTATTTATCCCAGTCATGACGTTTACGAGAGCTTGGGTGGATGAGCGTGTTAACAGGTTGAGGAGGAGGTCAGTCGCTCTCACATATGACCTCATGGGTGACCGAAAGCCACCAGTGGTAGCGAAAAGGAAGAAGCAGCTCACACGAGGTCCGGAACCAAAAAGAAGGGAACCCGTTCAACCAGAGCCCGTTCAGCCAGAACCCCAGGGATCGGAAGATACGTCCTCAACACAATTGGTGTCTCATGCTTCCAGTGTACGTGAAGTGTCATTATTTGCTAGTCAGAGAGCAAAAGGGAATGAAGAGCTAGAGGATGGAGAAATTAACCAGCCGATGCCAAGGGAGGTGGATACTCAAAGTGTGAATGATCCCGAAGCTGCTAGTAAGCGGGATGAAGGGGAAGACACGGACATGGACACCCACTTCGATTATTCCTTCGGAGAGGAAGATGCTGGGGCACATGAAGGGAGTGATCAAGAGGTCGAGATAATCGAGCCTCCACCAAACACCCCTCGGGAAGAAGTTCGAGAAGTGGAAGCCACTGAGGAGCAGCCTCTGATTGTTTATCATATTCAACGAAATTGGCTTACACAGGCAATTCGAAGGGACCAAGATGATGACGCCAGCCTAACAATTGAGATGGAAGCACTCTTGAATAGGACAAGCAAGTCGCCAAAGCGCAAGAGGGCGAGAAAATATACAAGGATAGAAACTAACGAGGCAGGTTCCCGGAGCCTTCACATCGCTGCCCCAAGAGAGGATCACGACTTGAGTGACGCGATGCCAGAGAAATACACAATCACCACTGTTGAGTTGGGACGCCCTTCAGGAGCGCAGGTGGTGGAAGAGGCTGAAACTTCGTTTCAGGCATTAAAAGATAGGCTGGTAAAGAAAGAAGGAAAGTATAAAAGGTTGAAGAAAGAGCACAAAGCGTTGGTTGAATACGTGCAAAATCTCGCACATCCTGTTGCTCAAAGTAATCCAGCAGCAGAGCTTCCACCAGAGGTGCCACGTGAGCCGATCAGCGGCTTGGAAGAAGTGAAGAGGGCTGTGCGAGAAGGAGATAAGTGGGTGAATGGTGTCCGCATTGAGGCAGAAAAGTTCATGGCAGATCTCGCCTCAGCATTCCAGAATGCTTCCGGTATCCTTTCACGATTAGATGATGTTGAGCAGGCTTGGGGAGATACCCACATCTTCCAAGACAATACTATCCCACGCCTGGCTGTTTTGATGCGTGTTCCCACGCAAACTCTGGTGAACGAAGGGGTAATTCAGGCTGGTGACAGATATGACTTCCGTGGATGGCATTCAGCAGCATTCACAGGGAAGGGTTTCTTTGATGCTGCAGCAATAGAGTCTTCCAAGATCAGAAAGGCCATGAGGAATATTCGTGAGAGTATTCTCAACACTTTGGAGTCGGTATTTGCAAAAAGGCTCGCACATGAGGAGATAGATGCAGAAGGATTAAGGGCAAGATTGCAGCCGTTCTTTTCAGAAATGAGGACGTTTTCCCAGCTAGATTTTGAAAACATCTCCACGTTTTCAACGATCATTCAGAGCACACAGGATTCCATCGAAACATGGGGAAAATCTTGCGAGAGGCATGAACAGATGGTGGCCATCTTAGAATATCAGCTGAATCTCACTCCATCAATTTCAGAAGAAGAGGTCGATGCAGTGTTGGCGAGATTCATAGCGTACGCGGTCAGAGAGAAGAGCAAAGGAATCCGGGTCATGGACGAGAATCTTCTAGAAGGATAGTGGGCATTAATTGCTCATACCGGTCAAAGGAGGAATCTGCTATTTTTAGGAGCATTTATGACGCCACTCCTCCACCTTCTGGCGGTTTTTAGGGCAAACTTGTCTAGGGCTGAGGTGGCTCAATCTGAGCCCTCCGATGTAATTTGATCTGGACCGTTGATTCAAACAGGCCAGCTATATAAGGGGGAGTCCCCCTCATTTGTACATTAGTAGTCATAGAATCAGAGAATAGAGAGCAATTGTTGAGGCAGAATAGAGAGTAGAAGCTTTTAAGTTAGAGTAGTTTTTCATTTGCATTGTTGAAGAAGAAGGGGAATTCTCCCTTAGAGAATTTTGTAAGAGATTGTCACAAAAGATTATTCTTAATAAAGCTTTTGATTGATGGTGAATTTCAACTTTGTTTGGAATAGTTCGTGAGGTTTCTTATTCCCTTTGACTTCAATTAGGAACTTAATTTCATGCTTGTAGTTAGATATGGATGTTTATGCTTGATATAAGTGAATTTCTTTTATCCATACCACTAACGTTCTTGCTGATGGTAAGTCCGTCTTGTGTGGTCAACTGGACTTTCAGTACTTAACTTCAATCAAGGTTCATAGGTGGTTATGCATCGTTGTGATGGTAGTTGCTCTATCGAATCGTGATTTGAACATCATTTTCACCCTTTGAAGATTGCACTTACTTTGTTGATGCTGTCCAACAGGAGGCTAAACAATGTTTGTCGAAATTCATTTAGGTTGAGCGTAATATCCATTTGCATTTAGATTAGAAGTTAGATTTTAGAAATCTCTGCAACCATTCAATTCTGCATAATCCTGGTTAGTTTTAGGAAACTTGCATCATAAAGCCAAATCATTCGCGCATAAAATCCCCTTCAAAAGCACACATTGGTTGTCACTACACGTCTTGTGAACAACTACGTAAGTCCCCTCGTGAGTACACAGCATACACACATCAACCAAACTGAGCCTATTCGCATTTAAAGAACCTTGGAGTTGAAGGCGTGATCTCACTCGCAATCTTAGCACGTCAAATACTTTGTTCAAGAGAGAATAGGGGATCCATTTGGAAACTTTGTTCTACCTGGTTGGTGAGGTCACAAAAATCACATCAACAGGAACCAAGGTTTGGTAAGAGATGGATGGAAGTATTGTTTAGATAGGAGATCAAAGGATTAAGTGGATGGATAGGAGGTAGAGCTCCAATGACTATATTGCAAAGGAGTTAGATGCCCCACACTAAAGGGAGTACAATTATGGATGGAAGACGATAAGGAATGTAACATGCCCATTGTTCTCGCTAGTAAAACTACTAAGTTTTACCCACATGTAATTTATCTATGCATCCAATGTAGAGCAATAAATTTTTTTCTTTTCTATTCAATAATAAATGCATTATTTGAAAATAACTTTATCTAAACTTCTCCATTGCATAATCAAAGAATCAATTCCAATAATATAAGTATGTTGTAACTTTACATAAATATATTCAAAATAACATTTCACATTACAAATTCCATAAAGATGGACACATGATACATACATAGCTTAAACAAGCTGTAATGTCCCCAATTTTGCGAGCATTAGAGTTCAGTGGATTTAGCCTATTCCTAGCCCTCGTAGGCTAATATGTCTAGTTAGAGGGTCTCTTTTGGCGGTGATCAGAGGAATCTCTCCTTCAGCATCTCGTGTGGGTTCAAGTAGCCTTCAGTTGATTCAGTTTCTTATACTTACTATTTATAGTAAGTCAGCTGGCAAGCAATTCTATTTATAGCGGGGCACCTAAAGTTCACGTGTTGGCAGTGTCGATTCCCAAATTCAATTGAGTTGGTGAAATAAGGAGTTTTGCCTAAGTTATAACGTTTAATTATTATTAAAGGTGTCTTTAATAATAATTAATATTTTAATATTATATTATAACATTATATTTGCACTTTATGACTTGAGGGTCCATTCATCATTAAAAAGGGGGCCGTTTTAATTAATTACTTGGGCGCCAATTTCAAGGACATATTGTAATATTCCAAAGTGCAAACATTATATTATTTTAAAATGATTTAAAAGGCAAATTGGAGGGGATTGGCCTATTATCTTTTATCCCACATTGGTGAGAAAAGTGTATGAGCTCCTCCAGGAAAAGTATAAAAGAATCTTAAGGGGCTCATTTGGAGACAATTCAGAATTGATTATTGGATATTTGTTTGATAATTTCTCATTGGTGTTTGGGGAAGGGAGCCCAAGGGTTTCTGCCAGCGTATCGGCTTTGGAGAACGAAAACTCTCCATTGTATCAGCATTCTGAGGTTGTGGAATATCAGCTGAAGGTGTTCACTGTTGGCTTCATCCAGAAGTCAAGTCTATGCTTCATTAGATTTATTGCTTCAGGTCTACAGGAGATTGTATTTCCGGGTATGCACATATTTGTAAAAGCTTTGAAAGAAAATCAATAAATTAATTGCATTGCTGCAATAGGGTTTATGTTTACATTTTTTCTATTTGATTTCTTGACTGGCAATCTATGAGAAAATACGAAAAAATTACAAACCCTTATCATTCAGCATAAAAATAGAAGTAGAGATAGGCAGGTCTCTTACAGTGGTATCAGAGCCTGAATCCTGCCATCCTGTGTTGGTTTCCAAAAAGAAATTTTCAGATGTTCAGGGTTTTATAAAAAACTGGAAGTTATTAGATTTAATGGCCTTTGGCCAAATCTGGGAGGAAATTTTATTTGCATGTTGATATTCGAAGAATATATTTGCAGAAGGCTTTATTAGGGATTTGCATATAGTTTTGGGAAATCGATTCTATTTGCAGAATGAGTCGATTATTTTAAGTATCAGGTTGTACTCATATGAGAAAATCGTATTTCATTAAAGGAGATTTATCGCTCAGAAAAAAAGAAAAAAAAGACGTCTTATGCAAGGAAACAGATCAAATAAGACAAAGTGAAATAAAGAATTCGATTAAACAATTGGAGTCGTGGAAAATTAAAACAGGGGCGACGTCTATTAGGAGAATAAGAGAAAGCGTTCCTTCATTTTGGCCGATATTTTAATTGAGGAGATTGTTGATCTCTTAGGAAGGCCTCACGATAAAAGACAACCGCCAATCATTTATCAGGTCCGGCCAAGAAGAAAGTAAGACAAGCGCCGATGAAGATAAGGTGTTTATAGGAGCCGCTTCCATAAAGTGGAATTCGATTAAATTCGAATGGTCAAAGACCATATTCGAATTTGTCTCCAGGAGACGAGAATAATACAGGCGACTACCAGACATAGACGAGTTTGGATTTATTGACGGGATTTTCACTTGTTTGATACTGCCGCTAAAGACAAGAATAGGAGATCGATTCTTTTTAAGGAGCAGGAAGAGACAAATTTGAAGTATCGTTGCCTTCAAGAGTTCAGTCGACGATTTCATTCATCGAAGGTATTGAAAGAGGAATACGAACGGAGGTGAAACAATATAATACTCCTCATCGGATGTTATCTCTTGGAGATAAAGACAAATCGTGTATTGAGGAGGACGCGGGCCCGAGTCTGCTTAGTAGGAGATATTTAAAATCATCGGGAGCCGCTTAGGGTGAAGAAATCGAAGATCTTTAAATTTCTACCGCTCAGCTTTGAGACCAACCGAGGAGTCTACATGGAAATGATTTAATTAAGTGTGGGTTTAAATTTCTTCAGCCGTGCCGTAGATTTCCATATTCAAAGTGCTGCTTATTTATACCATGACTCCCAAAGGCGATAATAATATTATCAACCTTTAAAGGGTGGACGAGCATATTATTCTTCTTATTCGGGCTGCAGTATTTAATCTTAGACCAAAATGTCAGCCTTTGCATGCTTCTTGGCTTGGTTGGAGCTTCATGTGAAGATCTTGAAGGAGGCTACAGTCTGAAAACCAAGTTGCCTAGCTTGGTGCTAGTGATCTGGGCAGTTTACAAAGCTTACACTGAAGTTGTAGCAGATTTGGGACGCATTGTAGCTGATTGGGGTCATTCTGGGCTTTGGAAGCAATCAATCCAGATCTGGGTGTATTACCTTCTGATAATTGATAGCATATGAGTCTAAAATGTTGTAAGCTGATAGTAATACAAGTCAACCATTTGTTGTATCGAATCTGAGTCTGCTGTCCAAGCATTTCAGTCTTTTGTACACTCAGAAAATTGTATTTAAATTGTTGTCAAGTTTGTAAAGGTTACAAGCTGCAATCGTCTTTGACAGTGATGTAACTTATGGCATTTCAAGAAGAGTTGGCGATTACTTGATAATTGTTTGACTTAATGCCATTATGCTGTAGCTTCAAGTCTGCATGAGTAAATTCACCTTATCGCATTTGAAAATCCAAAACAACAGAATTGCATAGCATCTCTTTTCATTTCAGTCATTAGGACATTGCAATTACAAGCATTTATATCTTAAGACATCTTTGAATGCATCAAAGATACAGAAGAAAGAATTAAACAACAGTTGGTCTGCTTCACTCAGAATAAAGGGGTTAGTTGAGGCAATTGTGAATTATGGTTTTTAAATTTGCTGATGAGGTAGTGGTTGCTTATGAGGAGTATAGAGCATTTCCAGATAAGATCAAAGATTGTCTAGACTTCGAACAATATATGGATTATAACAAGCAAAAAAGGAAATCAAAGAAATATGAGCAACCAAGTGTTGAGAGCACCTTGAATAATACCCAGCGAAAACTTACGCTCTCACAACAAAGATTAGCTCATAGCTCGCAGTAGTATGAAGATTTCATTTCAAGACGAACCTCATCACGAAGCAAAAATGAGAGACTTGGTGAAGTATCTAAAAATCTCTATGATGTGTTTGGGTTAAAAAGAGATAAGTCGGTAGAGAATGGTCTTCGACCTACAGGTGAACATGGAGCAAAAATTGAAGTGGTTGTTGATAAGAAAATTTTACAACATGATAATGGTATGGTGGAACCCCAGAATGATATTCACAGCATTCAGGAAGTTGTCATCAGCACTAATAACAGTTCTGATTTTCATGACAGCAGTGAAGTTTCTTTGTATCAGCATGAGGCAATAGTGATTTCACAAGTGGATGTTGTTTCTACAGAGTTGTCACATGTTGGTACTCAAGATTTGAATACAAATGATGCAACTTATGATGAAGATTCATGCCACTATGAGTGATTTTTCATATCAGACCTTAGAAAACAAAACAAAAAATTTATTTATTGGCAATGAATCCCAGGAACGTACTTTGGATGGACATGCAGTGACTTTGGTAGCAGAAGTGTGTGAAGATATTGTCATAATAACAACTTCTACCTTGCTAGTCGAGCCATCCTATGAGGTACATAGCAGCAGTACCTTTGATGATATTGTGTGCGAAGTTGATAGCACACACGGTGCTGCTTATTAGATTGTTGAACCAATTCAAGAGTATGATTCAATTTATTGTTCCAGGGATTCAGAGATGGATGATTCAGATCGGAATGGAGTGATTGTACAGTTTGTGAATAATCCATCATTTGAGTTTGATGGTGGTTTGATCTATGATAATCCACTCTTCGAGTTGGAAGCCGATCATAATTTTGATACTAGTTTTGGGTTGAGCGATAATCGCAGTGCTTGGGATTGTTCCAGTGCATCGGGATTCCAAACAGGGCTCTCAGAGGAGTTTAATAGGGTGTACATGGTGAGGAGTGCTTACAGTTTTTTCTTTGATCCACCTGTATATGATTCGTATTCGATGCACAATTCTTGTGCATAGGGTGATTCTCTTGGTGCAGTCGAGGGGAGTAACTCATTACTGTGTGCAGAGTTACCATCTTCAGAAGATGGGACTAGAGGCTGCAAGTACCTGACTCAGTTGTTTGTGGGGAATTACTTGCAGGGACAGCAATCAATTATCCATCATGCAGTTATGTATTCGACAGGGTTTGCTACTTCATTGTTACAGAGTGACTATGGTATCAGTTGGCATGACGGTTTGGCTAGTTATCACATCCGTGGGGGTTTAGTGGAGGACAGAGAGAGATTTGGCATAACAGATGTTTCCAGATATCCTTGTCTCTTCTTGACAGATGGATGCGAGTACAGGTTGTACTGGGATCTAGGTGGTGATAGGTTTGGCATTGACTATTGGATGGGTCCCATTGGGCTACTTCACCACTCTTAGCATGGTGAAGTTGGAAGCAGAAAAGCGCAGCGAAAGTCGGAGAATGTCAGACATGGCAGACCTTCATTCTAGGTTTGGGATCCAGGGATAGCTTGCGCAGTTGTGTTTTTGCTGATGCTACCCGAGATAGTTAGAGATGTGTGGGACACTTCACAGTTCTTCTTTTGGGCCTTCCGAGGAGTTGGGTTTCTTTGCAGTAGAGATTGCTTGAGGACAAGCAATTTTAGGGAGGGCGGACTGTAATGTCCCCAATTTTGCGAGCATCAGAGTTCAGTGGATTTAGCCTATTCCTAGCCCTCGTAGGCTAATATGTCTAGTTAGAGGGTCTCTTTTGGCAGTGATCAGAGGAATCTCTCCTTCAGCATCTCGTGTGGGTTCAATTAGCCTTCAATTGATTCAGTTTCATATACTTACTATTTATAGTAAGTCAGCCGGCAAGCAATTCTATTTATAGCGGGGCACCTAAAGTTCACGTGTTGGCAGTGTCGATTCCCAAATTCAGTTGAGTTGGTGAAATAAGGAGTTTTGCCTAAGTTATAACGTTTAATTATTATTAAAGGTGACTTTAATAATAATTAATATTTTAATATTATATTATAACATTATATTTGCACTTTATGACTTGAGGGTCCATTCATCATTAAAAAGGGGGCCGTTTTAATTAATTACTTGGGCGCCAATTTCAAGGACATATTGTAATATTCCAAAGTGCAAACATTATATTATTTTAAAATGATTTAAAAGGCAAATTGGAGGGGATTGGCCTATTATCTTTTATCCCACATTGGTGAGAAAAGTGTATGAGCTCCTCCAGGAAAAGTATAAAAGAATCTTAAGGGGCTCATTTGGAGACAATTCAGAATTGATTATTGGATATTTGTTTGATAATTTCTCATTGGTGTTTGGGGAAGGGAGCCCAAGGGTTTCTGCCAGCGTATCGGCTTTGGAGAACGAAAACTCTCCATTGTATCAGCATTCTGAGTTTGTGGAATATCAGCTGAAGGTGTTCACTGTTGGTTTCATCCAGAAGTCAAGTCTACGCTTCATTAGATTTATTGCTTCAGATCTACAGGAGATTGTATTTCCGGGTATGCACATATTTGTAAAAGCTTTGAAAGAAAATCAATAAATTAATTGCATTGCTGCAGTAGGGTTTATGTTTACATTTCTTGTATTTGATTTCTTGACTGGCAATCTATGAGAAAATACGAAAAAATTACAAACCCTTATCATTCAGCATAAAAATAGAATTAGAGACAGGCAGGTCTCTTACACAAGCTTACATGAACTAGAAATACAAATGGTCCAGAATGTTTTCCCAAATCTCGGCCGCCAACTACATGAGGAGAAGCGTAACTTAAGCGCTTTTTTGCCAACCATGGACTAACCGTGGTCCCTTGCACATCTACCAAATTGGTAGATGACCCTACCCTTCGACGAAGAGATTGGTTTGGTAACCTCATCCTTCAAATAGCCTATTTTGAGCATACTGATGTGTCCTACATAGTTAGAGCTTACCATAAAGTCAACCTCTAATTCTATGATATTCTCAGCCTAGCATGTATTTGGATCATAGTGAATTGATAGTGTAGATTGTGGCTACTTACACTACTTTGGCCAAAGATTCAACACCCAGTACTTCGAGTGAGGGTTATCTATATTCACCACTACAATTGCTTGATTTGTTGTTTGACCATTAGTTTTCTATTCTATTCTAGATTATTCGCTTTCCCGTGGATTATCCTAATCCCAGGAATAACCTGCCCCATGACTCACATTATCTAACATGACAATGAAATAATTCAAAGCAATTCTATCTCTTGCAATGCACCTGGAGTTTCATAATACTTCATAAAGTACAAACAATCTATGTATAGTACAAATAGTATTTATATCCACATAATAATATACTCAATATACACTTATCTATATGAGCAAATATCAAAAGTAAGGTTTCACAAAAGAGAAGCAACCAAGTGATACGCAAGCATATCCAAAAAATTCACACAAGTAAAAGACAATCATAATGAAAAGTAATGCATTTGGAAGAATGAGCACCTCTATTTATACTAATTTGTGAGCAACCAAAGGCTACAAACAAGTAAGTATTTCTGCCACCTTTCTTCCTTATGCAATGACTCACTCATGGGTTTGCAACACATGACAGTTTCATGGCAGAGTTGACTTAGTATTTGGGACAAGCTAAAAATAGGTTTCCTAATTCGAATTCCATTTCAAAAAGATGCCAAGTTTGCACTTCACTGATTCAAACACTTATTTGTAGGCTAAATTGAATTCATAGACTTCTATTTCATTTCAACTACAAGCAAAAATGGCACCACCTCTAACTTTTGGAGCCACCTTCAAGAGTACGTAGGCTTTGACAAAGTCTACAATTTTAATCTGCATTAACTCTTAAAATGCTTACACAACAATATATATCTTATGTGTGCCTTTGGTTTCATACTTTGACTTAGTCTTTTAAAGACTTATGCGCCAACTTTTTTCTATAAGCTGCGCCATATACTTGTGCGCTTTAAATGCTTTATGCACCCTTTGCAATTATATGCACTCTGCTTTATAATGTTAATAATAATCAACGCTTTTTAATGCACTTGGAAATTATATCCAAAGCTTATTCATATGTATATATATATATATATTAATATATACATATATATTCTTTTCTTAAGTTCATCGAATACCTTTTAACAAACATATTAATAATATATATAAACATAAAGAATAGTATTATATGTATATATAAATATATATGTTTCTATATATATATACATATATTCTACAGATATATATTTATTCGTAATTCCATTTCATTAGCTTTATAAAACACTCAATACATGCAATCCTAATGATCAACATATATACATAGAATGTGTATATATGTGTGTGTGTGTCACTTAGTCCAATCAATATTCCCATGCATATGGGTAATCCGTCCATGAGCATGTGTAGGTACGTCTACCTACGTATACTCATGTACGCATTTACTCGCATGTACGAGTTTTCCAAAGACATGTACATATATACATATATATACATTAAATGCACATATCACATTGTTATACACACAAAGATAGATTCTACTTAACGCCAAGACTCATCACATACCTCATTCCATACATTCATAAACAAGATCACAAATCAATATAGCATACACAACTAGACTGAAGATCACTTACCATCTACCCAACTGGCTTGACTCAACTAAGAGCATCTAGGGCGTGAGAGTGTGAATGCTCAATAAGACTAAATTAGAGGTTACCAGACCAAGTTCTTCTCCTGTGTGATACTTCCCCTCTCTTCTGGAGGCTTGAACCTATCCCTACATTTCAACTTAGTCCACCATAGCAGTAGTTAGCTAAATCAATGCATTCATATACTTCTCATACATTTCGTATTCACATTATATATTTCATATATTGAATCATAAAACATTTAATTGAATAAAACATTCATTCAACATATTCCATCAAAATTCATAAATAAAGACATTCACATTTATTGAAGTAATTCACCAAACAAGGTAATAGTAAAATAGGTAATAACACATGGGGTGTAACAAGGAATGCATGAGATGGAAGGATAGTGCATAAAGGATATGGATGCTGGAGGAAGTAAGGCTATCATTGTCCAAAGGCTTATCAAGATCAAAGGAGGGAAGGGAGGATGCATTTGGATAGGATTGGGGGGGGGGTAGATAGGTTGAGGGATAAGAGATGGGGCTATGGTGCAAAGTCAAACCCTATCTTTTTTTGGTTTGGTGAAACAATCAAATAGGACAGCAGATATTACATACCATAACACTCATATTTCAACTCAGAGATGATACCCACAATTTGATATTGCATTATAGAGTTGGTAGAATGCTAAATACATTGAAATAAGATAATATCTCAAATACCCAATTGAGCCAAACACTCAATGATCATGTTTTTGACATACCTATAAGCTGTATTGAGTTTGCAAGTCTGATACAAAGCTTGTATAACAACATATGGCGAGATTTACCAATACCTAGTAGGGTGAACAACATTTATAACAATATTGCAAGATACCCATATGAGTAAATCACATGAAAAGGGCAAACAACACATACCCATTTGCTGATATCGCGCACAGGTTTGAAAATTGATTACAACAGCCAATTGAAGCTCCAGAAATGTGCCAACAAACCCTCCAAACCCTAGTTGTTCCACTCCAAAGTATCAATCTTCAATAGTCCAATATGAAATGCCTCCAAATACACTCAAGAGAATATAACACCCTAGGCGTTTGACCTCCAAATGCTCCACGTCTTGCTGTACCAGAATGTACGGTTTGCAAAGTGGCAAACCACTTCAAAACACTCCAAATTTTTGCACTTAACTACTCAAAATATGCTCAGATATCTTTCTGAAATTATCATTTAAATAAACTCGATATTTGCCTTGGAAAATCTCTCCGCGACAATCTTGCAACTATGCCAATAAGCTCAAGCGCAATCCCTGCAATGAGACTACCAATAACATTCAACTCTGTGTGACATTTGTAGGATTCCACCAATAATTCCTTTCCTGCACAAACCGTAACTTTGAATGAGTCACACTGTAATAACATAGATGGATCTTTCACCACTGCAACTATTCTTCTCCAAGAGGGTTTTCGTCCTCAAGAAGGCTAAGATGAACCAAGTTCAAGCTCCCAGAACCATGAGGGTTTTGTCAGAGGAAAATATAATAATCTCCATGTCCAAAATGAGCCCTCTCAAATGCCTTTTTATACTTTTTTTGTCGAACTCTCCAAAAGCATATATTTTTAAAATTCACTTTTTAATTAAAACTCCATTTTAGCTCCAAAAAAGACCTTTTAATTGAAATAATCATAATTTGACCTGCAAGTTCCTTGTTTTATGCTTCCATGATTTAAAAAATTTCATCCTGGTTTCGATGAGCTATAACACTAAGGTGCTTTAAAAATATTTTAAATAATATTTAGCGACCTTAGTAAAATAATTAAAATAAAGCCATTAATACACCCATTTTGCAAAAACTACCGGAATGCATCGGAAATGAAAACTGACTGCATTGGAGTGATCTGAATGAAGAATAATGATAAACAGAGCCAATTGAGCAAATTACTATAAAGAGACACCCTTTCCAAGATTCTTAGAGAGCACACCAAAAGCCGAAAGTCACCCTAGAAAGTGGCATATGAGTCCCTCAGACCACTTGAGCTCATTGGGATCTTCAAATAACTCCTCTGATGATATTGACACACATCCACAAGGTTAGTGCCAACTACACTACAAGGGAACCTAAAAATGGGGACATTACAGTCCATCCTCCCCAAAGATTGCTTGTCCTCAAACAATGCTTGCACAACACTAGAAACACTAGACTGAACCAAACTACAACCATATGTGATCCCAAGGTCCCACGTCAATCTCAAAAAGGAACCACCATGCTGACACTGTGCCACTCTGATCATAACAATAAAACCATCGTGCCAAAACTGCACTCTCCTCTCTTGAATCCCCAAAAAGTAACCATCATCAAAACCCAAATTGAGAATACTTGTAAGGGTTGAAACCTATATCATGAAACATCTCTTGCCAAGGCATTTCAGTGAGGTCCATAACTACAATACCCATACTTGACATGATCTTGGGTAACATGTAGTGCTCCACCACTCCACTGATTTGTTTCCACTGGATTTGTAGGTCTGGTTTTTGTTTTGATTTTGTATTCCGCCTTTTTGTGTTTTGAGTTTGCTTGCTAATAATGCTAAATAAGTACTAAAGAGCATGTACATGAAGAAGAAACTTCTAAATAACTAGCCTATTGAGATACATCGAATAAAATACTCAATTTCGAAGCCAAATATGATTTCTTCATTACATAATAAGAAGCATTCAACATACAACTTACATCAAATTTATAGCTACATATATCTTAAACCAAACTTGAACTTACAGCCATATAACACTGTGAATAGTGTTTTGCTACAGTACCCGCCCTTAGTAAATTGCTCACACAAACTAAAATACCAATTTCTCCCACCAAAATCCAGATTGAAAGGCTTCCTAGGGTAAGGGCACCCCCTTTTGGTGAAATTGCAGCTACTAAAGATAGGCGTTTTTCTTCCTTTGAGCTGATAAAACCCTCAAAATAATGCGGCTGGCTGTAGATGCTCAAATCAGCTCCAAAATCCTCTAAAATGTGAACAGCTCCCTTGTAGATGTAAAAGAAGTCAATGGCAGCAAAGTCCCCTTCAGAAGAAAGCTCCAATAACTTGCAAACAGCAATATATGGCTCCAAATGAAGCATGCAAATTCTGATCTGCAACTTTAAGGTGGTATTTCACACCATCAAGAAGCTTGAAAACGAAGAACAAAGCCCCACCAGGCTTACCCATTGCTGAAATCAAGAAACCCTAGTTTCCCTCTTCCACAATCTCCCACTCTCAAAGCTCAAGCAACAAAATAACTCAATAACATGAGGGGGTCGAACTTCTCCTCTTTCTTTTATAATTTTACATTGAAATCACTATTTATTAAAGTGGGTTACTATTCACTTAAGTTATAACTTTTTTCACTTTAGTAATGAATAGTAACTGAAAAATATAAAGTGACCTCTGTAAATAATAGACACATGGTCCCTACGCCAGAGAAGGTGAAATAAAAAGTGGAGATCATAATTTTAAGCACAATTATCACGCCAAATGCCCAAATTCACCCCATCACCATACTCCGGATATCAATACTGCAAATTCACGACCAAGTGCCCGTTACAGTGACCCTCTATCCAGAACCATTAGCCTACGAGGATCGACATAATAGGCTAATCCACCATCTGTGATGCTCGTGAAAGAATGGGGACATTACATAACATGGAAGATAACTTGCTCAACCAAAAAATATAAACCTCAGCATCTCTCTTTATGATGTCCCCAAAGCGAGACAAATCAATCCCCAACAAGTGGTTGGTATAGAAGATGCCAGCAAAACCAACTCTGATATCAGCTATCCTGGGAATGACTCTGCGGTCACTGATTAATAACACATCATTGACACTTAACCTCCAAGTGTTAAAGGGGAGAATCTGAGCACACCAACACACCCAACCCATTGCAAACATTGAAGCGTCATCTAAAGATAGACATATCAACACCATGAAATATCTGCAGTGACCATCACTCACCAAGGTGGGAGCAACAAATAACTGGACTATATCCATAAAAATTCCCACAACTAGCTGCTCTAAAGCCTGCAAGAACTCCAAATCTATCTGCTCATAAATTGATGTCACCATAATCAATGCTGAAATGTGAGGGCAGCCGCTAACAATATAGAATACCCTCGATAACGTAGGAGATGTGAGCATGAAGATATCTGAATAGTCTTCTCCCGAGACTAGATCACCTCTACCAACCGATCTCAACCATAAAATGCTCAACTGTTGGGCTGGGAAAACACGCCAACTCATTTGTGTGCAAAGAATCGTAACTCCATCTAAGCTGATCGAAGAGTGGATAGCGGTACCAACTCTGTTTTTTTGCACACAATTCCAATCGTCATTCAACACCTCAACACTGGAAACTGCACCTGGGTCCCAAATCCTGCGATTATCATATAACTTGAAGGTGGAGTGAGCATCCCTGAACAAGTCATCAACATAAATTATCTGGCTCAATGTTAATGTTGGGAACAAAATTCTGAATTGCTCCTCCAAGAAAGAACACAAATCAGCCTAAATGCAAGCTGATAATAACTTTGAGCGGCCATGAATTACTTGGTTTTCAAACTCAAATGAAGCAATGTTAGCTGAAATACTTGCTCTTTTTGGTGGTAACCTTCTGTCCATATTCTCCAAAGGGCCCAAGTCTACACAAGAAACAACCTTGCTGCTGCTAAAACTTGAAATTATCATTTGAAAGTATGATTTCCACAATCTGAAAGTGGAACAGCAGCTGCAAATCTGAAATATTTTAGAAATAGTAAGAGATTTGGGCATTCTAATAGCAGGACATACCTTTGTCATGGCTGTAAATTCCTCCACCAAAGTTATCAATGGGAACATGCTCCAATTCATTACTAAAATTTCTCTCCAAATCACTTGTAAGTATGCGCAAAGAATCATATGATGGCTGATTAAATTGAGGACAACATTATTAAGATTGAAATTTTGTTCCATAGTCCTCTTTGATACATTATTTCCAACATCATTAACCTCCAACAACCACTGTAGGTAACCCCTTGTATACTTACTCAACAGAGAAATAACCCCATCATGCTCATGCTGTGCTACTCCGATTTCCATTTGTGCTTCAACAAGAGAACTTCTAGTGGTTCTTAAAGCCTCAATACGAACTCTCACCTCCTAATAGTGATAGTGTTCCCTACTACTTGGAAAGCTGAAGCTTGAAAATTTAAACACCATGCAAGGACAATGCAAAGTAGAACAAGCTTCATAATGAAGATGTGTCTTAACTGGATTCAAAACTTTGCATACCATGTTTTCATACCTGGAGTCAATCAAAGGAGGTGTCTTCAAGATGTTGAAGCTTTCATGTATCAAAACATCCCATGGGCATACTTCACTTGGATCCCAAAAACTGTTGGAATCAAGATAATGCTCAACAACCTGCGACAACCCTAAGAATGCAACTCATATTGCTTTATCATCCTTCTCCAACATATCATCATATGCAAATTCTTCTTTGTGGTCCAAGAGTTAACACTCTTGTTGTTTGTCCTGTTTACTACTTGTATTCTAAAACTCCTTGGTATGTGGAATGCTGAAATCATTATGCAATCTTTCATCCTTATGGAGTTCATCAATTTCTTCCACCATTTGCTTGATCTCCATCATCCTAATATTAATTTCTTGTTTCTTGGATGTGGCTGCCATGGTTGACTGATTTTCTGCTTTGTATAATGAAAAGTGTGCCAAACTTAGCTCTAAACAAAGTTCATCAACCTCCTTTTCCTTTTTTTCCACAAATTTGATAGCATGATCCCTATCATTGAGCAATTGCGAGTAATCAGTCTAAATTGATTCCAAAGCATCTTTGATAGTTCGTAGATTAGGAAGAGTGACTCCATCCTTAACTCCTTCCTGTCTCTCTTCAATCTGAACCTTCCAGTAGAGTTCTTCAATTAAACTATGTGTGCTGTCAAATCTTGATAGAGTTTGGACTTCATTTTCAGCGGACACCAAGAATTGATTTTTCCAATCATGAGCATGCAAGGACGGTGAACTGCTGTTATGTTGCATGCCAAAATCAGAACTTTCATAATTATCATCAATGTCTCCATGGTTGTGCCAAGACTCGTGTCTGTCTCCTTCACCAACTTGATGAAAGTGCTCAACATTAGGATGAGGATCTAACTCAACAAGTTCACTAAGCTTTTGCTTATAATCAGCTCCATGCATTAATAAATCAGATTTGTGTTCAAGATCATCATCAAACTTTCCAAAATTAGCTTCTTCAATAGCATCCTCATGGCTTACATTGTGCTCTAAGATTTGAACATCATCATGATCAAAAGGAAATTCATCCCATGTGAGATCCTCATTATACTTAGGTGCCAACACACCCGGATCCCATGTGCTAAAGGGTTGATTGCTTTGTTCAAAGAAAAATGTTCATTGTGCTCCTCAAGAGTGGTTGTCTCTTTGAAAAAAGCACTGTCCAACTCACGAGTACTGAAATAATCATAATTACCCTCAACATGCTCTTCTTTTGAAGGTATATTAGTGAACTCATCATAAACATTAGCTCTACTAGAATCATCTAAGAAGTCATTAGTCTTAGAATCATCATTGGATGAATCTGAATTAGGATTCAAGGCTTTCGTTTTGTCTTTTTTGTCAAACAAATCCTCATCATCACTAGTTACATGCATAGGCGGGACCCCTATTTGAGGCGTAAGCTGAAATAAAGTCTATTAGGCACAACACTTAAAACGATAATTCTTCTTTCCAAATTCCCAAGGAGGAGGAACCCCTATCCAAGGCGTAGATTAAAAGAACAACTAATAACACAACAGAGAATAGCCAACTAGGACAGCAAATTGCATTGGCGAGACACGCCTACAATAAATGATCAAACTAGCCACTATATTTAACTAAGATGAACAAATACCATAAGCATAGCATTTAGGCAAGGTGTCGCAGCCATTTATTATCACAGTAAAAGCTTGTGAACAGATATAGAACAACAATATTACAGGCAGGGTAGGCGCAACATATATTACTATGTCGTGCAAAAGTTAATTACAAATGAGCAAAGAGCTCTTATTTATAGACATCAAAGGTGTAGGGAACCCTAAAATCACCTTGAGTCAACTAAAGTCTTGCAAGCATGCAAGATTTTATTGCTAAACCCTAATAAAGGAAACTATACAGCTAACTGGAAAGCTACCATCAGTTAACCAAAACAGGACTCAACTGAACTGGACATCTGCAACATGCAAGTCCTTATTGAAATAAAAATAACTGATAACTAACATCAGTTAACTACTCCTAACTAAAGGTCTAAACTCCTGCGAAGATAATTCCAAGGATGAGATGCTTGTGCATGAAATCAGCAATAAGAACTCAAGATTGAATGTCGAGTTAACTGCTGCTCATGATTCTATCCTCGACAATAACTGCAAGTTCCAATTGACGGATCATTCCAGGTCATCACGATCTAACACCTCGTCCAAGAACTGGTTGATTGCCTCATCCTCTGGTACTTTGACGCTATCCATGATGATAACCTGCCTATTCAACTCTCTGTCACCATCTCTGATTGCTCCCATGCATATTTTGATCTCTTCAGTTGCCTTTTTGAAACTAGTTGTCATCATTGAGATGTGATCCAACTTGGACGCCACAGGATCTCCATCAAGACTATCATGAACCAGCCCCTCAAACTCAGCTTGTACTACGTCAAGTTCAACATACGTACCATCCTCAAGATTGTCACAAATAATCTTGAAGAGCGTGTCATGAAGGACAAAGAAGATAAAGTGCTTGTTAAGGCTGAAATCCAACAACTTGAATGGTATATTTCTGATCTTGTTCATGGGAATCCGAGTAGAGCACCTGTTCTTCCACAAAGCACACTTGCAGAACAATAGAAGTTGGATCAGTTAGTCAATCATGGTAAACTTTTGGACAACTGGGTTGAAAACTTCATTGTTACAGGTCAGCATCTTCTCGCAGAGCATTGTCAGTTGAGGAGTGATGTGCATAGACTTCGTCAAGGGATCCAACAGCTCGAGATTGCAGTAGCAGAAGGCATGGCGAAAGATCGTGTTCTCATATCCCAGTTGGCAGTTGCATATGATGCCATGGAGGTAGAAGAAGAGAAAAGGAAGATCTTCGCTTGGAGGGAACAACACCTTTTTAGGATGGAGACATGTGAGAGAATCTCTGCTAGGTTGAATACACTCAAGGAGAGCGTTATTGGAGCTTTCAAACTCATCAACAGCTTTGTCACTCAGATCCCGTGCCATTATCATCTTGAGGATGGTATGTATGTTGAACTTGATGTAGTACAAGCTGAGTTTGAGGGGCTGGTTTGTGATAGTCTTGAGGGAGATCTTGTGGCAGCCAAGTTGGATCACATCTCAGTGATGACAACTTGTTTCTAAAAGGCAATTGAAGAGGTTAGAGTATGCATGGGAACAATCAGAGATGGTGACAGGGAGTTGAACAGGTAGTTATCATCGTGGACAGCATTAGAGTACCAGAGCCAATCGACTAGTTCCTGGACGAGGTGTTAGACCGTGATGATCTGGAGTGATTCGTCAGTTGGAACCTACAATTATTTTCAAGGATAGAGTTAGGAGCAGCAGCTAACTCGACTTTCAGTCTTGAGTTCTTATTGCTGATTTCATGCACACACTTTTGATCCTTGGAATTATTTTCGCAGGAGTTTAGACTTTCAGTTAGGGGTAGTTAACTAATGATAGTTATTAGTTATTTTTATTTCAATAAGGACTTGCATGTTGCACATGTTCAGTTCAGTTGAGTCCTGTTTTGGTTAACTGATGGTAGTTTTCTAGTTAACTGTATAGTTTCCTTTATTTAGGGTTTAGCAATAAAATCTTGCTTGCTTGCAAGACTGTAGTTGACTCAAGGTGATTTTAGGGTTCCCTACACCTTTTGGGCAATGTCTATGCAGCTCACAAAATGGGCTTGATTTGACCATTTGATGCTATTTATTAACTAATTAAAAATAAAGAATACCATTGTATTCTTTATTTTTAATTAATTAATAAACACCATCAAATGGTCAAATCAAGCCCTTTTGTAGGCTGCATAGCCAATTCCTACCTCTTGATGTCTATAAGAGCTTTCTGCTCATTTGTAATTAGCTTTTGCATGAGATAGTAATATATGCTGCGCCTACCTTGCTTGTAATATTGCTGTTTTGTATTTGTTCACGAGCTTTTATGGTGATAATAAATGGCTGCGCCACCTTGCTTGAATGTTATTTTTATGGTATTTGTTCATCTTAGTTAAATATAGTGGTTAGTTTGATTGTTTATTGTATGTGTGTCTCGCCAATGCAATTTGCTGTCTTAGTTGGCTATTCTTTGTTGTGTTAACAGTTCTTTTAATCTACGCCTCGGATAGGGGTTCCTCCTCCTTGGAAATTTGGAAAGAAGAATTATCGTTTTTAAGTGTTGTGCCTAATAGACTTTATTTCAGCCTAGGCCTCGGATAGGGGTCTTGTTGATGTGATTTTTGTGATCGCACCAACGCAGAATAAAGTTTCCCAACGGCTACCCTATCCTCTCTTGAACAAAGTCTCCTGCATGCTAAGATTGTGAGATAGATCATACATTTAACTCCGAGGTTCCTTCATGCAATAGAATACCCCCAGTTGGCTTGATGTGATTTTGCTGGTATTTCAAGGGGACTTACACAATTGTTCGACAGCTGACAACAGACAGTGGATTAAGGGATTTCATGTAATTTGGATGATTTGGCGAGTGAGCACAAGTTTCCTAATTCTAACAAAAAATGAACTGAAATTAAATGAGTGCAGGGATAAGAAGGTTCTAGTCTACTCTAAGGCGTGGGACATAGCGATCAATTCTCACAGACTTCAACCGAGCCTTGCTTTGCCTCGCTTCGGACAGCTTCCACAAAACCGGTGCAATCTTTAGAGGAGTAGTGAAAGGTGTTCAAATTATAACTCAACATTCAAGCACCATCAAGACGATGCATACGAACACGTGAGTCACAATTGAAGTTAAGTTTGAAAAGTAATCCAGTTGACCACGTAGGGCGAACCCACTGTCAGCGAGCCCGCTAGTGGTATGGATGAGCGAAGTCTTGTTCAAATCGAGCACCACATTCCACAATTACTAAGTACTTGCATGAAATGAAATCTACTTTACTTTAAGCTACTTCAAGTTGCTACGTGAATTGGAAGGACGAAGAAGCCTCGACAACTACTCATAACAAAGAAGAAATCACCATCAATGAAAATTCTTTTATTATGAAAGCATTCACGACAACTTCTTACAAAGTATTCAAAGGGAAGACTTTCCTTCCTTTTCAATCTAAACTATACTATCAAACTATTCTACTTTCTACTCTATCAATTTATCTCTACTCCTTCTTTGCTATTCTAACTCTACTGAGATACAAATGAAGGGGGGATACCCCTTTATATAGCTGGCCAAGTCCAATGGACGGCTCAGATTACAATCGGTTGGATGGCCCAGATTGTGCCACCTCAGCCCTAAACAAGATTCACCCTAAAAACCGCCACTAAGAGGAGTGGGGTAATAAATGAGCCATTAATGTCCATCATCCTTCTAGAAGATTCCAGCTTTGAAACGCGTTCGCACTGTTCTTGTTCTTGACTGCAGACTTGATCAAACAGCTTCAACTTCTGGCATGGTACGCACGTTCAACTTCTGAAATTCCAAGACTGCAACCTCATTCTTCTGCTCGACAATGATTTTCTTTTTGATGTCGTTCCATTTCTTGCAACTTTTCTTCCTTCATGTGAAACTCATAACTTTATCTCCCTTCAAAGGTTGTAATATCATCGTGCTTCATCACTTCAAGTCATCGTGCTCTGGCCTCCACGTTCACCTTGCAAAACAAGCAAGGAGAAGGGTATCAGAACACTTCATAGTATAAATTCACTTTACTTACTTGGTTTTCATGCTTTAACTTTGAGGTTTGAGTGAGCTCCGGAACATTTCTCTTCTAGCAAACCCTGCTTTCTTCATGATTTCTCAACACCTGTAGGCTTTAAAGTCATCTTTTGAGAGTGTTAGCTTCAACCACATCATCTTCAAGGAATTCACTTCGCCAGCCAAAGCTTTGATACTTAATTTTATTCATCTCTGGCTCAAGAAGATTCATCTCACGAAGAACTTGATCAAATTCATCTAGGCAATTCATTTCAATTTCATCATCTGAAGCACTTTATTTTCAAAAACACATTTTATTCACTTTGCCTTAGAAAAATTTAGATTTCCCTTAGGAAAATTCCATAATTCAAGTGCCAATCAAATTCTTCATCTCAAAAGCTTTGGCGAAGTGCAGAAGACACTAAAATCCATTCCTTGTCGACAATCTTGAATGCCTAGAAGAAAATTTCTTTTAGAACTTGTCGAATTCATGGGTATACAACGAACGGGTTCATTTAATTTTTCTTGAATTTTGAACCTTAGAAAATAATTTTCAACAAATTTATTCTTGTTCTTCAATCTTGAAGTATTTCTTTGCTCTGCCTTGAAGATTTTGATCAACCTCGCGAAGCTGGCATCTACTGACTTTTCATTAGCAACCTCATTCGTGCTTTTGAAAAATTTCACATCTCCAAGTCTAGGCGTGATTTTCCTCTAGAGAGGTGGGATTTTTTGCCTTAGGAAAATTTTAAATCACTTAGCATAGGCACATTTTGAATTTTGTCTTAGAAAATTTTCATTCACTTCAATCACTCTGCCAGTGGTGAGGAAATTTTTTTTTTTTTTTTTGATTCACTTAGGAAATTTTTCTCCATTGCCTTGGGCGCATTCTACACTTCATGAGGGATATAATTCCTTTTTTAAAATTCCAACGCCCATTACTTGGCATTTTCAACGCCTTAGCAACCTTTTATCACCATTACCACCTTGGGCGCATTTAGCAAATTTTATTATTCATCTCATAGCCTGGCGCATTTAGGACATGTGGAAGAAAAACTCCAACGCCTTCACTTGTCAACTCTTATTCACCTTAGCTCAGGTGCATTTCACACTTGAAGAGGGTATTTATTTCCACGCCTAGCATATTTTATTCTATGTCTCATCCAAATCACCTTACATCTTCAACGCCATGGGATTCCTTGATTGCATGTACACGTTTTGTCTTTTTCCTCTTTTGCATGCATATAGTTTTGTCTTCATGCACACGTCTTGTCTTCAGCCCCATTTGGGCGCATTTCTCATAGGGAGGTGGACTTGAGCATCAATGTCAAGCATATAACTTCATGGGCGCATTCAAAGGGTGGAGAAGGAAGTTTGACTCCCACGCCTTCACTTGCTTTGACTCCTCTTAAAGGATGGGCGCATTTTGGGGTGAGAGGAGGACAACTTCAGATTTTAGATTCTTCTTGCATGCAACACTTAGAAACTTTTTATCTCCCTATTTTTCCTTGGGCGCATTTAGGGTGTAGTGGAGGATAAAACATGTTAGAAACTTTTTGCAACTCCTCCCTAAAGTGGGCGCATTTTGGCATAGGAGGAGGATTAACATCTTCACTTAGAATATTTTGAACATCCTCATTCTTCATCCCTTGAGGGCGCATATGGAAGGTGGTGAGGGATATTCCCACACTTAAATTTTTTTTTTGTGTTTGACTTGAGGTGAGGGCGCATTTTACCTAGGGAGCAGGATAAAACTTTGACTTAGAATTTTCTTAGCCACACAAGGCAAGTTGGGCGCATTTGATATGTTTAGCAGGATATTCTCATACTTAGAAAATTTTCTCAACCTTTGCCAGCTTCTTCTTCCTTGGGCGCATTTCAGGGGTGGTGAAGGATATTTTCAACACTTAGGCGTTTTTTTCATCTTCACCAGTCAGCTCACAGTTTACTATAAATAGTAAGTCTTTCAATTTTCATATCTTAGAAGCTCAGATTGCTTTGAAATTTTAAACACTGGATCTTCATGACTCTGTCAGCCTGTTGACACTGCTATTCTGACTTGGCCTGCTATTTTTAGCCCATTTCTGAAGGTGGTTTGCTATTTATAGTAACTGCTTGTTTCTGATACCTCCACAACTCCAATTGACTTGAAATTTGAATGACGCGCTCCTCACCACGTGACCTACCTGTTGACATCGGCGTCTGCTGCTGACTTGCTATTTTTAGCCAGTTTCTGAATGACTTACTATAAATAGTAAGTGCTCCGTTTGCCCTCAAATTTTACTAGCGGATAGCTCGAAAGATGCTGGTCGCGGTGGTATCCACCGGTTTTCGAAAATTCCGACCTTTTACCCCTCTTTTTGGGTCCCGAAGCTGGAAACCCTAATTTGACCTGCATGCATATCAAATGACCTGCATTTGTCCTTGTTTCTGTTGCAATGCGATCAGTTTGTGATTCTGAAGTGCTCGGAGGTTGTAATGAACCAGACCAATTTTTTTTTGATTTTTCACAAATGATTACAATGCAACACGCACCCGTTAAGGTTAGCATAAACCAAAACGATGCGGAAAGTAACTCTAACCAGAATGTACACCAGGATCCCGATGTGGGCAAGGTGTGAGCATTGGTCAGAGGATCTCAAAGGAAAATGCTGAATAAGAACTCTAACCACGAGATGCGCCGGTGAACGACGAGCATTCGGTCAGAGGATCCCTATCTAATGCAATACTGAAAATTAGCTCAACACCAAGTATGTGCTACTCAATCCGTGATGGATAAGAGGCGACCATATGGCGGAGACTTTAGGAAATTACAATGCAAACAGTAATAGGCGGCAAGCCAGCCTCTTCCACTTATTCAGTGGGCAGTACAAACATGAGGAAATTGCGGAAATGTTAAAAGATGCTGACAGTACTACTGTACAGCTTACAATATCAGAAAATTCATCGGTTAAGCACAATATAAGAGAGTCTTCAACATTACAACAATATAGAATGATAACTTCAAGTCTTCTCAATAACTTTCCTTCCAAACAACTCAAATGATTATTTTTAAGCTCGCTGTTATGACAGAGTAAGGACTGTTTTTCTGTTATCAGCAACACTGTAACACCAAAATATGCTCACAACCCTCACACCACTCATTCAAAATGCAAGTAAATGGATGCAAATGACACCTAAGATGAAGGCGCCCAAGTTCAAGACACAAAACAACCCCAAAACATTGATATTTAATTTCTGCTCAAATCCCAAGGAAAGTACAATGGTACGGCCCCTAGAGGAGGGCGATTTCTTCTTAAAAATCCAACACTTGATTAAAAATTACGAAACTCCACAATAATTGGCGCCCTACCAAGACCAATGAGAATATGCAATACCCACAATGAAATCTTTTTGTATTTTTGAATTATGAGTAAAACATGCGTACAGCAATGCAACATCAGCAACACTAAAACATGACAAAATGCTTGAACATCATCACTAAATGCAATAGAACTCAACTACAATGCAAAACTACCAATAACAAGCTAACCTCTCAACTAGTTGCTGTCTTTCAAGCAAGAAGATGAGCCAATGCTAGGAGGTGTGCTTTCCTCGAAGCGAGTGCCTGAAGTCAATCCAGCAGCATAACGGTGTAGTAGACAAAAGATCCCAAATGAAGAGCTGAGGCCTGAATAAATAGACGAGAGAGAAACATCTAGAAGCTTCCAGAGGGCGCCCAAAACCCTAATTTCAAATTCACCTTTTCCCTCCAAAAGATGGCGTCCATTTTCACTTTTGCTTATTTCACATTTTAAAATAAAGTCAAACCTTCAAGTAGGCGTCCTTTTTCAAAAGCTTAATATTTGACTTTATAAAATATAATTTATCTCCTTATGACGCCTTGACCCTCAAAAGTCCCCTTTTTAAAAACAACTTAAAGTTGTACTGCTAGGCAAGGGGTATAATATTAAAATAATAATATTATAATGAAAATACTTATCTCTCCAAGAAAAATGCGCCCAAGGCCAAGAACTGAAGTGCCAGCTTGAAACAACTGAAGAAGAGGTCCAACTGAACTGAACCCAAACTGTCTACTGCCAGAAATAGAATTTACTAAAAATAGTAAATTCGCGAAGTTGCCCGGAATGCCAAACTGAACACACCACTGCTGGCTCTCAAAACCCAGAAAGAATCCCAATCGAAACCCAAACTCCAAGCAACAACCTCCTCAAAACTAGGAAACCCTAATTTCACCATCCGCATAGCCTACGGGTCTCCGGAATAGGCCAACGGTCAACTGAAACGATCACCGCTGAGAAGGGGACATTACAGAGGTGGCTGCCGGAATACATCTGCTAAAAATAGTAAGTTGCTGAATAAGTGATTATCTCCGTTTGCATGTCATATCACTGCGAAGCTCTCAAAAAACCCAGAAGGAATCCTCAGACATGCAAAGAAAATCCTGACATGCAAACCCTAAAAATAGCCTCGGAAGGTTGAACTCTGAAAGTCGTTATCTCACTTTGCATGTTACACCATTGCGAAGGTCTCTGAAAACCCAGAAGGAATCCTCAGACATGCAAAGAAAAACTCTACATATAGACCTTGAAATTTGCTCTGGAAGCTGAACTGCTAAAAATAGCAAGTTGTTCGTTCTGGCTCAAAATTTACTAGTGAGCAGCTTGAAGTGTTCTGGATGCAGTGTGATTGTCGGAATTTCAAGAATGCTGAGAAAATACCCTGAATTGCACACTTACTAAAAATAGTAAGTTGCCGGAATCTGATGAAATTTCAGTGGAAACTTGCTGGAAGCATGCTGACATCAATGTTAAGCTTTGCTCTTAATTTATTCACTTCATTTGATTTCGGATTGACCAGGAAAGTACAAACCCTAATTCTACATACTTGGCCAAATTTCACGTTTAAGCTTGATGACGGACACATCCCCAGAGGGGCAGATAGTAGAAAGAGAGAAACAGAGAGAAAAACAAAGCCAAAAGACGAGGAACGAGGCAAAAATTAGGGGTCCCCATTTTGAATGGGGTGATGTGTGAAAATGTCACAACAGGTCCCTCCTCCTTGGAAACCCTGTTGTGAAGTTTATCGTAAAGACATTCCTGCTCCTTTTTCCTCATGCTCTGTTTTCTTGAGGATAATTGGATAGATTAAAGCATTTAGTTTAGTTGTAGTTAGTGATCTGCGAAACCAGAAAATCCTTAGCTGCAACGTTCGTGGTTTTTCTTAATCTTGTGCCTCTTCCAGCTGAGACAAAAAGATACGAGTTAGATTACTTTACTTTTTCATACAAATCAGCATATGAGGGAGCTTCCCCTCCTAATTTGAAGAGCACTCATTACGCAGTGTGCATAGCTGTCCGTACCAATTTGCACTCTAGAGGTGCTAATTGTTACGCCAACAAACACTAAGATGCTTTTAAAATATTTTAAATAATATTTAGCGACCTTAGTAAAATAATTAAAATAAAGCCATTAATACACCCATTTTGCAAGAATTGTCGGAATGCATTGGAAACGAAAACTGACTATACTGGAGTGATCCCAATGAAGAATAATGATAAATGGAGCCAATCGGGCAACTTACTATAAATAGACGCCCTCTCCAAGATTCTTGCAGAGCACACCAGAAGCCGAAAATCACCTCGAAAAGTGGCATATGAGCCCTCCAGACCATTTCAGCTCATTGGAATCTTCAAATAAGTCCTCTAATAATGTTGACACACATCCATAAGGTTAGTGCCAACTACACTACAAGGAAACTTGAAAATGGGGACATTACATATGGAGGATGGAAGGTGTAGCAGTGTTACAAGACTCGGATTCACCTCAGACTCGACAAGCCAATTTTTGACTCGAACTCAGACTCGGAGCCCAGACTCGGTAAAGACTCGACAAATAGAAAAACCCAAGAAATTCAAAGATTTTTAAGGATTTAAAACTTGTTTCATGCACCCTTTAATAAATAAACCTAAAAGACACAATAACATCATCAAATAGAAATTACTATGATCCCATACACAAACATACATCAATCACATAAGTATAAACGCAAATTTTAGTTGAAGGAAATAACACATTTAGATATATAAATATTGTCAAATGTATACAAAACTCATGGAATATGAAATCCATGGCATCAAAACAAATATCAAAACTAAAAAAATAAGTCTATGGCTTAGAAGAGCTTGCATTACTCATCCCAATATCACGACAAGTCATGCACTAGTGTCTAAAATAGGTCCTAGATGATGATGTAGCCATGATATTTGCTTGTGTCTCAATGATTGGTGTGTATATTCAAGTGAGGAATTTATTATTAAAATTTTATTGAAGCCTTCAATGTTGCATGTTTTGTTGTCTAATGTATGAAACAAGATAATCCTTGATTATGGGTTTGGCTATCAAAGATGTAGAGATTTGCAACAGGGGATATGTATTTTGTAGGTTTTATGATCATGATTCATCATTGGCCTATAACATGCCTATAACATGCTTAGACCTATAGTTTGATGAGGGTTTGGGGGAAATGCCCCAACGGTGTTGAGGGTTAGTGACCCTTGCGGGGGTTTGGGGGTAGCGCCCCTTGCGTGGGTTTGGGGGCAGGCCCCCAATGGGGTCAAGAACGCCCCTTGAGGGGGTTTGGGGGCAACACCCCTTGCGGGGGTTTGGGGGTAGCGCCCCCATTGAGGGGCAGCGCCCCTTGCGAGATGGGCGGAGCCCCCGCCCCCAAGCCCAAATGAAGACCTTCAAAACCACACAAACCTTCATGGCACACACCATTTAATTAAAAAAAATAAAATGAAAGATTGCAATTTTTTTAAAAAAAATTAATTAAAATGGTCGAGTCTAGGGCACAGGACTCGGCGAGTCTTGGCGAGTCTTGACGAGTACTCGGCAACCGAGTCTCTGGGACTCGTTGTCATGTCCCCGAAATCACAACACTAAGATAACAATTGAAATAAGTAAATAAGATAAAAAACATTAATAATTTAATTATAATTATCACAAGATAATATTGTAATTAAATTATCAAAGATAATATTGTCAATATTAAAATATAGACACTAATAATTTAAATACTATTACTAGTATGAAATTAAAAATATAAATAAATATTAAAATATTAATCTATATGATAATAAAATAAATATTAAAGATATATAAATATAAAACACAAATATTAATATTATATTATTATAAACACTATAATACATTAATTGGCCGTACGGAGTATGGTTTGAGTTTAAGAGTATCAGGCTTTGATTGTGGAATTTAACATCATGATCGGTGCTATTCATTGAGGCATATTGGTAGTGTTTGTATGATGATCGATCTCTCTCTTTGAGAATTATGCTTACCTCCGATTATCAAATTAATATTGGTAAAGCTATGAGAATTACTACCACCAAAGTATCGATAAGATGAAGCACCGCTTTATCAATGTTACTTAATGGAAATACAACAAATCCTTAATTACTTATTTTAGGGCGTCGACGCACTTCAATATACTATTGGGCCATCTTCATGAATATTACTGGAGAGATCGTAATTTGTAACCAACCTAAGTTGTTGTATGGTATATGCCTTGGGTCATATTACATAATGACTTGGCATTTTGTGTGGGCGATAGCATCAAGCTAGCTTCTCTTATCCACTAGGTCAAAGATTGTTCGCTTAAGAACTAATCGCTATGTGAAAGGAGGACGATTTCTTGAATATAGCACACAGATAATAAATGCAACGAAGACCCACAGGGTATATTCTATCAACCAAAGGCAATATTGTTTGCTTTTGGGGTTATCAAGCTGTCTTTATCCAGTGTAGCCTATTTGGGTCTTAGCAGCACTGTCAGGGGAATTAAGTTTGGTTTAGAATAGTTAATTAAGATATTTTAAGGAAGGTTGCGTTTGAAGGGATTTATCGCTTATCAAGTAATATAATGAAGGGATGCCTCTTTTCATAGAGACAGAGGTGTATAAATAAAATGAGGAATGAGCTCAAGAGGGATATCAGTTTAGACTTTACTTAGCAAACTCAAAAACGGTGAACAAGATTTAATTTTGCTCGACTAGCAAGTGCTTAGAGATATCATAAATTATATCCCTTGATGGAGGATGGTATCATTTGATTCCAATCTTGAATATTAGAGGAAGAACGTTTCAAAGCAAGGCTCATCAATATCGATTAGATTGGAGTATGAATATATTCTAAAATTGCAAAACAAGGTGTCCATAGGTAGCCGAGTGATCATCAATGCAAGCTGCATAATAAGAGGAAGATATTAGACATAGCCAAGGGTTAAATCGCATAAAGTAAAAGATTAACATCAGAAACAGAGTTTTAGAGAGGCGTCTAATTACTCATCTTTATATGCATAAAATTGGATAAAGTATCAGACACAGTGAATATATTGCAAGGCCTATTTCCATTTCTAAAACAGCTATCACTATAGATTAAGAAATTATATTAGACAATAGCTTGCTCATATCAGCATACCATTGATTATTATCAATAGTTATAAGTCTATTAATCAAGTCAACAATAGCCTTTGTTGTACCCAAACAAATTTTTTTGCTTCATTAAGGCATTGTGTTTAAAAGAGTCTAAACCTTGTTAAAATGATGTCAAAATACAATTTTTGAGCAAGTCAAGTATGGACTTTGGTTAGTGTCATGTCAGTCAGCAGCAGCAATTGGTCAGTACTTGGAGGTCAAAACTTGAACCTGAGACTCAAAGTAGGACATATTATGATGGAAAAGTGCTTCACGACAAAATTATACTCCTATAAGGTCAATTCAATGGCCAAAACAGTGTTTACGGAGGCAGAAACAGATGATGACATTTTGCAGAAAGTAAATCTGCGCCCTTGTAGCCCAGGGGCACCCTTCTTTTTGAAGGCTTGGATTTAGTTGCTTTCGCTTGCAAATACATTCAATCTCTTCAGAATTTGACCAGCTTTCCGATCAGCTGTCAAGCGAGGTCATCTGAGGTGCAGAACTTCGGCAATTGAAGTCAAAAGTTGAAGGTACGAAGAGAATGCATGTCATAGAGGCTGTCAAATTTTCAGTTTCTGCGCACTTTGTCATGTCCCATTCTCAGTGACATCTCTCGGAGCACAGGATTGGCCTATCATACGACCCTCGTAGGCTGATAGACTGGATAGAGGGTCACGTTGGAGCTTGGCTCAGCTTCAGTTGGCAGAGTTTGATCAGTTGGCTTTCGTTTGGGCTCGATCGGACATTTCTTGCAGAAGTTGCTATTTTTAGCAGTTCTTGGCAGTCAGCATGGGATCCCTGCTATTTTTAGCAGTATGGATTTGGCAGTGTTCAGAATCACTTCAGTGTTCGTTAGCTTCAGACGGATCAGGCATTGGTTGAGTAATGAGAGAGAAATTAATATTTAATTGAATTAATTAAATATTAATTGTTTGGAGATTATAATATAAAGTTATAATATTTAATTATAACTTAAGTGATTTTGTTAAAGGGGTCGCCCATCATCAGAAAGGGGCCAAATTGGCGATTATATTTAATTGTAAAAATTGCATCTGAGACTATGGAAATATTAAAAGAAATAAGAAGTCGAATTTTTAATAATCCCTATTATTGTGGAATTCGCACTTCTCAAGGTTATTATGCATTTGCATTGGAAATCGAGCCATTATGTGATTATTGATTTTGGAAATTGATCAAGTTTGGTCTGAGCAAGAAGCTTTAGGGTTTCAGTCTCGAATTCCTTGGGGAACGAGCCATCTCCATTGGAAGCAGTTCAGAGGGTGTGAAATAACACCTGATTTATTGCCAGCACAGAGGTTTCTTCATCCAGAGGAAATCATTGAACTTCACAGATCTTTCGTTGTCAGAGATTTGATTCAGGGTTCCATCCAGAGGACATCTATTCATCAAGGCGCCTATTCTATTGACATTCTGGAAGCATAAAAGGGAGCCGTACCTTTCATTAATTGCTGTCATAAAGGCCGTACTGTTTGCAGCAGGCCGTACCAGCAGCAGGAGGATGTGTTCTTCATCTTGTGTGAAACGCCTTCCATATTGATCTTCTGTCATCAGCATTTGAGGCGCTACAGTGCCTGGGTTAGTTTACAACCTTTACACAGAGGGAGAAGGGAGTTTTCATAGCAGCCGTACCATTTCAAGTCATTTATCAGCAAGCTGCAAATATCAGGTTTTCATTAAATATCATCGCCTTTTTGCTTTGCATGTAATAAGATCTTCATTGTAATCATTGCAGAAGAATAATATATGATCTGGCTTCAGTATTTGTATTAGGGTTTGATATTTACGGAGTTAAATAATTTTTATAGAATTTATTCTTTATTTATTGCAAAAATCGCATTATTGCATTAATGCTTCAAAAACACAAAAACACCAAAAACTTCAGAAACAACAAAAAAATCAATCAGATTCAGAGAAGGGGAAACAAGGGGTTTCTACAGTGGTATCAGAGCTAAATCCTGCCATCCTAAGGGTTTAGCAATCTTATGCAGCCAGAACAGATTGGCTCTCACAGGTATTACACACGCAGATGTGCTCTGATTGACAGACAACAGAGTTTGAGCAGGCAGCCAGGAAATATGGCTGACAGGAATGACAGGGCTGACAGAACAGATATACCTAGGACAGAGATCCCACCTAATAACAGAGATCAGGATGATGCAGAGGTTTTGCTTGCACTCAGAGATCTTCGTGCAGGTCAACGGCGGTCCGATGATGTATTACAGCAGTTGGCAGTTGCACTTCAGAGACTGGGTACTCCGAGGAGACCGTCACCACATCGTGACAATGAGAGGAGTGAAGCAGGGTCTCGCAGGGCACCTAGGACAGCCTCACGGATAGCAGACAGGCCTACCAGGCCTACATTTGTGAGACAGGAGGCCGAGGAGGTCTTGGCAGGTGAGGAGCATGATGAGTTGTTCGCGGATACGCTTATGGCAGCGAACGAGGAGTGGGAGTTGGTACCACCGGAGGTCAGAGAACGGATCACTTTCAACCGTTTTATTACTTAGAGGAGAGAGCACCATAGAGGTCGACAGGATTGGAGACCTAGACAGCAGAATAATGACCTAAAACATGCAACAAACAGACTCAACCTAGCTATGTTCGATGGTAGTGGCAAGGTGACAGCCTAGGCATGGATTAGCAAGTTAGACACCTTCCTCACATTACGTCCGATGGCTGAGAGAGATGCCATTCGATATGCGACACTGCATCTTGAGGGAGTAGCGTACGACTGGTGGCACCACGGGATGGTGACGTTACAGCATGACAGGATCACTTCATACCAGGAGTTCGTAGACAGATTGGTTGAGCGGTTTGATAGGAAGGATCCAGAATCCTACTTCAGAGACTTAGCTCAGTTGAGGCAGAGTGGCAGTTTGGAATCCTACATTGGTGACTTTCAGAAGTTATCAGTCATGGTTCCGAACATTTCTGAGAGGAGATTGGTAGTACTCTTTATGGAGGGTTTGACAGAGCCACTGAGAGGCTGGATCAAAGCCTTTGATCCTCCTTCATTACAGGAGGCAATGAAGAAAGCACGAAGCATGGAGTTAGCAGCACCGTCTAGTAGATTTAACTCCAGAGGTAATTCTTCATTCAGGGATAATAAGGGCTTTAACAAAAACAGGGACAAATCTGATTTTAACAAAGAAAAATCAGACTTTAGGAACGATTCAAAAGGTAAATCAGCAGCTCCACCTTTGGATCGAGAGGCCCTTAATGACCTACGCAGGAAGAAGCTTTGCTTCTACTGCAAAGGACCCTATGACGCCAATCACGATTGTCCTCTAAGACCTAAGGGCAAGGCAAATCGTGTGATGTGGGCGTACTACGAGGACTCAGAATCAGAAAAGTCCGAACAGCAGGAGAGTTCCGAGGATTCAGAGTCAGAGGCTCCAGAGCCTAGAGCTGAGACAGAGCCAGAGCTTCAGTACAGGAGGCACGCTTATCTAGCATACAGCAGGAGGGCTCTTTCAGGATTCGTGGTGTGTTGGCAGGACAGAGGGTCATTACCCTACTTGATACAGGAGCCACACATAATTTCATAGATGCCAGATTCGTTGAGAAACGCGGACTCATTACTGAGGAGTTCGAGGGCATTAGAGTCAAGGTGGCCGATGGATACACTTTGAGGTGTGAACGCATGATAAAGGATCTCCCTTTACGCCTGAACAATTATGAGTTCAAGGCTGATTACTATGTGGTTAACATGGGAGACATTGATTTGGTCTTGGGAATGAAGTGGCTTCATTCATTGGAGGAAGTCACTCTTCGTCTCAAGGACATGGAGATCCGTTTTGATGTCGACGGGAAGACTCACATACTTAAAGCAATTCGGGACAGCGACCTCAAAACAATTTCTTTTCGTCGGATGGAGAGGCTCATGCATCACGACATGGTAGAGTGGGTTGCCGAGTGCACTTTGGCACCTATACAGGAGGGACAGCAAAAGACAGAATATCATCCGGACATTCAGCAGTTGAGAGTAAGCATGATAAGGTGTTCAGTGATATTCCGCCAGGTAGACCTCCAGACAGAGGCATAGAGCACATTATTGAGCTCGAGGAGGGCGCTAAGCCCGTTATGATAACTCCTTACAGGCATCCTAAAAGATTAAAGGATGAAATAGAGAAGACAAAAAGGAGTTACTGGCTATGGGTCACATTCGACCTAGCAAGTCACCATTCGCTTCTTCGGTTGTCTTGGTTAAGAAGAAGGATGGAACATTACGCATGTGCATTGATTACAGGGTCCTGAATAAGAGGACGATTAAGAACAGGTATCCGATACCGAGGATTGACGAACTTATTGATGAGCTCCATGGTTCCTGTTACTTTACCAAAATTGATTTACGGTCGGGGTATCATCAGATCAGAGTCCATGAGCAGGACATAGAGAAGACTGCCTTCCGATGTCATTGTGGGCACTTCGAGTTCGTAGTGATGCCATTTGGGCTCACGAATGCGCCAGCCACTTTTCAGTCTACGATGAACAGGGTTTTCCATTCATTGCTGAGGAGGTTTGTGTTGGTCTTTTTCGATGACATCCTTATATACAGTAGGACTTGGCAGGAGCATCTGGCTCACTTAGAGACCGTGTTGAGTATTTTGGAGAGGGAGTCCTTGTACGCCAAGGAATCCAAATGTGATTTGGGAATGACCGAATTGTTATATTTAGGTCATATCATCAGTGCAGGAGGAGTGCGGATGGATCCTGAAAAGATCCGCGCCATTGTGGACTGGCCTACACCGGCAAACCTGACACAGTTGAGAGGGTTTCTCGGTTTATGTGGGTTCTACCGCAGATTCGTGAATGGTTATTCACTACATGCAGCCCCGATGACAGATTTATTGAAGAAGGGGGCATTTGTTTGGACTTCTGAGGCACAGGAGTGTTTTATGAAGTTCAAGGAGTTGATGACCACATGCCCCCGCTTTGGCACTACCTCGACTTTACCAAGCCGTCAGCTTCAATGCCGCATGCACGTGAGGGTGATTGCGCGCGTTTGCTGTGGTGACGCGCTGAACTGCATTGTGTACATGAGAGTCTAAACCTCGTAGGGACCGAGAGGTCAGAGTAGCATATATGATAAGGAGATGCTCAGCGACATAGCATGCCTTAGCAAAATTTCTCGGCTGCAAGATCTTGTTGGCAGCAATTTTGCATTAAACCGATCATAACAGTTTGAGACACTTTTTGGGGCAGCGAGATCTCAATGATAGACAGCAGAAGTGGGTCAGTAAGTTGCAGGCTTATGACTTTGATATCTCATATATCAAAGGTACACAGAACGTAGTGGCTGATGCACTTTCACGTAGACCACATTTGAGCGCTATGGTTCACATTTTAGAGGACTGGAGGCATATGATAGTGGCAGAGTATGCCAAGGACACTTGGGCCTCCAGCATTGTTGAGGGATCGACAGTTGATACCAGGTATACGCTTGTGAATGACTTGATCATTTACAAGAACAGGATATATTTGATCCCAGGTTCAGAAGTGAAGAACATAATCATGCGAGCCTTTCATGATGTACCGACTGCAGGACATCCCGGATACTTCAAGACCTACAGACAGATTCGGGAGAGATTCACCCGGAGAGGACTCAAGGCTGATGTTCTTCAGTACGTGCGTGAGTGCCCTGTTTGTCAGCAGAACAAGCAGGAGAACACGTACCCGGCAGGTTTATTGCAGCCACTTCCGATTCCTGACAGGAAGTGGGAATGCCTGTCGATGGACTTTATTACGGGCTTGCCTAAAGCCCGTTAGGTTACGATTGCATATATGTAGCTGTGGATCGGTTTAATGGCATGCCCACTTCTTTCCCATCACCAATAACCTGGCTACGCCTACACAGTAGCGTAGGTATCTCTTTCACAGGTATTCGTGACTTCAGCGGATTGCCCTGCCAGAAAGCACAGGGATGCATTGTGATAGTCATCGACCCCGAAGTCACTTCCGCGTGAGGTGGGTGTTCGACTTTTTGTGGACCGGAAGCTCACCGGAAGCACTAGGTTACCACCGCCAGAATCGGGATGGGCGACGAGATTGTAAATAAGTGGGTGGAAGGATACCTCAAACTATATTGCGGCAGCAGAAGGCGTGGGTCAAATGGATACATTTTGTGTATTGTTACAACCGGACATTCCATATGACCATCTCGATGTCACCTTCATGGCGCTGTACCCGCATGCTGAGCGCCGAAGTTTCTGGATTTGCCACCGGTGCTTAATGCGAGCGCCGAAAGTGCGAGGCTTGCCGGTGGAGAGTCGATACTCTGGCGAGGGCTCTCTAAGGAAAATATAGCCAAGGTAACAAAATCAGCGTAAGCAGACATGCGCGGATCGTAAGAGTGACCAGAGACATTGAGGTTGGTGACATGGTTTACCCTATGCCGCAGGCCCCACCAGTCCACTTTGTGAGGGTCGGCAGTTTGCCACGGCATACGGTCCTTTCAGATCCCTCGAGGAGAGTTGGCGTAGGTGGCTTTTCTACCAGCTTGAGCTTCCAGCCAGAGTTGTGGTACACAATGGCTTCATGTATCACCAAGAATTGGGACATCGCGGTGGCACCATCTCAGCTCTACCTCCTTAGATGATGAGGGAAAGTTGATCTTAGTACCGAAGTCCATCCCCGAGTACGTGGAGAGACAGCTAAGGCCGGGAGGACTATCGTGGGAATATTTGGTGAAATGGAGAGATTTGCCTCTGAGGATGCTACTTGGGAGAGCAGGATATTCCGCTAAAGATCTGCATTGAGATTGCTTGAGGACAAGCAATTTCGGAGGGGCGACTGTCATGTCCCCTTCTCCTGACATCTCTGAGCACGGATTACCTATCATACAACCCTCGTAGGCTATAGACCTGGATAGAGGGTCACGTTGGAGCTTGGCTCAGCTTCAGTGGCATGAGTTTGATCACTTGGCTGTTTGGGCTCGATCGGACATTTCTTGCTTGCTATTTTTAGCAGTTCTTGGCAGTCAGCATGGGACCCCTGCTATTTTTAGCAGTATGGATTTGGCAGTGTTCAGAATCACTTCAGTGTTCGTCAGCTTCAGACGGATCAGGCATCGGTTGAGTAATGAGAGAGAATTAATATTTAATTGAATTAATTAAATATTAATTGTTTGGAGATTATAATATAAAGTTATAATATTTAATTATAACTTAAGTGATTTTGTTAAAGGGGTCACCCATCATCAGAAAGGGGCCAAATTGGCGATTATATTTAATTGTAAAAATTGCATCTGAGACTATGGAAATATTAAAAGAAATAAGAAGTCGAATTTTTAATAATCCCTATTATTGTGGAATTCGCACTTCTCAAGGTTATTATGCATTTGCATTGGAAATCGAGCCATTATGTGATTATTGATTTTGGAAATTGATCAAGTTTGGTCTGAGCAAGAAGCTTTAGGGTTTCAGCCTCGAATTCCTTGGGGAACGAGCCATCTCCATTGGAAGCAGTTCAGAGGGTGTGAAATAACACTTGATTTATTGCCAGCACAGAGGTTTCTTCATCCAGAGGAAATCATTGAACTTCACAGATCTTCGTTGTTAGAGATTTGATTCAGGGTTCCATCCAGAGGACATCTATTCATCAAGGCGCCTATTCTATTGACATTCTGGAAGCATAAAAGGGAGCCGTACCTTTCATTAATTGCTGTCATAAAGGCCGTACTGTTTGCAGCAGGCCGTACCAGCAGCAGGAGGACGTGTTCTTCATCTTGTGTGAAACGCCTTCCATATTGATCTTCTGTCATCAGCATTTGAGGCGCTACAATGCCTGGGTTAGTTTACAACCTTTACACAGAGGGAGAAGGGAGTTTTCATAGCAGCCGTACCATTTCAAGTCATTTATCAACAAGCTGCAAATACGAGGTTTTCATTAAATATCATCGCCTTTTTGCTTTGCATGTAATAAGATCTTCATTGTAATCATTGCAGAAGAATAATATCTGATCTGGCTTCAGTATTTGTATTAGGGTTTGATATTTACGGAGTTAAATAATTTTTATAGAATTTATTCTTTATTTATTGCAAAAATCGCATTATTGCATTAATGCTTCAAAAACACAAAAACACCAAAAACTTCAGAAACAACAAAAAAATCAATCAGATTCAGAGAAGGGGAAACAAGGGGTTTCTACACCCTTGTAGCCCAGGGGCGCCCTTGAATTTGACCCCTTAGATGGATGAATCTGCAAAATCTGTTTCCGGGGGATCTTTTCTAATTCAGTTTAGCTCCGCAACGCACCTATTTGCAGGATGTTCCGACATACTGAGTGATTGTTATAGAGGTTCTACCAAGCATGTAAAACGGAGGGTGGATAAACATGAAATTGTCAACCTGTACCTCTATAGGCCAGGGGCGCCTAGCCTTTAGGCCTGCCAGATGGGGTCTTTTGCAGTCATAGTCTTCACGAGACTTGTTTGCGAAATTCTCCCAGCTATCCAACGAGTCCAGCCATCAGTCCCTGGGTACATGAAGGATCAGTGGGGATCGTTGAAGAAATCAGACAACCAGAAAAATGGCTAAGTGTGGGAAATACACACTCCCTTGGAAAAGGCGCCCTTCTTTTCGAGGTCTTAGAAGTAGTTTTCTCGCTTCGTCACCTCTAGAGACATCTTTTCTCAGTACTTCTAGCTATGTAGAGAGATTGTTGGTGCGCGAATCGGAGCACTCCGGCTCTTGGTGTCGGGGGTCAAAGTATGGTGTCCGGAGGAAAGTTACACTTTTGTCAAATTAGTGATTGCGCCGTCACAGGCTAGGGGCGCCCTTGCTTTTGGGGTTCCTAATGCAGCTTTTAGATGCCTTACATATAGTCGTTGGTTGCAAAATTCTTCCAACTATGCGATGAATCTATCATCTAGTCAACGAGAGCCATCGTTCACTAGCAGTAGCAGTTTGAAGCACCAGATGGCAAAACAGAGAAATGACTCAAGTCTGGAGACCTTGCATCAATTTAATCAAAGGCGACTAATTTTTTGAGGCATCAGATGTGCTTTTTAGCAGTTGTAGCTCCCAGTAGACATTTCATCTTGGTTCTGCAGGCTTCGCGATGGATATCTCAGCTCAGTCACAGCATCAGTCAGGCACTCAAAAATCAAAGCTCAACAGGGGCAGTTATAACTTTTTAGTGAGCTATAAAATAGGAAGTTAGCGAAAAATCTCATAACTTTTGCAAATGGATGGCTGGAGAGTCAAATTTGGACTCTTCGGAATCAGTGAATTTTTCTGAGTGCATCGAGATGCTGAGATTTTAGTTAACTTATTAAAATAATATTAAATTTCAACTTTTTGCATGCAAGCATTAAATGGGCGATTTTCTTCAATATTTCAATATTTGCGCCCTTTTTGATGTTAAATTACTAATTTGTATGTAAGGCTGAATTGAATATTTTAATATTATTTATTCTTTTGGGACTCCGAGTCAGTGACAGTTGAACAAAGTGGGGTCCAATCAGAAGATTTCTTTTGAAATCGGGGTTTTATTCTTGTAGTGGCGCCATTAAGCTACAAATTTCTTTATTTATTCAAGCTAGCGTCCTTTTTCTCTCACAGCAGATTGAAGAACGAGCGAATTTTCTCATTTGAGTGAGCAAATTCTTTAGCAATCAGTATTCAAAGGCATCTCATATATCATTTTACAGATTCCCTCGCAGGTACAAGTCCAGTATAATCAGCAAATGTCAAGACAAGATGGCGAAGTTAGTAGAAGTAGAGTATTAAAAACTTCTATCTTTTGTCTTAATTTCTTCTATTCTCGTCTTAGGTTTTCTTTGCTTGTCCAAGATTCAATGAATTTTGACAAATTTGATCATCTGGGTTGGTTGTGCGCGACTTCCTCTACAACACCCATGTGCTAGAATTTTTCAAGAAAATTTGCTCCAAAGCTTCAATTCTCGAGGCTTTGATTTTCTCAACTAAAATTCCTTTGCATGGTGGAGTAAAAGTCAATATTTTTCAAATCTAATGTTGTGGGTTGTCTTAGAATCATCTTCTGGACAAAACCCATTTTTTAGATTTTCTCGCAAAAATTGCCCCTTGCAGCCCCTGCTACCTGTTGTGACCTTTTCACACATCGCCCCATCGCTGATGGGGACCCCCAGTTGCCTGCTAGTTTTTAGGGTTCTGTCTCCTTGCAACGGTTACATGAGGTCATCATTATGAGAGTTTCAGGTCAGTTTGCCGAGAGTTACCCAAGCCAAGCCAGTAATTCATGCTTGAATCAGTGCGTGAACGTCATGGAAGCTCTCATAAGGCCTAGGAGACGAAGATCGACTGTGAATTCGGCCAATTCTGAGACTTCCTATTTTTTAGGAAAAGTTGCTTTTTTGATTTTTGATTTTTGGCATTTTTGGACCAAACAACGTTCCCTATTTTTTAGGGTTTGCTTTTTCTATTTTTGGAAAGTTTCTATTTTTGGAAAGGTCCCGAGTTCTGAAAACGCACTCAGAAGTTCAAAAAACTTGATAGAACTCTCAGAAAATCAAAGAGAAAATTTGAAGAATTATTGAAAAATCTGGAAAAAAAGGTCAAAAAGCATGAAAATCAGACCCAAAAACATTCGAAATCTGGAAAAACCAGGTCCAAAACCAGTCAGATCTGAAGTTGAAGTCATGAAAAATCAGCTCTTAAAGGATGAAATTTGTGAAAAATTTGTTCAAGTCTGAAATTCGCCATGGGAAAATGGAAGGAGGATGAAGGAAGGATGAAGAAATGTCAGGAAGTTTATGGAATTCACCCAGCAACAAGGAAGAACATCCTAAGGAGCTCTAAAGTCCGCCCTTGACATCCTTGGATCTTCCAAAGTCCGCCATGCAGCAAGGAGGCACATCCTAAGACCACCCAAAGTCCGCCTTGCATGTCCAAAGATCCTTTGAAGTCCGGCATCCTTGTCCAAGCATCCCCCAAAGTCCGCCATATGCTTGAGATGCTTGTCCTAAGACCTTTCAAAGTCCGCCATGCACATGCCAAGGGGCTTGAAAGTCCGCCATTCACAAGAAAGGAGGTGCCAAAAGGTTCTGAAGTTCGCCCAGCAACAAGGAAGAACATCCTAAGGAGCTCTAAAATCCGCCCTTGAAATCCTTGGATCTTCCAAAGTCCGCCATGCAGCAAGGAGGCACATCCTAAGACCACCCAAAGTCTGCCTTGCATGTCCAAAGATCCTTTGAAGTCCGCCATCCTTGTCCAAGCATCCTCCAAAGTCCGCCATATGCTCGAGGACTTGTCCTAACACCTTCTAAAGTCCGCCATCCATATCCTAAAGACCCCTAAAGTCCGCCCTTGAAAGGTGGGACTTGGCTGAAGACATTGAAAGTCCCCCTAGGCATGTAAAATGAAGGAAAATCAAAATTTTTGCTAAGTGTTTGGTGCCTAGAGGATGAAATTTCGAAATTTAGCTAAGTGTGAAGGCCTAAAAAGGTGGAGAATCCTTTCCAAAGGGATAAAATGCTAAAGTGTTAAGGAAATCCGCCCTAGAAAAGAGGGACATCCAAGAGGCTCGTCCAAAAGACTTATGAAGTCCGCCATACACTTGGAAGGGGCTAACAAGGTGTCAAAAAGGTCCGCCATACTTGTCCAAGGTGTTAAGGAAGTTCGCCTAAGCACATGAAGAGGGAAAAGAATGATTTTTGGCTAAGTGTTAATGCCAAGTCCAAGAAAAAATTCGAATATTTGCCTAAGTATAGAGGCTAGATGATGAAAAATGAAGATTTTGGCTAAGTATCCTGGCATTCTCAAGAGGTCAGGTGCTAAGTTTGAAAGGACACGTGCTAGAGGAAGTTAGGATATGGCGAGGAATAAAACGGAATGTGCCTAACTCAAAAGGGGGAAAACAAATTAAATTTGCCTAAGTATGGTGAAAATGTTGAGAAATTGACAACTTTGGCCGAGGAAAAATGCCCAAGGCAAAGAGAAAGGAAGGATCGTCCTTGGCCAGAAGGAAAGAGAATTTGTCAAGCTTCAAAGAAATTCGACCGATGAAGACACCCAGATGAGAATTTTGCCTAGAAAAATTCGACTGAGCAAGAGAAAATTTGACTTTGGTAGAACAAAATAGGCTCAAGTGCTATTAAAATCTCGCCTCGGCAAAGAAAAATATGGATCTGGCAATAAAATTTTCGACGGAATGGCTTGAATTTTGGTTTGGCTAGACGAAATTAAGGATAAAATTGGAAAATAAACTCTTAGCCAAGAAAAACAAAGGAAAAATCGAAATAGCCATGGGTCCAAAACGAACGGGTTGGAATTAATTAAAATATTTTTAATATTTTAATAATTAATTTTCAACTATTTGAAATTTAAAAAATGCCTTGGACAAAATCAAATTTGCCAGACGAGAATTGGAAGAAAATAAGGTACGCCAGGCAGAGACGAAATCCGACAAGAAAAATTAAATTCGCCACGAATTTAATTAAATATTTAATGTTTATTTAAAAATCCGAAAAATCAAAGATAAACATTAAATGAAAAAAATCGAATTTTTGAAGATCAGTAGGATTTGCTTGGATAAGCTCGAGACTGATTCTTGTCGAAACATAAAAGGAAACTTGCCTGTTTAATCAAAAGAAGACAAATCGAGATCGAGAAAGAATATGGCAGTTGCTAAATCGAATTCAATCCTTCAGCATTATAATGAGTTTCAGCAACTCATTTCTTCACACACAGCTGAAAAGAAATTTAATCTTTCTCGAAATTATCAGGCGATTGGTTGATCAATAGGCAAAGTGGAATTTTCCCAGAGAGAGAAGCAGTGTTATGCTGGAGAAATTTTTTCGCAGGAAAGGAAAAGAGATTTATTGAAAGCTGAAATTCTTCTGTGAAGAGGGGCGCACTTTTTCTTCTAAAAATCAGATTTTTAAATCTGATTTGCATTCGACAGTTCTTCACTGAGGTTTGGTGTTCGGTCAAATAAATTTGCTATCTCTTTTATGTCCTCTCATCTTGACGGAGTTCTTGCAGAATTTTCAATTTCATCCAAGTCACTTTCAGCTTGCTTTTTCGTGATAATTTAATTATTTAAACAGCTGAAAGTAAATTTTCGAATCCAAGGCACGAGATTTAATTATTTGAAAAAGTCTTTATATTAATGTTAATTTTATGACTGCAGGTTGACGATCACGGCAGGCGAACCATCAAAGAAGCTGAAAATGAAGTTTGCCAGCAAGGGTGCTCAGAAAGAGACCAAGGTCATTTCAAAGTGGAAGAATGTCGTGGACACTGATCTCGGGCACGTCGACTTTGATGAATTCAAGAAGAGAGTGTACGGGCAAAAGGGACTTCCCACAACAATAGCCAAACGGATGGTCAGAAACGGAATATTTCAAGCAGCTGGATTCCCACCGGCAATGGATTGTGCGGAATTAATGGTGGAATGTGCTCTCCACTATGACGCTCAGAAAAGACAGATCATTGCACCTGATGGAAGAGTCTTGGCATACTTGGGCGAAGTTGCAATCCAGGAGACCTTTGGCATCCCAGAACATTCACGAACGGTCTATAAGACCAAGGAAGAAGCTAAAAGATTGTATGACAGCCAACCAGATCTGTGCGCCACAACAGTTAACAAGGTGTGGATGGACAAGCCTAAGCCTTCAATCAAGAAGTTGCCCAAGAGGCCTCGCCGAACAGACTTCAAGGAAGATTTTGGGGATATCGTGCTGATGCTGAACAGAATAGCTGGTAACCCGCAAGGCGCCTTCTTCGAGAGCTGGATGTACTATTTTATAGATGAGATTACTTCTGGAGTCAAAATGTTCAATTGGTCACAAATGATAAGTGACAACCTTCATGAGCAATTGATCAACCTCGAAGAGACTAAGTCTTTTCATATGAGTTCATATGTTGTGTACCTGTTGGCCAGATCATACAAGTATCCAGGATTGATTTGTAAGGGCAAGATTGGCAACAGGGAGAACGAACTCAGGCCTTATGACTGTTATCCACAGCTCCAATTGAAGGAGAAGACTCACTTCAGGAGGGTGCATGATGCATTCCTAATGCACATTACCAGAAAGCTTCAAGGAGGAGTGCATCAGAGGCTGAGCCACGAGGCGAAAAGTCTTATCAGTAAATACAGGTCTTGGTTTATCCAGTTCCCTAAGTTCACATATGTCAGGATCCAGGGATTTACTGGAAATCCCTATAAATTACCCATCTATCCGACCAATCGGATGATCTTGCTCGAGGTTTTGAGACAATTAGAAGAATACCAGAATATTCAGAGGCCATCCAAGAAGGCGTCCGTCACATTCCCATTCTTCATCGGGAATATGTTAGAGTATTGTCCATCAGCACAGGCAGTTGAGAGTGCAAGGTTGGAGATCCAATGGTATCCTTTCACGGCTTACAAGTCCAGGGTCAACTATGACCCACATCATAACATTCGGACAGTGGAAGGGAGAAAGTACAAGCACAGGATGGAACTGGAAGATTTCTGGGCAAATGCTGCCGATGAGTATGAAGTGAGGCGAAAAATGTGGTCCAGGATGCCACTAGATTTCATGAGGACAATTGAGTTCTGTCGAGTGCCTGACCAGCTACAAGATGATGGAAACCACGTCCAGCCACGCTTCGAGGAAAGCCGACCTCTCCCTCCAGTGAAATGGTCAGAACCGGAGCACGCAGACCTAGCCACCCTAATGAGGCCAGTGACTAAATACTCTCAGTGGTGGGTTGATTATCATGCCCAAGAATTGAGACAGAAAGGAATCACGCTCACATATGACCTACTGAGTGAGTCAGAGTCATATTCTTCTAATGCTGATGCATCCCATCAGGACTTGGTCGGAATTGGAGAAAAAAGGAAGGAAATAATGCCAAGTGCTGAGCCTGTTTGCAAGAGGCATAAAGGAGAACCTTCTCGGTCAGCGGTATCCAGGAATATTGACGAGTTGGTAGCTACTATTGACGATTCCTTGGTAGAAATGCTTGAACCTCCTGCAGCTCAGGAAATAAATGATGAACCTATTCAGCTAGATGATGAGGAGCCTGCGTCACCAATAGGCACAAAGATCTTAGGTTCAGACAATGAGATCGAAGCACAGAACAATGACTTCGAAGAGGGAATGATTTCTGCTCTCAGGGAAGTTATGGATGTTCCGAATGAAGATGAGGTTCAGGTAGAGGATGGGATTGAGCAGTCGACCATTCCAGACTGGCTGTTGGAGAGAATGAAGATCCAGATACCTGCTGAGGCTCAACAAGAGGAGGAGGATGATACTGCTGATTTCTTGGCAAGGTTGGAGCAAGTCGCCATCAAGAAGCCTGCCAAGAAGTTCTCCACCATTCAGAGGAATGAGACGGGCAACCGTTCCGTGCATATTGCAGTACCTACGGTGGACAAGCCACAGGACGAGATCACTCCTCAGGAGTATGCTATAACCACCGTTGACCTTGGCCCGACCTCGAAAGGTCAAGAAGTAGAGGAGTTAGATAATTCCGTCTCGACCATCAAAGCGAGACTGGAGAAGGAAGTGGCCAAGAAGGAGGAGTATAAAAAGGAGGGCAAACGTCTTAAATAATATATATAACATTTGACCCAGCCACTTGATCAGGGCAATGCGACTGTTCCTCCTCTCCTCAATTCATCACAGGAGATGACTAGGGATGTCGAGCACGGAATGGTGACGGCCAAGGAAGCTCAGGACTGGATGGCAAGTGAAGACACAGAAGCGGCCTTGTTCGTGGAGAAGTTGGCACTTGCTTATGGACGAACTTCTTCATTTCTTTCCAGATTGATGGATATGGCGGAGGCATGGGAAGGTATCCCGGATATGCAGGAAAGGCTTATTCCAAGCCTTAGAATCTTGAAGAGCACTCCGAGAGAGGAGTTGGTTGATAAAAGAGTGATTGCTGCAGGGGCAGCATATGATTTTCATCACTGGTTTTGGGCAGTGACAATACGAGAAGAAGTCTTGGAGAAGGCAAAAGTCGATGGGCTTGGAATTGAAGAACAGGTCAGGAAAATCTAGGAGAAGATTTACATGACAACTACAGAAGTGTTCGACCGTGAAGTCATCCGGGAGAACGACATGCAGTTGGAGAGATTGAAGCATAAAGTTCAAGAAACTTTCTTCTCGACCACTGGACCATTCTTGAGACAAGACTTTGCGAGAGTGGCAAGACTCTCATCCATTCGAAAGGATTTTGAGAAGCAGGAGGCAGATTGGGAAAGTACTTTTGCTAAATGTGCTGAGAAGTTGGACGGACTCGAATTCCGGATCAGCATGTTGCCACCCGTCACAATGGAGGAGGTCATTGCCGTAGTGTCCAGATTCGCCAAGCACAATGCTACTCAGATGGATAAGGACGCCTCTCCTAGATTATAGCTGGAACTGCCACTTTTCTGATTGATTTCTGATAGTTGACTCTTGTTATTTTGGGAAACCCTAATTAGGGTTTGGTTGTAATAATCTTGGCCGTTAATCTTGTTTTAATCTCGGCCCTTCATTTCATTTTTGAGGCTCTATATAAACTAGTGCTCTCTCATTTTCATTTGTGTGGAGACAGAATATGTGAATTGTCGCATTGAGACTATTTTAAATGATAAAAGCTCTTGAGCATGATTTGCCTTGAATAACTTCTTATTGTTGAATAGTAAGCGAGGTTGCATATTATCTTCCGCCATAGATTAAAGTTAAAGTTAGATTAGGTAGAATTTGCTTTAAAAGTTGGTTAATTGAATGAGAGATTGATCATATTGATTCAATGGTGAAGTGTAGCTCATACTTTCTTCGAATGGATGATTTGCATTCGATGCGTAAAGTTAGCCTGAGCTCTTAATTGTGGAAACTTAACTTCAGCCTCATTCGAGGTTTGAAAATTATTCTCACAACCCTTGAAGATTGCACCCATTTTGTGTATGTTGTCCTGCAGGAGGCGAAACAAAGTGTGGTTTATCCTCTTCACCGAATCTTTATTGTCTCTTGAATTCTTAGGCATAGACTAGATTCTCCTGAACCCTTGTCCTTTTGCCATTTTTTTTGAGATCCACAATTGAAAGTCCTAATTGAGAGCCTTTAACGATAAATTTCCTAAGTCCTGAACTTGCGAAGATTTTACGTAAGTCCCCTTGTTTATTACTAGCGTATCACAACGGCCATTGAGCTTATCCACACGTCGAGACCCGACTAAAGAAACCTTGGAATCGCCATATGATCTTCTCGCAATCTTAGCATACGCGGTGGTTTTTCAAGAGAGGATAGAGTGTCTTTGGGCATTTTATTCTGATGTTTGGTGTGTCATAAAACACGCATCAACACTACCCTTAGTTGCTTTTTTCAAAAAAGCTTTTGCATGTCAAGTTAAATGGCGTTTTTTCACAATTCTAACGTTGTGGGTTGTCTTAGAATTATCTTCTGGACAAAACCCACGTTTCAGAATTTTTGGCAAAAATTGCCCTCCGATAGGCTATTTTTAGCCTCAACAGGTCACTTTTAGCCTCCAGAGAAAGTTGTCAGAATATAGTCGAGTTCACAGTCAACGGGCGAGTTTTTCAGAATGCAGTACACAGACTGAATTCAAGACCAAATCGGTCTTAATTCATGATTTCATTAGAAAAGTTGACACCGATTTGTATCCAGTGTATCTAGAGGGTTGACAGGCGTAGTCACTCAAGTCCACATGGTTTCATGCCGCGTATAGCTAATAGCCTTCCAAGGATAGTTTAAAGGGTTGATATCGTTGGAATTCTGCGTGTGCAGCAAGTTCGTTTGCATTTCTCACAACTAGAGGGTTCGTAGTCAAACTTCGCAGTTTCATCATGCAACACTCTTCCATAGAGAAAGGCGTGAAAAACGTGAGAAGTGTCAAGCTGCAAAAGAAAGAGTGGTCATCACTTCAGTTATGGAGCCGCTAAAGTTATCAGCCGATGAACTGCCAGTTGAAGTGTGCAGAGATTTCCAGGATTGTTTGAGTTTCTAACAAGCAGTGAATCGATAGTTGAGACATGTGATGACCTTCAATTGGTGATGTAGTCAACAACCTTGTGGAGGGCTTACTTGCTTGAAATCATGGCCAGTGAACTCTAGATCCCACCTTTCAGGATAGACATCAGACATAGTAGTTAACTTGATTCTTCTTTCAGAGTTAACTTCTTGTTCCACATCTCATGCATGTCTGTCTTGGAAACATCTATGTATAGTTGGAGTTTTCATTTAGGGTTTTCGTTAACTGATGGTAGTTTTCCAGTTAACTTGCTTTCAATAAGGACGTGCATGCTCGTACATTGTCCATTTAGATTAGATGTACCGGTTAACTAATGATAGCTTTCCAGTTCACTTATAGTTTGCTTTATTAGGGTTTAGTAATAAAATCTAGCATGCTTGCAAGACTGTAGTTGACTCAAGGTGATTTTGGGGTTCCCTCCACCTTTTGATGTCTATAAATAAGAGCTCTTTGCTCATTTGTAATTAACTTTTGCACGAGAGAGTAATATAAGCTGTGCCCACCTTGCCTGTAATATTGCTTATTCTGTATTTGTTCACGAGTTTTTACTATAATGATGAATTGTTATGCCACTCGGGTTTCATGCAGTTATTATGGTGAATGCTTATCTTAGTTATAGTGGCTAGTTCGATCGTGGATTGTATGCGTGTTTCGCCTATGCAATTTACTATCCTAGTTGGCTATCTTTTATGTTTTGTTTCCAATAAGCCTATTCAGATTGAGCAAATAGTTGCGCCACCTTGCCTTCATGTTGTAAATCTGTACCCGGTTTATCATATAAGAACATTCCTGCTCCATTTCCTCATACTCTGTTTTGTTGAGGAAACTGGATAGATTTAAAATAGTTAGTTTAGTTGCAGTTAATGATCTGCGAAACTAGAAAATCCTTAGCTGCAATGTTCGTGGTTTTTCTTAGCCTTGTGCCTCTTTCAGATGAGACAAAAAGATAGGAATTAGTTTAGTTTACTTTTTTCGAGCATTTGTCTGCACAACGAGGGAGCTTCCCCTCCTAATTTGAAGAGCACTCATTACGTAGTGTGCATAGCTGTCCGTACCAATTTGCACTCCAGAGGTGTTAATTGTTATGCCAACAGCCTTGAAAGCTGCTCTTAATAAGATTGAAGTTTATCATTAGAGTTATTGATTCTAGTCTTATTTGGAGATCTTGGTTTAGAAGACCTAAGCAAAGTAGAATAAACTTATAAGGGGACATTACACTTGTTTAGGGTCCCTCGCCTCGCAACTCGCCCAGACTTGGCGAGTTTTGGCGAGTCTTGTGTAGATATTTCAATCCTAGCCTCATCAAGATCAAAGGAGGGAAGGGAGGATGGATATTGTGGATAGGATAAGAGGATGGAGCTAGATGAGGGATATGGGATGAAGGATATTGGGGGATGTGGATAAAATGATGGTAGATAGGAAACTTGATGCTTGAAGATCCTTAGCCTTGTCAAGATCAAAGGTGGAAAATGGAGGATGGATTTAGATAGGATGATGGATAGGGGATGAGGGATACTGGAGGATGTGGATAGGGCGTTGTAGGTAAAATCGCATAGATGAAGCTTGCCCCCAAGTATTAGAGTGCAAGAGGATGGGGGACTACGTATGATGCTTGTTTGCTAGGTTTTCGTCAAGGTACTTGCTCAAGGTGCCACAAGAAGTGGGTTTCACCATTGGACGAAATATTTATCTTTACTTTTTTCATTTTATTTTTTATTTTTTCCCTTTTTAGATATTTGGAATAATATGGATGGATAAGGATGTGGATAAGCATGTGGGTAGGTGGATTTGGAAGATAGTGGATGGATGATGAGGATATGTAGGAAGGACTCAAGCGTCTAGTTCCATGGATAGTATCCCTTGAAGATGTGCTACAATAGACCATGGCAATTAGAGGTATGCTCATAGATGTTGGTAGAATGATGGCAAGGGAGATGAAATGGATTGGAAGATGGAGAGGGATATGGATTTATGCAAAGGCTTCAATTAAAGGAGTATGATGGGGGATGAAATGATGGATGATAGATGCTGGATAATGGATGGGGTTTTGGAAGGCTTGTGGATGAGTGGATGAGAATGTTGTCAAGACCAACATTGGCACACACCTTGAGGGGTGGTGGAGTTGTGGAAGAGAAGTGGATTTTGGATTTTGAGTTATAGATGGAGGAGTGGATGTGGATTTCTGGACATAGGGACCCAAAATGGATGGAGGATATGGTGGAGGACTTAGACTAATGGATTTAGAGGATGAAGGATTTTTAGATGGAGTGGAGGATAACTTAGGAGTGGATGAAACTATTGGATTAACAAGTTTGGATGCCAATTTGGATTGTGCTTTGGGATGCATTGCTGCTATGAGTTGCTTTGGGATCTACATGGTTTTGTCTTTAATTTTTGCTTCATGGGCCTTTGTGGCCTTTTGGATTTAGATTTTTTTAATTTTGGATCAGAGTTTTCCTTGTTTTGGCTTTTGTCTTGTTGATTGGACATGTTGATCCTTGTATGAATGTAGATTTTTGGCTTTAAGCATTTGAGATTTGGCATCCAAATTGATTCCAAGAGAAATGGGATTGGTGGATTGAGCGGAATGATATGGAAATTTCATGAATAGGTAAATGTATGTAGGATGTTGGAAGGATTTCAAGGATGTGTGCCTTTGTTGATCTTGTTTTATGATAGGATGAAATGACTTTGAGATAGGAGGGATGGTGATAGTGGATGGAGGGATGTAAGGACCTGAGATGGATGGAAGGGATGAATGGTTTGGTTTTGGGACATAGGGACCCAAAATAGATGGAAGGGATTAAGGATTGGGCTTTGGGACATAAGGGCCCAAAATAGATGGAAGGGATGAAGGATTGGGCTTTTGAATATAAGGACCTAAGATGGATTTGGAAGACGGGGAATGTGGATATTTGGATTTTGATGGAGGAACTTGGGATTTGGGATGGATGGATGAAATACCAACATCTTGAGCTTGGTAGCCAAGGCCATGATAATTTGTATTTGCTTTGATATGTAGGGGTTCTAAGATGCCTATTTCATGGAGGCCTAATCCTTTGCCTTGATAGTGCATATTTTGAAAAATCCTTTTGCCAATGGGATACTTATTATTTTGGAAGCAAGACACGAGTCCATTTTGAGGGGGATATGACATGGAAGAAATTATAGGCTCATGGAGTAAACTAGATTGGATGATGGAAAACCTAAGATTCATAGTGATATGAAGCGTAAATGCACACTGCATTGTTTTCCAGCTTCCAAATCTTGCTTGATGCAAAATTCTCCATTTTAATAGGCCTTGCAAGGATGTTGACATTTCATAGACAAAAGAAAACAACATAAATGAAGGAAAATATCAAACCACCGAGTTTGTACTATTTATTGTTAATTCATTGCTTTTTCAAATGATATGACCTTGCCACGGAACACCCAATTAAATTCCATATTCATAGACTGAGCAACATCAAATAATGCAGATCATTGTCTTGAAACAAATTTCATTTCCATTAGATAGAGCCAAATTAAGTGAAGAAGCCATATTATTAAATTACTGACTTTGAGCTGTCTTTGCAAGCAAATCAAAGATATGCAGCCCTCCATGTCATTCTTTAAAATTCTTTCTATCTAATACAGGCCACAACCTATCCTATCACTCAAAAGATCAAGCTTTAAATTTATTTCCCACTTCTTCCATAGTGTTCATAAGGGCCACCCATGGAGGATCCACAAACTAAAGTCTGATTATTTACAAAGGGTGGATAAATCAGATACACAAAATGCAGAAAGGAAAAATACTGCAACTGAAACCATATAGAAACTAAAATACTTAGTTCCCAATCCTTCTTTAACAATTATAATTCTTTAAAACAAAGAAAGCTTGAGAAAAAAAAATGAAAGCCTTTACGCATCTCTTTTGGCAGGTTGATTCTATAATTCACAAAGGGGCACAAAGGTGTCAGCTGCCCCATTCCCCTCTCTCAAGGTATAGGTTTTTATTCTCCTAAATTTCCTTAGCAAACTTTTGATGTGTTGGGTGAGCATCTCCAATTCTCAAGCACTAATGCTTCCATTTTTTAATGGCTTGTATAATTGTCATAGAGTCTCCTTCTGTCATGATCTCGGAATTGTAACACTAAGACATAAAGAATTGGAATGAGTAAATAAGATGAAATTATAAAAAGAAATATTAGTAATTGAATATTATTATAATTATGATTATCACAAGATAATATTATAATTATAATTATCAAATATAATATTGTAAATATTAAAATATAAATACTAACAATTTAAATATTATTATCGTAATATGTAAATACTAAAATATGTATATATAATTGCCCATGTGCCAAATGGGTGTAATAGTTTGTGCCTTTCATGGCCAGATCGGGCACATGGGCATTCCCACTAGGAGGAGGTGACGATGGCCAATGCATCATCTCTGCCGTTAGGGCAATCCATCTGTATACCCACAGCAGTTCCCGAGGTTAGGAGAAGCGATAAATCTGAGACAGGGGTGTCCGCTCTCTGTTTTAGAGCAGAGAGGAGATCGGTCAGACAAAGCATATCGGCAGAATTGGACATGATCAATTAATAAACTCAACATTTGGTCACCGAAGAGATCATTTGCAAGATCAGCTGATTTTGGTTTGCGTGGATGTGACATGGGAGAAGAGCTAGAAAGGACCGATAATGATGATAATCTACGACCAGACGTCTCCTTAAGAAAACATTTGGAGCACTAAGTACTACAACCCATGGAAATTTATTACCACCTTCAAGGGGCCGTATGGAAACGATTGATATTGGGGGTAGTTGTAGAGGAAATTAATGAAGCAAAGCTGGCATTTCGAGACACTCAATGGCTTGAGCCTATATCTATTGAAAAATCTAGTAGTCGAATTCAAAGAAGATGGAAACCCTGATCAGATTGTGGTGCTCGAAGAAACAATCAGCCTTTCTCGGCTTCATCATTGATCAAAGACTTAAGAAAATCTGCCTCAACAAAGACATTTTATGTCTCGAAGCAGTGCAGATGGTGATTAGGAAGTAGTTCTGCTTCTTGAGCAATCGGATGAGGGGAAACTCAGACATATCCTCGCGTTTCCTTGCCTCACTTTTCGACTTGAATCTACCTAAGCTCTGGTGTCTGCTGCTACTTAGGATGGTGTTTAAAGCAGCAATATTGGTGGATGATGTGGATGTAGTGGCGGTGGTTCAGTTGGTTATTGGGATTCCCCTACCAGATGATATTGACAAAATGTTCCTCCAAGGAGTCGAGGTTGAATGGAATCCCTTCATCCTTATATGGACATAGATGGCTTGGATTGTCACAGACACTGGGCAACCATTGAATACAATTTTCTTTGTAGAAGGCTGGGATTGAACGAAACAAAGGGTATCCAGTGGTGTCGGGATTTTGTTGAGCTGGTGGAGTCGACTAAATTCTATGATGAAGGGGACAAAAAGCTGGGGATGGAGGGATGGAGTTTTTGTTTGGGCCCTGTGGTCATCGTTGGTACTGGTGTGGTGTTACACTTGCCTGTGTTAGTTAAATTTTGGTTTTTGTGCTGTTGTATCTTTTCTCGAAGGAGCATAGCATGCAAACTGGATCTCGCCCAGTAATTTTGTGGGTTGATTTGATGTAAATTTCTCTATTTTCAATATAATCCATCCAACATTAGCTGCGTTTTACGTATCAAAAAAAAAAGGTATATATAAAATAATGATAATAACAAATATATTTTAAGAAACATACAATATAAAATATTAAACAATAAACATAAAATAATATATATAAATAATACAGAAAATTGACAAGAAATTTGAGCAACTTTAACCAATTCTTAGATATATTTTTACACATATATGTCATCCCCCAAATCCCAAAGCCCCACAGCCTGTGCTACATTAGTAATAATAGCAGTGATTCCCTATCTTTAAATTTAATATAGACCTTTAGTAAATTATAAAAATGAATCGCAGCTATAATAAATCACAACCTCTTATGAATGATCGATCAAGGTAGAGGAAGGCTATTTAGCCTCAAAAGGTATGAAAATAAAATAAAATGAAGTGCCTAAAAGGAAGTGCTCCATCTTGGAAAGAAGATAGTAAAATAAATAACAAAAATAATAATAATTAATCAAGAAAGGCAGTGCTCCATTGAGGAAAGGCATGACCGTTTGCAAGGGATATAACTTATGAAAGGATGCGACTTTTCTCCTTGAGGGGAAGATATTAAAGAGAAGATATATTATTGGAGGAAGGCATCAATTTGGGGATCAATTAGAAATCTGGATAAAACCAGCAGCTTGGAATAAAAGCAAAAATATATATAGGACTATATGTGAGAAAGATTATATATATATATATACTATATGTGAGAAAGATTATATATATATATATATATATATATAATACTCAGATGGAAGGAGGAAGAGAAAAGGAGAAATAAATAAGGAGTTAGGAGTATATTTTTGAGTATAGCAGAGGTATAAAACAGTGTTACCCCAAGTTTTTGGGATGGTGGGATGAGTCCCCAAGTTTCCGGATTTTGAGGCCAAATTTGGGGACGGCGGGGGGACGGCTATACAAAATATAGGGAAAATTTGAAATATATAGGGAAATTTTAAATATTTATATGAAAACATGGATAAGGCATGCATAATATACATTATAGAACCTTAACATATAACATTTGTGTTCAACATTATTTGTCAATACTCAATACGCATTCAAAATTCAAAACTAATATACATGAATCATGAAACAACCTCCAAGTTATAATTTATAAACTTATATCGAAATTCTAGTGTTCCACGGGGATGCGTCCCCCCCAAAAATCCTTGCGTTTCTTAGAGGGGGACGTCTCGGAGACTTGTGGACTTGGGGGGGACCTCCCCCCACTAGCCCACCACCAGCGCCACCATCTCACCACCAATGTCGTTGTATCCAAGACGCCACTAGGACTTTGAGGATGCTAGGGTGTCCTCAAGATGTCTAGGGGACTCCTAGTTGTCTCCAAGATGTATAATTCTTATACGTCTTTTTATAACTATTTTTTCAAGTACTATATGTATTTCAGCACCCTGCTGCACCCCCGCCGCCATCCCCCCGCCGTCCCCCCGCTGCCCCCAAACTTAGACCCCTCGTCCCCACGTCCCCGAAATGCGTCCCCTATTGTCCCCCTGTCCTTGTCCCCGAAACCTCGTGGAACACTGCTGAAAATTCCCAAAGGCTACATTGCTGCCATATAGTTTTAAAGTATGATATGAAAATCAAAATACAATAAACAAAGAGCAGTAGCATTGCTGCTCCTAATCCGCAGGATCTCCCACAACCGCATCAAAATCAAAGTCATCCTCTGAGTCACTGCCATTGCGATGGTCCACCTCAGCCTCAACCAATGGAACCCTAACCAAACCCTCAGCTATCTCCTCCTCATTTACCTAGGTCACATCTTCGGGATCAATATCCCACCGTAGAGCTAGAGTCTGTCAATACTCTAGAGTCTACTGATCCTAAAGCCGAAGAGCACTATGAACGGCCACTAGCTTCTCCGCTCGTCTATAAGTAAGTCTATTCCTCTTGAGGGAGTGGATAAAGCTATATGTGGACCAATTCCTCTTTGCAGTAGAGGAATTGGTAACCTATGCAAGAAGGCGACTAGCAAGTATCTTCAACTATGGTGTATCCCTCCCATGAAAGATCCACCATCCAATAGGGTCCGTTTGAGCTAATATAGCTCTATCCAACCTCGCTTGTGGTTTACTCAAGTTTCGGCCACAAAAATTTACAAAGTCTAGGAATTTTGTCCGAAGTAGTGAAGCTTGCTCTATTGAATACATCTTATCAATGGCCCGTGTGAACCCATCTAAAACCTCAAGGTCATCGCATGGAGGCACCCTACCATCCCTTGGTGCATACCATTTGGGATTTAGAGCAAAGGCAGCCATATGAAGTGGGGTGTTCATTGTATTCCACCTCCGCATCACAATGGGCTTAATGTGTTGCTCATATAAATCCGAAGTGGGATCGTTTGCCAAAATAGTTTGCTTGATCTTCCCAAGTATACTGTCAAATGTCTCATATATCTCTCCAAGACTATAAGAGTCTGTATCAGCATATCGGATGACATCTACAATAGGCGAGATGAAAGAGCAAATATATCTACAAAATGCAAACAAAAAGTTCAAAATAATTAATTGACAAGTTAATTGACATGTTACAAACTTCAAAAGTTGTAACATTGGACAATAAAATTAAAATATTAAAATCAGAAATTGAATGTGAAAATCGGCAATCTAATATGTCTTACCTCACATTGAACCACCAATCGTTATTGAGGATCTTTCGTTTGATGGTCTTTCCTTGAGCATAACTTGAATTAGGCCATCTAGTCCACTCTGCATTGACCATCATCGCTTGTAGATGCTCATGCACCTCTAGCATCGTCTCCAACAAGATGAAGTATGTGTTATATCTACATTCATTGATTGAACAATTCATTAAAACAAATCAAATTATGAATACAAATTGAAATGTTTGAACTTTGAAGTTTCAAAATTTGAAAAATTGAAAGTGAAACAAAATGAAATGGCATACCTTGTCTCAACAGGTTTGAGAAACTCCTTTAAAAATGATCTGAAGAGAGCAAGTGAGGTGTGGTGATTGCAAATGAAAATTTGAATACCTCTAGCTTCTTCCGTTGTTTGCTTCACCCAATCCAACTTCTCTATGTCTTTCAATGCATTGTTCAATGCATGAACACAACATGGGGTCCAAAATATGTGCCTATAGGTACCCTCCACCATCAAACCAATCGATTTGCATGCACATGCTGAATCGGTGATCACCTGCACCAGCAACCCCAACCTCCTTTATGGCATCTCTCAAAATGGAAAACTGGGAGTCTGCATCCTTACGTCTCCCCGAACAATCTATGGCTTTAAGAAAATAAGAACTAACAGGGCATGTGACTATGACATTGATGAGTGGCCGATGTCTAACAACAGTCCACCCATCCATCACTATAGAGCACCCCGTCTTCATCCACGTTTGCCTCATCTCCTCCATTAACACATTAACTTTGGAGTACTCTTTGTCTAGGAGGGTGGTGCATAGCCTATGATCTCCAGGGGGTATGAATGAAGGACCAATAGTGGCTATATCTTAAAGCATTTGTTCGAAATAAGATGAATGGGCCACATGAAATGGGATGGCATGGGCAAAAAAGAATTTGGCATTGGAAGATTCGGTAGCTTCTTGTGCTTGGTTATTAAACATAGACTCAACTAAAGTTCCCTTCCCACTACCACTCACCTTCCTCTTTCCTCTTGAGGCAACTCCACTATTACCAACCGTGGAAGGCATAGGCATAGGTGATTGTGCACTTGGGAAAGAAGATGACCCACCTTGAACCCCATCCAACTCCATTTGAATTCTTTGGCACTCCAATGCTTCATCGTATTTTAGCTTAGGACACATTCTAACTCCATGGCCTGCCTCACTCAAAAAATGAGACCTTACCCTTGTGTAGTTGCCCCTAAATTCTTTTCTGCAAACATGGCAGTACCACACCCTACTCCCCCTTGAATTTTTTGTCTTTGGCCCACGGGTGTAACATATTGAAGGAATGGTTTTTTTTGTTTAAAGGGTGTTTTGCATAGCCTTCCATGATTGTTGAAGGGAATTGGTATGAGTTTGTTTGCTCTCCACTAACACCCTCACCAATTTTCCTTCTATTTTTCACTTCATCTTCACTATCACTCTCACCCCCACTTCTGCTCATGTTTTTTATATTTTGAATGCAATTTCAACTGAAAAATGCAAAAAAAATAAAAAAAATAGACAATGTATGCTTGAGATTTCTCAAAAAAAATGAAAAAAAGAGGGAAAGGAAATGCATACCTCTTTGGTGGATTTGCACTCCCAACAGCACTAACTTTAACCTCCTCTCCTCCTTCAAGCTACTGTTCTTCCTCCTTCAATGGCTGCAATTTCAAACCCTTGGATGCTCTTTCTCTCCTCCACAAATAAATGCATAAATAAATGAAAAGAGGAGTCTTTTCCTCTTAAGACAGCCAAAATCAATGGGGCCCATAATAGCCACGTAGGCAGGGCGTTCACTTTTTAAAAAATGTGTTTGTTTTAAATTTTAAATCATACAACACGTGGGGGATGGCCGACCGTCCTTGGGACGGTCAGCCGTCCCCCATTTAGTCAATGCCGTCTCCCATTTAGTCAACGCCGTTTCCCCATTTTGGGGACGTTTCTCAAATTTTCTCAGGAGAAGGGGACGCCAGGGGATCGTCCCCTAGCCATCCCCTTGTACTCGGGACGTCCCGAGGACAAGGACGAGGCATTTTAGGGGGGGGGAATGTGTCCTTGGGTTTCCCTGGTATAAAATACAGATTGAAGGCAAAGAATAAGGAATCAACAATTATATATTGGGAAGTAAGTTTAAGTATGATCATCAATATGTATGTATGTATGTAACTAAATATATACCTACACACACACACACACACACACATATATATATTCATACAAAGGTAATTATTAGAAATAATTACATATATATTTATATATATGTAACATGTAGGATTATGCAATAATGATGCTTGCAACAGTTATTGAGCCTTATAAGTAATTATGATGTTTTAATATAGTTATGGATAATAAATTATTATTTGTTCGATTTATACTAACGATATCTTCGAGTGTTAAGAACAAATGGACTTGGGGAGTTAGAAAGAAGAAGAGAAACAGATCTGCCATAAAGCCATAGAATCTCTGTTTGCATAAGCTATTTGGTGATTGCAGATTTATATATATTTATGGTAGGATCTATGCGGGAATATAATGTATTGTTTGAATATGATTAATGGTTCATGCATATGTTATTTGTAACTTATGATATTACCTTCATGGTTCATTATGTATTGCTGATATGATTGTTTGCAAATATGAAGTTGATTATTTATTATGCACATATCTCTACCATGATGGGAGGAAGGAGAGTTACAAAAGGGGTACGGTGACGGGGCCCTCTTCTAGGTACGCCACTCAGGAGGGGACAGGATGAGCCCACATGGGCCAAAGGGGTACTGCCTTTTAGTCCAAAAGGTACTTGCCTTTGGGCCTAGGAGAGTTGGGCTACCAGGACACCCTTTTGAAACCTCACTCCCCTATCATGGTATAGCAATATAAGGAGACCAATCATGAGGAAATGGGGAAAGATGGCAAGATGAGGGGATAACAGAAAAATTAGAATCCTCACTAGGTAGGCCACCTTATATGAATGGCATGGGCCACATGAGGCCAAAGGGGTACTGCTTTTTAGTCCGAAGGGTATTGCTTTTGGGCCTAGAGAGCCTAAGGACACCCCATCAAGTCCCTCTCTTCCATGTTCTCCCATGGTTGAGCATCCCTAGGATAAGGCAATAATTGGATTAACAAATTTACTATGGATTTACTAATGTTTAATCATGATACTCTATCTGTTAAGTTATTATTGAAACTTTTCTCTAACTTGTTTGCATGGATTAAATCAAGCCAAGGTACTCTCTAAATCCATTGTTTGCTTGGGGAATTGGTAATTTAGGTTAAAATTAGTATAATTCCTATTAGGGACATTACACCTTCAACATGTATGCTCATAATTGCTTTGTTTTGGGCAATAATTATCCACTTAGGAGAGCCTTGGCTTCTATCTCATCCCTTGGTCATAAATTATTGGGAAAAATTAGCATAAATCTTAGGATAGAACTCAAAGTGCACATGAGGGTGCACTTGGATCCATAGCAACAAGATGGGTCTCATATGGCTCGTATCAGTAAAGTTTGAACCCTACCTCTATGTATCCAAATAACCAATTTAAGGTTCCCAAGAGCTTGAGAAAATGGAACCTTCGTCAATAGTGTGAAAATTATTGTTCCTAGCTGCTTGCCCCAAACCCATTGGGCAAACATATCGTAATTGTAATAAGAATATAAATTTAATCATTTTACAATAGTGAGTTTCTAGACATACATAAGAATCAAAGGATGCCTTTCTTTAGCATTTAGGCAGGTAATCCATAGTTGCTACATTTTCAACTGTTGGAATTTTTCAAGCACATACAATAAGTTTTACTATCATTCTGGTATCTATACTTGAGTCTATTGGACATATGAATGCACTTAAATGCTAAGTTGCTAGTTCAGGTACGAGTTTAGACATGGGTATGGGTACAATAGTACGACAATTTTTTCCTTGGGTACGAGTACAAGAATATATATATATATTTATTTATTTTTGTGTGTTCAAAATTATAAATTATAAGAACAGTAATACTCATAATTTGTTAAATTTTATATATAATAAATTAAAATAATTGATAATAAAATAATATTATAATAAACTTAAAATATTAATAAGTTTAAATCTTATTTAAATATTTAAATTTTAAATTTGTTAATATTAAAGATTAAAATAAACAATACTATATTTTTTAAATTTAATTCAAATATTTGAATTTCTTAAATTTTATATATTAATAATTTAAATTTTAAATTAAATATTTTAAAATATTAAATTTTGATTTATTAAATGTTAATATTTTTTAAAATTATAAAAATAAAACAATAAAATAAAATAATGTTTTGTCACCAAATTGGACACGAGATGCAGAAATCGAGTCATGGGTGGGGGCCTGGGCTCTTCAACCAAACTCTCATGTATTTATGTCCTTTCGAATTGGGGGGCTTGCTATTCAACTGCTTATAAGCCCACACACTCTTTTTCTCCTTGCATTCATACTTGTAGTAAATTTGCGGTAAATTGTAGGTGTTTTTTGTTGTTAGTTATATGCAGTCTCCTCAAGAGCGTTGCCGCAATTGTGAAAGGGTGGACGGGGAGATGAATGATACGAAGCTTGCCAAGCAACATTATAGTGAATGGAGTTCTAAGAGCAAGGGTTTCTCTGATTTGTTGTGCAAGGATGAGGACAAGCTTCCTGAATTTTCGGAAACCATCGGGACCAAGGCACGATTTCTACAGCAAAAGAGTTGTTCACTACTTTTTAATTACGCTCCATTACACTTGAACCCTGCACATACCTCAACAGGTACCAGAACCGTACCCGTACCCGTCTTGTACCGACACAGGGACAGGGGCCAAAACAACTGAACCCGACAATATAGCTTAGATGTAGAGAGATAGGTGGATCCATGTTGTACAATTGGATTAAACTAGACATATGCATGCACTTGTCCCACTTTTGTTTAGGCTGTTAATGGATTCACAATGAATGACACAATGTTTTTATTTTTCCATCAAAATAAGCATGAAAAGATTATTTTATAAATTGGAAACTCTGAAGTGATTTATTTTGAGTTCTTTAAATTTCATATAAACATTAGAATAGAGGGAATATTTCATGATCTAGGGATGTCGCTGTACCAGTTTTAAATATTTTTGAATATGTCTTCTTGTTCGAAAACCAAGCTGACCATGAACACCTTGCCATCTACTCTACTAAAAATTGTAGCTTGGTGTTTGGAGGATGCTGAGATTGAATGGATTTGCAAAGGTTGTTATTTTTTTTGCTGCTGTGCTTACAATGAAGTGCTGTGAATATGTTATTATTTGTGTAGTCAGTCTTGGGATAACAAGTCACAGTTCAAATTAGTGAGTCATGAATATTTTTAATCTCAAAGAGTCAAAGCAATCAAAGATTTTCTTATTTACATATGAGAAGTTCACAATGTTGTAGACGGTGCTAAATCAATATTCAATGTGTATTACATTAGATTGAATTAAAATGCTTTTGTAGATTAGATCATAATGCCATGTTAGAAAGACTTTGCATGGACACACTGCACATCAGTCTTGGGTACAACTAAGGTTAAATGCAGTTAGTGTGAATGATATCAACGGTGGCATTTATCGCTTCAAATGGCATTTGGCAAAGGAGGCAGGAAATACCACCATTGCTTGTACAGAATGCCTTGCAAATGTCATATATTAGGCAAAACAAGCTCTTCAAGCTATTTCTGAGGGTAAGGCTAAAAAGGCAAGAACCGGGATTGAAATAGACTCTAATTCTAGAGATTATTCACTATTTGATCCTCGATTTCATTGTAAAGATCTTGTTTGGTTTATCTGTTGGATCCTTTTTTAAATTCAGTATATTTTTCGCTAGCTTGGCATGTATCAAAATTCAATGATATAGTCTACTTTTTTAAAACTGACACAATTCTGTTTGTATTCAGCTAGTTTGGCTTGATTGGAATTTGTATATCACTATCAATTATTTTGGCATTGTTCAATTCTATGACTTAGCTTCTGTTGTTAATTGGTTGGCTAGTTGCCAATAACTTTCAGTTTAATTCTATTGTCCTCATTCTAGTCTCCATATGTTCTCATATTGCCCACATTGGAAATTTGGTGATCATAAAGAGAGGATTCAAGTGATTGTAAAAATTTCTTGTGGATTTGAGTTAATGCTCTTCTAGAGACACTACACAATCATGCATGCTCTCAATTAACTACAATATATCTGTTAATAAACAATCGTGAGGAATATTCTCTTTGTTCATGGATCAATTGGTATTAGAGCTTGTTCATTCCTTTGGGAAGTAGTTTGTTGTGAATGTTTTGTAGGTTCATGCCCACAACAAGGTCAAGTGGAAAGAAGCTATTACCTTTACAAAGAGAGATTGAATGTTGTAAAGTGGAGAAGTAAATTGAAAAGCATGGCAAAAGAAGAAGAAGTTTATGTTGAAGCAAGATTTCTCAAGATGGAGGCTTCTTGGCATTCTAATTTGCCTTTTGCAAGACAACACAAAACAAAATAATGTGTGATATAAAACCTCTCTTCAAATTTGGAGGGAAAGCTTCTTGAGATCTAAACTAACCTAAACCTAATCTAAATTGATCCTAGACTTCAAAAACATGTTCATTCCTTTGGGAATTAGTTTGTCGTGAGTGTTTTGTGGGTTCATGTTGACAACAAAGTCAAGTGCAAAGAGACATATTGAATCTCATAAGTGGAGAAGTAAGCTGAGAAATATGGCAAAAGAAGAAGAATTTGATGCTGAAGCAAGATTCCTCAGAATGGAGGCTTGTTGGTGTTTTAATGTCTTTTTTCGAGATAACACAAAATGGAACAGTGTGTAAAAACCTCTCTTCAAATTTGGAGAACCTCCTTGAGATTTAAGCTCACCTAAACCTAAGCTGAAGTGTAAATGTGTTAAATTTTTTTATGGTTCTGAAATCTTTATTTTGAATGCTTATTTCTTAATGGTACCGACTGCTGAGGCAGTGCATATAAACATACTTCAATTGATTCAATTTGTTTGAGGATAACTGTGAATTATTGCAGCTGTTCATTGCTATGGGACCTCTTTTTTTCAAGCATGGAAATTAGTTTAGTATTGTTTCACAATTATTTTTCCTAATACATCCTTTTGTGCAAACTTTTCATATTTAGGTACAATGAGAAGTCTGGAGACTTATCTTGTTTTTGCTTTAGGATTTATGTTTCTGCAGTAACGATTACAAACTGTGATCCTTGAAAATTGAAAATTCATTGTTCATCAATGCTCTTAGTGTTAGCAGTAAGGATGTAACCTTACAGCAAAACTGATGCATGTTGCTCATATACAGGTTTGGAAGCAAAAGTTGCAGCAATTGGGTGCTGAAATTGAAGATCATATTTCCAGGAAAGTAACACATATATTTGCTGTAAATTCAAAGGCTCTAGCAGACAAATTAGGTCCTGAACGACTCAAAAAACTAAAACGGGTGTGCTATCTGCCCATAAGTTTTTGCATTTGGTATAGTTTTGTTCTTCAGTCCAGAGAATACACGTTTACTTTTTGAGGTTTACCAAGCCTCAAATCTTGATAGAATATTTTCTATTGAAAGAACAAGATATTTTGATACACGAATACTCCTCAAATACATCATTGCTAGGTATACATCTCTCACATATATGCATAGTTCTCAAAAAAATTCATGTCACATGACAGTTTGGGCATATCTTGACTTTGTTTTTTGAACCAATTACTTAGGCTATGATAACGAACCTTAAAAATTCAATCCCCTAAATTCATTGCCTAATCTTTACCTAGAATAGCTTTTTTTGATTGGTCCCTATTTGTTGATTATCTATACAGTCCAGCTTAAAATATTTTATTTCTAGGATTTCAATGCGTGTTTGACATTGGTGTTCTCTACTTGGTTCATATGGGGTTGCTTTATAAATAAAAATACATGAGAAAATAGATTCACACTTAAATAAAATCCTTTGAAACTGGAGTAACAAATAAGTAGTAAGTACTTGTTATAGTAACTACTGAGTTCCTATTCTAAATGTAAAGTCCCTTGTCAAATTTGCCTTAAAACTTTAACATTTATGAGGTTTGGCATTTCGTCAAACACATGGCATGCAACTCCATTCAGCATATAGATGATTCTATTTCTGATTTTCTTTAATACTTTCTCATAAGTTGACAAAATACATGAAATAAATGACAACTTCTGATCTAAATTACTAACCAGAGAGAATGTGATTGACTGAAATGAAAAATGCAACTGATGGAAATGTAAATGCAACTAGGCTCCAAGTTGACTTCTTGACTTTATTCCAATGTAATTTTTACACAGTAATACTATCATGATTCTTTCATATTTTGGACTGATAACAGTGACTGAGACAAACAGATTCTGATATCAAAATTTGCAATTCTGTAGCTTACAATCGCTGCCCAAATACAACCTTCTTTAACTTGCTAATGCTCATTTGAAAATACTGATTACTTTTACTTTACAACATGAGGCGAATACAGACCAGCAATGTAAGGAAAGATGATTATATTTCAAATGCTTGACTCAACTTGTTACACATCGACTTTAATGACTACAATAGATTTATTCATAAATGCAGACTCAAAGCTATTGGTACGCCATTACAAGACACCCCAATGCATACAAAAATGATTCCAATGACAAACTGAAAATCGATCTGTAAGAACCCCTGTTCTCCCCAACTGAAATGCTGCACTTCTGGTGATAGTTTTCAGACTTTGTATTTTTGTTTGTTTTTGGTTTTATGCCTTTTTTTGTGTTTTTGAATGATATTCGATTTTTTTGTATTTTCTAGAAAATAATGCCAGGAAAGAAAGTAACTAAAGAAGTATGCAAAATACTAAAAACCCAAAAGCTGTAAATGAAACGATATATTCATTAATATTATAGTTAATGTCTTTTTACATAGAGAGGCATACCCGAACTTGAAGACAATACATATATGGATTTCTGGAAATTCTGGCAGCAATTTATAATACCCTGCAAATGATCGAGCTGCTGCAAATGAAGTTCTCTCCACCTCAAAAACTGTCCAAAATGCCCTTATTGAAGTAAACGCCAATCGTGAAGAAAGGATGGGCCAAGAAAACAAGGTGATTAGCCCTAGAAGAAACACGCTAGGCCTCACAGCTGGTACGGCTGGCAAAAAATCAGATTGTACGGCCCTTGTAATGTGTGCACTATGAATATTGATTGCAGCCGCAATGAACTCTAACCTTCACCATAAAATCTGCTTGAAACATCAAAAGAACGCTCAACTCTCTTTTGATCTGCATACTGCTTTTGCTGGTTTTGTGCCTTCTATATGTTCTCTTGAAGAGCTCTCAAGATATCCTGATTCTCTTGCAAAAGATCCCTAGCACTAGGCACTCGACTATCACTCAACAATAAATCAAGAAAGCTGGGCGCATCATACCCATACAATGCCATAAACGGTGTCATCTGAATCGACAAATGGCGAGTGGTGTTATAACACTAGTCACAAAGATGAATCCACTTCACCCAAGCCTTTTGCTGCCCTGCTATATAGTTTGGGAGGTATCCTTCCACCCATTTATTTCCAATCTCCATTTGGCCATCTGTTTGCGGGTGGTAGCTAGTGCTCGGAGTAAGCTCGGTTCCACAAAGTCTGAATAGCTCCTGCCAGAAGTGACTTATGAACCGACTATCCTTGTCATTGACAATACTTTGAGGTAAACCATGCAACATGAATACCTCACGAAAAAACAACTCTGCTACCTGTGTAGCTGAATATGTAGCTGCAATCGGGAAGAAATGAGCGTACTTCATGAGTTGATCAACAACCACATATATGCAATCTCTACCTTGGGCTTTCGGCAAGCCCGTAATAAAATCCATGGACAAGCATTCCCACTTCCTATCAAGAATTGGAAGTGGCTGTAATAACCTTGTAGGATAGGTATGCTCCTGTTTATTCTGCTGACAAACAGGGCACTCTCTAACATATTGAAGAACATCTGACTTAAGACCTTTCCAAGTGAAACGCTCCCGTATCTTCCTGTAAGTCTTAAAGTAACTGGGATGACCGGCCATAGGTAAATCGTGAAAAGTTCTCAACACCCTGTCCTTCATTTCTGATCTTGGGACCAAGAAGATTCTCCCTTTGTAAATGATGAGCTCATTCACAATGGAGTAACTACTATCCTGCACTGACCCATCAATAATGCCAGAAGCCCATGGGTTCTTGGCATACTCGGCAACAATCAAATGTCTCCAGTCCTTAGCAATCTCAACCATGGAATTCAAATGCGGTTGGCGAGACAAGGCATGAACAACAACATTCTGTGCACCCTTGACATATGATATGTCATAGTCATATGACTACAACTAAGTAACCCACTTCTGCTGTCGATCATTCAAATCTCTCTGCCCTAGGAAATGTCTCAGGCTGTTATGATTAGTCTTAACACAAAATTTGCTGCCAACAAGGTATCGCCTGAATTTAACCAACGCATCCATGATGGCTAACATTTCCTTGTCATATATGCCATAGCTCCTCTCAGGTCCTGTTGGTGTACGTTTTATCATCCACCGAACACACAAAATAAAATGTCCGAAGACACTCTATCCTCTCTTGAAAAACCACCGTGTATGCTAAGATTGCGAGAAGATCATATGGCGATTCCAAGGTTTCTTTTGTCAGGTCTTGACGTGTGGATAAGCTCAATGGGCATTGTGATTTGCTGGTAATAAACAAGGGGACTTACGTTAAAGAACTTTTCACAAGTTTGGGACTTAGGCGGATTTATCATTAAAGGCTTCTCAAGTAGGACTTCAATTTGGATCTCAAAAAAAATGGCAAAAGGATAAGGGTTCAGAGAATCTATTCTATGCCTAGGAATTTGAGAGACAGTAAAGATTTAGGTGAAAGGAAATAAACCACACTTTGTTTCGCCTCCTGCAGGACAACATACGCAAAGTGGGTGCAATCTTCAAGGGGTGTGATAATGATTTTCAAACCTCGAATGAGGCTGAAGTTAAGCTTCCACGATTATAAGCTCAGGCTAACTTTACGCATCGAATGCAAATCATCCATTCGAAGAAAGTATGAGCAATACTTCACCATTGAATCGATACGATCAATCTCTCATTCACTTAACCAACTTTCAAAGCAAATTCTATTTAGCTTAATTCTAACTTTAATCTATGGCGGAAGAAGATATGCAACCTCGCTTACTATTTGACAATAAAAGTTATTCAAAGCAAATCATGCATAAGAGCTTTTATTATTCGAAATAGTCTCAATGCAACAATCTCATATACTGTCTCCACACCTTTACAAATGAGGGGCGAGCTCAATTTATAGGCTCCCCAATTACAATTTAGTGGCCAAGATTGATTTTGGATCAGCGGCCGAGATTACAAAGTAAAACCCTAATTAGGGTTTGTCACTTTCGTCCAATGAGAAAATTTCACTTGAGGACACTTGTCCTTTTGCTAAATATAAACCAACAATAAAATAGAAAGTTGTTGCATGTTGATTTGGAACAATTTGATTGGTTGGAAGATGACGAGGCGCCACCTCAGCGTGCTGGATGCCTTCCTTGGTTGCTTCGTTTTTCTTCCACGCGCTTGCCTTAGGATATTTTCCTTGCCGATGACTCTGTCCCTTGTGCTTGTTCCTTCCTAGCTTAGATCTTGGAGCTCCTTTTGAGACTTTGATTTCTTCTTCTTGCCTGTACTGGAATCTTTGAGGTCTGGAAGTCTCCCCTTGGAGCAGGTGTCTGGACTTGATGTTGGATGCTTTGAAATTCCTCCTGCTTGAACTGGGTTGATGTTATTCCTTTGGATTTCCTCTCTGAATTCTTCAATTTGTGTCGAGAAATTGTCTAAGTATGAAAATTTGTTTAGAACACTTCTTCTTGTTACCATCTGATTTTGATTGGAAGTTTGTCTTTAATTCTTCAGGAGATGAAACCCTTCAAGAAGTTGCCTGGATTGCTTGAATAGGTCTGGGATTGTAGATGAAATCCTTCTAAGATGTCTGAATATTCTTTCGCCATGATGGAGGAAATTGGAACTTTCTCTGTGAAGTATTTCCCATACTTAGCCAAATTTTGGCTATTCGAGTTCATTTTGTACCACCTTCACACGGACTATTCAACATTTAGCCAAGGTTTGGATGAACTTTGCCTGTGGATTTTTCTTCAATTTTGAATTTGGCTTGTGCTATGTAGGACAAATTCCATCTCTGGACAAGGATTTTATTCATTTCCTCTTTACTCTTCATCCTTCCTGTTTTTTGTCCAACACTTAGTGAATTCTTCTCCCCAAGGTATCAACACTTAGCCAACTTTCTGAGTTTTAGCCAATTTTCTCATCCTCCCCTTGAGCGGACTTCACATGAGCTTGGACGTTTTCTCTCTCGGCTTAAGTTAGACTTCAAGCCACATTAGACAAACATCTCTAGGGAGAAGTCGAACTTTCTCTAGTGCTTACCATCTTTTCTCTTACACTGGGGCGAACTTTCTCAACACTTTGACATTTCTTTTCTTGGTCTAGGTCGGACTTTGCATCATATTTGCCATTGTACTTGGCGAATCTTATGGATGTCTGGACATACCTTCTCCAAGCGAAGTCGGACTTTGTAAAGGTTTGTACATGCTGTGCTTGGGCAAAGTCAGACTTTCTTGTGCTGTCCACCCATTGAGCAAGGTCGGACTTTCATATGTGTTTGCAATCCATCTCCCCTCTAGGCACTTCATGCCTTAGAAATTTTCCATCATGCTTGAGGGCGGATTTTGGACTGTCTTGGACATCCATCCTTGGGCAGACTTTGCTTCATGCTGGACATCTTCACCTTGGGCGGACTTGAAGCTTGCCTTTCCATCGATTATTTTGTCCAAGGCATTGGAAATAAATTATTAAAATATTAAAATATTTAATTTATTCCAACCCGTTCGTTTTGGACCCATGGCTATTTTGATTTTCTCTCCTTTTTTCTTTGGCTAAAAGTTTATTTTCCAATTTTATTCCAATTTTCGACTAGCCAAGTTAAAATTCAAAATTCTAGCCATTCCGTCAACAAATGTTATGCCAGATCCTCATTTTTCCCTGCCATGGCGAATTTTAAATTGCACTGGGCACATTTTCTTCTGCCAAAGTCAAATTTCCTCTCGCTCGAATTTCTTTAGGCAAAGTCTTGGTCTGGATGTCTTCCTTGGGCGAAATTCCATGATGCTTGACAAATTTTTAACTTCCTTAGCCAAGGGCGGACTTTCCTACCTCTTTGCCTTGTGCAATTTTCTCTGTATACTTGGCCAACTTTATCAAATTTTCTCCAGACTTCCAGACTTAGGCGAATTTTTAACCTTTCTTCTCTTCTCATGTTAGGCGAACTGCATTTTTTTCTTTGCCATGTCCCAAGCGGACTTTCCAAGGTCCTTTCCATTTATCCTCAAGGTATGGCGGACTTTCTACTAGGCTCGCCTTTCATACTTAGCCCAAAATTCACACTTCTCCTCTTGAAAATGTTAAAATACTTAGCCAAAATTCAATTTTTTCTCCCCCTTTTGGCCTCTTACTTAGGCAATTTTCGGATTTTTCCTTCCTAGGCCTCAAACACTTAGCAAAAATTTAATTTTTTTCCTCTTCTATGCCATGGCGGACTTTCCAACCTCTTGGTCAAGTGTGTGGCGGACTTTAGATGGTCTTGGCATTGCATCCTCAAAGCATGGCGGACTTCTTTAACCTCTTGCCAACCTCTTCCAAGTCAAGGCGGACTTCTTTAACCTCTTGGTACTTACCTCCTTGAGTATGGCAGACTTTAAAGAGTCTTAGACATTGCATCCTCAAAGCTGGCGGACTTTAGAGGCATCCTTCCACAAGCATGGCGGACTTCACACTACCTTGGACGTCCTTCTTTCCTAGGGTGGACTTCAAAGAAGTCTTGCCATCCTTCTTGCTGGCGGACTTTGAAGGGTCTTAGACACTTGTGTGGTGGACTTCAAAGAGTCTTGGACATGCTCTCTTGTGGTTGGGCGGACTTTCCATAGTCCAAGCCATCCTTCCCCAAGCATGGTGGACTTTCCAACCTCTTGGCACTTTTCTCCTCGTCCCTCATTTTAAGGACTAGCTTTTTGAACATGGCTAATTCTTCAGACTTGGCCAGAATTTTGACATGAATTTCATATTCCTTGGTCCATTTTGGCGATTTTCTCTTTAGATCTGACTGATTTTTTCAGAATTTGGTGTTTTTGAGTTGATTTTTCCAGATTTTTCACTTGATTTTTCGATTTTCTCTTTGATTTTTAGGTTGATTTTTGGATCTAAAGATGGAAAGTTGACTTGTTGACTTTCTAAAAATAGAAAAAGCAAAATCCCTAAAAAATAGGGAACCCCGTTTGGTCCAAAAATGCCAAAAATGAAAAAATGAAAAAGCAAAAAAGCAGATTCCCTAAAAAGTAGGAAGTGTCAGAATTGGCCGAATGCACAGACGATCTTCGTTTCCTGGGCCTTCTGAGCACTTCCATGACGTTTACGCACTAATTCAAGCATGGATTATTAACTTGGCTCAAATGACTCTCAGAAGACTGACTTGAAACTCTCAAAATGATGACCTCATTGTAAAAAGACAAGTGATAAGCAGTTGCGACGCCAAGGCAAAAAAAAGAAGAAAAAAAAAGCAAAAATAGGGGGTCCCCATTTGCAATGGGGCGATGTGTGAAAAGGTCACAACAGGTCCCCTTAGCTTCCTGCTCTCGAAAGCAATGGGATTCTTATCTTGCATAAGAACTGTGCCAATGCCCTCACCAGAGGCATCACACTAAAGCAATCCGGTAATACAAGGAATGAATACGAAGTCATCAAATGCTTAAACTTCTCATTACACTCCTATGCCTCAGGAGTCCAAACAAATGCACCCTTCTTTGTCAAGTCTGTAAGTGGTGTTGCATGTTGTGAAAACCCACTAACAAATCGACGGTAGAAGCCACACAAACCCATAAAACCTCTGAGCTGAGTAAGACTCTTAGGAGTAGGCCAATCAATGATAGCTCGGACCTTGTCCGGATCCATGCAAACTCCTTCTGCACTGATGATATGACCTAAGTACAGTAACTCTGTCATGCTCAAAGCACACTTCATACAAGGACTCCCTATCAAGAATACTCAACACTGTATCCAAATGGGCAAGATGCTCCTCACAAGATTTGCTGTAAACCAATATGTCATCAAAGAAGACAAGAACAAATCTCCTCAATTGTGATTGGAATACCCTGTTCATGGTGGACTGGAATGTGGTAGGGGTGTTGGTTAAACTGAATGGCATAACCACAAACTCAAAGTGTCCACAGTGGCATCTAAATGCTATTTTCTCGATGTCCTGCTCTCTGACTCTGATCTGATGATACCCAGATCTCAAATCTATCTTCAAAAAGTAGCAAGCACCATGAAGCTCGTGAATCAACTCGTCAATACAAGGAATAGGGTACCTATTCTTAATATTCCTCTTATTCGGAACTCTATAATCAATGCACATCCATAAAGTACCATCTTTTTTCTTCACCAAAACTACTGATGAAGCAAAGGGAGATTTGCTCGGTCTAATGTGTCCCATAGCAAGCAGCTCTTTTATTGTCTTTTCAATTTCATCTCTCAACCACTTAGGGTACCTGTAAGGAGTGATCATCACGGGTTTGGCACCCTCCTCCAACTCTATGATGTGCTCAAGACCTCTGTCCAGAGGTCTACTTGGTGGAATGTGACTAAACACCTTAGCGTGTTTAGTCAGCTCCTGTACATCAGGATGATAAACTGGTTTATGCTGCTCCTTTTGTGATGTCATCAACATGCACTCCGCAGCCCACTCAACCATGTCATGGCGTATGAGTCTCTCCATCCTTCTGAAGGATATCATCCTAAAACTACTATCTCTGATTGCTTTCAACACGAGTCTTCCCATCAACCTTAAATCTCATCTCCATCTCTCAAAGGTTAAGGGTAAATTCTCCTATGGCATGAAGCCATTTCATGCCTAGAACCACATCTATATCTCCCATATTCACAACATAAAAATCTGCCTTAAAATCAAAATTGTTTGGTCGCATAGGGAGGTCTGAAATCATTCTATCATATTTAAGAGTGTAACCATTAACAACCTTCACTCTTATACCTTCAAATTCTTTAGTTTGTATCCCATGTTTGTTAACCAACCTAACATCAATAAAGTTGTGCGTAACACCTGTATCAAACAAGGTAATGACCTTTTGACCAGCTAAGAGCACACGCATCTTGAAGGAGCCCTAACGTTGCCTGCTAGAGAGATGTGCCTCTTGAAGCTTCACTTCCACCTCCTTTTCAGCGTCATTTTCAAACTTTTTTGCCCCTGACTCTTCTTGATCAGTTTGCTGGTCTGAGTTATCAGACTGAGTTTCATCCTCGTAATATCATTCCATTTGCTTAGTTTTTGCCTTTGGCCTCAAGGGACATTCATGCTTTTCATCATAGGGTCATTTACAATAGAAACACAACTTTTTTCTAGACGTCATTGAGAGTTTCTTCATCTAGTGGGACTGCAGATTTCCTTTGTGAGTTTGATTTATCTGTCTTTTTTGGGAATGACCTGCTGTCCTTGGATGAAGAAGATGCCTTGGAAGTGAACTTTCTTTGTGGGGCTGCAAGCTCCATACTTCTAGCCTTCCTCATTGCTTCTTGGAGTGTCGGGGGATCAAAAGCTTTGATCCATCCTCTCAATGGTTCTAATAAGCCTTCAGTAAACAAAATGACCAACCTTCTTTCAGATATGCTAGGGACCATAATTGAAAGCCTCTGAAATTCACCAATATACACTTCCAAACTCCCCACTTGCTTGAGTTGAGCAAGATCTTTGAAATATAGTTCTGAGTCTTTCCTGTCAAAGCGCTCAATCAACCTGTTAGTGAATTCCTGGTAAGTGGTGATGAGGTTATGCTGCAAAGTGACCATCCCATGGTGCCACCAATCATGAGCTAACCCATTTAGGTACAACGTTGCAAACTTGATTGCATCCTCCTCCGCCATAGGTCGAAGAGTCAAGAAGGTATCCAACTTGTGAATCCAAGCTCTTGCTATGACCTTCCCGCTACCATCAAATGTTGGAAGTGTGAGCTTGCTTGTGGCATGTTTTAGGTCCCTATTTTGGTTTCTTGGTCTCCTGTCTTGCCTTGTTTTGTTATGCTCCCTCTTTTGACTCATGTATCGGTCAAAGGTCAAATGCTCCTTTACTTGTGGAGGTAGCAAATCCCACTCATCGCGCATTGTCATGACATTATCTGCGAATGTTGCATCTTCATTTTCTTCAACATTCTCTTTTTCTGGTTCATTCCTCAAAAATGTAGGACGCATAGGTCTATCAGTGGTATGAGTAGGTGCTCTTTGTGCCCTTGGATTCCCCACAACACTTCCATTGTCTTCCTGTTCGTGATTTTGTCTTCTAGGAGTATTCATCTATTGTATAGCTGTTGTAAGCTACTGCAAAACATCAGCTACATGCTGCTGCCCTGCTGCAATACCCCTCATGATTTCTCTTGCTTTGCTTTCTTTTCTATTGGCTTCATTTCTTGGTGGATTGCCACCTCTTCTATCACCCATTATGTCCTATTGAGTATCTGCAATTGAATTTTCTTGTTGTTTTGCCCCTCTGCGAGTATAATACCTATGTGGACCAATCTCTTATGGCTGCATAAGATACTTTAACCCTCCAGGTTGGCAAGATCAAAGCTCTAATACCATTGTAAGAACCCCTGTTCTCCCCAATTGAAACGTTGCACTTATGGTGATAGTTTTCAGATTTTCTATTTTTGTTTGTTTTTGGTTTTATGTTTTTTTTTGTGTTTTTGAATGATATTCATTTTTTTTTGTATTTTCTTGAAAATAATGCCAAGAAAGAAAGTAACTAAAGAAGTATGTGAAATACTAAAAACCCAAAAGCTGCAAATGAAACGATATATTCATTATACTATCTTTATTGTCTTTTTTACATAGAGAGGCATACCCAAACTTGAAGACAATACATATATGGATTTCTGGAATTATGGCAGCAATTTATAAAACCCTCCAAATGATCGAGCTGCTGCAAATGAAGTTCTCTCCACCTCAAAAATTGTCCAAAATGCCCTTATTGAAGTAAACACCAATCATGAAGAAAGGATGGGCCAAAAAAACAAGGCGATTAGCCCTAGAAGAAACACGCTAGGCCTCACTGCTGGTACGGCTGGCAAAAATCAGATTGTATGACCCCTGTAATATGTGCACTATGAATATTGATTGTAGCCACAATGAACTTTGACCTTCACCATAAAATTTGCTTCAAACCCTTTACTAAACTTCTCCAATTTGCACAAAGTTGGCCTCTAAATGAAACCAATCTGATAAGCAATCTTTAGCTGATGTTGCACAACCTCAGAAAACAAAACAAAGAAGAATGCACGTTCTCCAATGTTTGAAAAGCTTTGGAAATGTAGAAACCCTCGGTTTCTCTCCTCCAACGCCAAAGAATTCATAAAAGACAAATTATCAAATGCTCTAAAGATAGGTCGATCTCTTCTTTGGCTTTCTTATATACTTCTCTCAAAAAGGTTGATCCCTCCAATTGCTTTTTGAATCATTTAAAATAATATTAATATGCACTTTAGTTTTATTAAATATTCACCTCAAGTTGGCACCCAATTTAAATAATCACTAATGACCCTCTTTTTAATGTCTCATGGCCCCATTAGACATAAAGTGCAGTTATAACTTTATAATATGCTTTTATAATATTAATTATTATTAAAGTCACTTTTAATAATAATTAAACGTTATAACTTGTTCCATACACCTTATTTCATCATGCCAACTGAACTCTGGGATCAACATTGCAATCACATCACGTCCAGGTGCCTTGCTATAAATAGTAACACTGGACTCTTGCTTGCTGAAAGTCTTACTATAAATAGTAAGTATGCAAACTGAGTCCCAAAACCTCTGCAAAAGCCTAGCATGAACCCAACAAAGCTCTCGAGAAGAATAATGTTGTCAACTGACCAAGTATCTGCCTCAAAAGACCCTCTATCCAAAACCATTAGCCTACGAGGGTCAAAATGATAGGCTAATCCAACTAAAAACTGAGACTAGCTAGAAGGGGACATTACACGATCCAACTTGGTATGACGCTGAGCAAGAAATAACCTTCACTTATGGCTGCGACTAGAAGAAACATGAAGCCACGACCATGTAGCAAAATAACGACCTTGGCTGGAACAAATCAACACTTCATTGTGGCGTCTTCCTTTAGCATGAGGTCACGTCCTTCTAAGAATTTCAAATCTTCACAAAAAACCTCCACAATCGATCTGCTTCCAGCAAGATTTTAATTTATTGAGATAACTTTATAAATAATTAATTTAATATTATTCCCTTACTTCACCTTTAGCCTTTAGGAATAATAAAGGCTAAATGATCCTCTGTAGTGGTTAGGGGACATTACACTAAACAAATTTAAGTGCTTCTCTCCCTTGTCACTTGCTTTCTATGGGTTGTGTTTAGAGAGCTATTTTGAAATTCTACTCTAGCAAAGCGCTGTTTGCAGGGGGTTTCAAGGTGAATTTCTCAAAGATGGTGTGGATTCGTTTGCTGAACCCATTTCAAAGCTTTTCAATGAGGTTGTGCAGTTTGAGTTTACTTCTACTTGGTTAGTTTGATATTATCCACCCAATTGGAGATTGCTCCAATCAAAATAACTACAGGACAATAGTATGATTGGGCATACTTTTGCAAAACTCTATGCCACAATATTGGGTAGGTTACTTAGTTGTTGGGAGGATACAAAGTTTAGGAGTAAGTGTCAAGTTGGCTCAAGAAAGGATTTCTAGACGATTGACAACATTTTAACACTCTATGCTTGTTAGAATTTTTATTTGTTTTTGCAAGATAACATAAAATATAACAATGTGTGAATTGAAACCTTCCTTCAAATTTTCGAAGGGAAGCTCCCTAAGATGTAAAGTAAACCTAAACCTTAGCTAAATTAACCCTTGACAAAAACATATAGAGAAGGTATACATATATGCATACTTTACAATATTCATTGAGGGGTTATTTTATAAATGAAAATGATTGTGTGCCTATGCTTTCGTCTTGAATGCATGCACTGGATTGTTGATCACCGCACCTTGAAAATGAGATTTCAAATATTGAAGGATGAAACTATTCTAAATGCACAAACTACACCTTTTGGCTAACTAAAACAAAGACCAACTATTTAATGCAAACAATATTTTTAAAGGAATACAAACTTAGTGCAAACAATATTCTGAAAGGAATACAAACTATAACAACACAAGATTTCAAAGTTTAAATAGATAGTTTGCACACAACCCAAATGAATAAAATGACATCAATGCAAAGCTTGACACTTAGTATTCACACTCAATCTAATCCATTAGATTACAAACACATGTTCAACAATAGCTTTGCAGCATAAGTGTAGCATCAACCATCATTCCTTGTTTATGTGTTTGAGGCACTTATGCATAGGTTACAAATGCTCAATCTTTAGGAGTTTAGAATAATCTTATTTTAGTCCTCAAAAGTGAGCTTCTAAAATGATTCTTAAAGGCTGCTAAAAATCTGGAAAGAAATAAACTTTAAAGCAAAGCTTTTGTAAGCACCTAAAAGAAGAGAAACTGCCTAAAAATAGACATCCTTTGTTGGGAATAGAATATGACTAGAGTATACTTGAAAAAGATGCTGAAATCTTCACCAAAATAGATGGGAGAAAATTACAAGTTCTAGCACTTTTAATTTATGACTTTTTGCTTTCAAGTTCAGCTATTTTCGTGGTGGTAGACATTTGTGACATGTTTTCCAGCTTTAATGACTTGGCAGAGAAAAATGATGGTTGAGCCTGACCAAATGTTTGACGACAGAGGATAGTGATGGCATAACCTTCATGGGAGGCAATTTTTTTTTTTTTTTATCACTAATGCCACCTTTTTGAAACATGAACAGAGTTTTAATTCTCTTAAGCAACCTTTTAGGATTGGGTGGAACTTTTAGGTGGCTCAACCATCTCTATTGTGCACCCCAGTTAAATATGTATGCACCCATTTTCAGTCTTGGAACTTAAGTTCACTTATTCCAATTTCGTAATCCTAGGTAGAAAAATTTGTCACTTGAGCCAAAGGCAAAGTTATCCATCACTTGTACTTCGTTTTAACATGTTAGATTGAGTTTTTAGATGGTTGGACCATCATAAAAGTGCGCCCAAGTCATAGGAAGTGGAACTTTAAGTCACTTGATCATTTTCCAAGTTGGGTGGGATTCTTGAGTGGCTTAACCACTCTAAATGTGCACCCATGATATATATAACTCCCTTTTTTCATAGGAAAAAAATGTTCACTTATGCCAAGAAGAGATTGATATAGTTAAGATGTTTAAAAAGTGTGCCATAGATCATGAAGAGATTTCCTTCCCTTGTGTCAAGGTGGAACCTTTTGAATTTGACTTATTTTCATACTTTTCCTTCTTCGTTGATACCATCAACAACCTTTGAACCTTGTCATTATTTCATATTGAATAGCTAACACACCCATCATCCTACTAAAATTGTTAGTTGATGAACAAAGACTATGATATGACAACCTTGTAGATGGACCGGGGTGTAATATCCAACCCACACCCGTTAGCGTTAGCCAAATAGAAATGATAAACAATTGAGTAAGCAACCCTCCACTTTCTGAACACCAGATCCCAATGAGGGAAAGGTGAGAGCATATGGGGAGAAGGGGATCTTTGCATTAATTGAAATCAAGCTAACTAAAAAGTAAACACTTAACACTTTCTGATCACCCAGAACTCGATGTGGGCAAGGTGAGAGTATATGGTGGTAAGGCTTACAATAATTGAATTTCTAAGCAACCACTTCTTTAGTGGGGTGAGTAAGCAAACGAAGTGCACGAAGGGAAATCATCTGCTTATTCAGTAGGAATTACAACAAGTAAATAAACACTTGGCGGCAAGCCGAGCAATCAAAGCAAAGTCCTTTGCTTGTTCAGTGGGTATAACATGAAAGCAAACTAAACTTGACCACTTATTCAGTGGGAGCAACATGTAACATAAAGAAAGCTCAACCACTTATTCAGCGGTAGCAACGTGTAACATAAAGAAAGCTCAACCACTTATTCAGCGGGAGCACCACTTATTTAGTGGGGTAAGTAGAAATGACAATACCGAGTAGTCACCAATGGTACTACCAATGGTGTTACAATAAGCTCATTTAGAAAATGCTTCAAAATTACATATGCTGTTGTTATGATAAAGAAATGACAAAAACATGAAGCATATCTCCCCCCAAAGAAGCTATAATGATAATATGAGAACACCCCCACAAAATATAACAATAATACCTCAATAACAAGGCCTCTAGAAGTGGGTAGAAGGTCGAATAAGCTGCTGTTGCAGGTCTGGTACAAATAGCAACAGTTTGGAAACGCCAATCAGCAACCATACAATGAGCATAACTTCACCAATATACCATAGAATCACTCCCAACAACTTGCTAAGACAAATGCTAGGCTAGGTGTCCAAGGTAAGCTAGATAGCAACCACCAAAAGTTTGAACAGCAACAACTCTACAAAAATCCCACAAGCAAGGTTGTACGACCTTCCTAAAGGGGTGACCAGCAAGATAAATTCAGTTTCTCACCAAAAATTCCCAAAATTTGAGCAAAGGGGTGCCCAAGATGAGGAAAACCAATGATCGAACACCCACAAGAAGTATTGAGTCCTCCGGTTAGCGTGAGTGAAAAGGTGGGTCAGCTAGGCTATGGAAGAACACGAACCAGCAACATCCAAATCTGAAAACACACTCCAAACAGTTCCTACAGTGCTGCAAACCAACACACCGCACCAAAACATGTCTAGAGAACATCATAGCAAACAAAAATTGAAAGAGTAAAGGAAGCCATCAGCAAAATATGCTCAATGGTGACCCCTGCAATGGAGCTACACCAATATCCAGCTAGGGAATTTCTTGCAACTCTGAAACTGATGACAACCTTGAGGGTTCTTGTCCTCAAAGCCCTAGGATTCTCTCCACAATCCGGCAGCACTTGGTTATCATAAGTTTGCATAACCAAATGAGAGCAAATGAGGGATTATATATAGAATTTGAGACCCAAAAGTTCAAACACCTTTCCCTCCAAAAGGGACGCTACCTTTGGGGAAATAAAATACTTAATTAAAATTTCAGTTAAAACACCTTCCTAGGCATCCACTTAAGTCATGCTCCAAATTTGCTTTTTAAAAACAACTTTAAGTTGCTAATGCTAGGCATGGGGGTCCAAGGGGCCTTTTTGACTTTATTTAATTTAAGTTGCAAATATTTCCCTTTTCAAACTCCAAGGGTGGTGGAAATGCAAACTGCCAAATATATTAGGACACCAACAACTGAAACTGCTGCCCAGACCATTGGTAGAAATAACACTTACTAAAAATAGCATAATGCAAAAAATAGTGTGTCCAAACTCAAAATAAGTACATTCTGAGATGCAACTATGACTTACTAAGAATAGTAAGTGCTAAAAATAGCAGTGACTGCCCACCAAGGATCTCAAAAAATCCAGAAAGACCTAGAAAAATCTTTGGCAAACCCCTGCAATAACCTCCTAAAAAGCAGACAAAAATCCTCCAAGAATCTTGGAATCCCTAAAAACGCCTTAGAATAGCCTACGGGACTCCGGAAATAGGCTAACGGTCACTAAAATGCTTAGGACTGAGAAGGGGACATTATAGTCCTCCTTCCCCAAGATTGCTTGTCCCCAAACAATCACAAGTTTGGATGCTGTAAAATCTGGTCATCCTCCCAAGTAGCATCCTCAACTAGCAGATTCTTCCACTTCACCATATACCCTTTGGTAGGCCTCCTCCTTAAAGAACGCTCGTTGAAATCAATGACTACTTTTGGCACCAAAACCAACTGCCCCTACTCATCCAATTGAGGTAACTCAATAGAAACAACTTTGTGCCCAAGCACCTTTCTGATGCATGACACATGGAAGACATTGTGAACTTTGCTACTCTTTGGTAGCTCCTGAAGAGCACAAAGATATACGAGGAGGGGCGAGCGGGGGGGAGGGGAGGGGGGTGAATCAGTATATCAACAAACTTTTACCCTTTACAACCTTTATCAACTTCATACTCTAACACAACTCAACTATGCAAGAATATCACAATACGAACAAGTTGACACCAACAATTGTACTTTATAAATTATGTAAGCTTTTACAATGAATGTAGGCACCAACCTACTTGAATCACCAAATATGTAGTTTAGTAGGCACCAACCTACAAAGAGCACCAACCCTTAATTCTGATTTAGTAGGCACCAACCTACAAGGAGCATCAACCCCTAATGCTGATTTAGTAGGCACCAACCTACAAGGAGCACCAACCCCTAATGTTCGTAGGCACCAACCTATTGGAGGCTTCAACCCCACTTGCCAAGCACCTACTTAGCAAAGATAGAATTATCAAGAATAATACTCCACCTTTGATGTTGCTTCATCAATGGATGATGGACAATTCTGCTCAAAACACTCTTCCTCTTGAATCCCACTCTTATACTTCTTGAAAGATATTCACACAAATCAGCTTATGATGAATTTACCTTTCTTCCACATCCAAATCTATCTTTTAAATTCTCTTCATACAAAATCTGCTCAACAGGTACAATTTTCCTTACCTCTGCAATAGATGATGTTAATGATTTACTTTATGATGAAATCATCAAATCTGCATTATACTCTTCTTCCCAAATTTGATGCAATCACATGTATCTTCCTCTTAATTCAGCCCTTTGTTGAATCTGCTCATATAAATCTTGTATGAACTCTTTCACAAATCTGATCTGAACTGTGCACAATCTCCTATTACAAAACTGATCATAATCATTCACAATCTTGTCATAAATTTAATCTTCAAGATGCTCTCTAATCTGCAATTATTCCTCTTTAAGCTCACACAGAAATAATATATATTTCTGTACTCTGCTTGTGTTTGGATGATTTATCTTTTTACTTACACACACATAAACTGCAATTCTTTAATCAGCCATCAGCACTTGCTTGTGTTCAGATAATATATCTTTTGTTCCTCAACACTCAGCACACTCTACACCTGAATGTGTTTCAAAGATATAGCATTAAAAATTCTCACACACATATCTTGAAACTGAATTGAGCTTTAAATATATTGATCTCTTTGTATCAAGAGATACAAGCTTAACAGCATGTCTCTTGAAATTTTCCCCTTACTACCATGCCTCTTCAATTTTAATTTCCAGATCACACCTTTTCATTAATTGCTTTTATTGACAAATCTGAAGCATAAATTATACTTTATCTAAATAAAGCATTTTATCTCATGCACCTTATTATAAACTATTATTGCTTTTCAGATCCCTGCCATTCTTCTTAAATAAAATCGCGTCTCTCCTTTTAAATGAAGCGCTCCTTATCATTTTAGTATGAATTGCTTTCTTACACAATAATCGCTTTATAACAAATGGGATTATTTCCTTCACAAATCGTATACCTTATGAGGGAATATTTTTGTCTTATTCTGATAAAGGTGATTATTGTCTTATTCTTAATTTGTCTTATCTGTTGTTTTCTTTTTCTTTTTATTCTTTATTTTCACTAATCGTTTTTCCTCAAGAGAATAATCGCACCTCTGTAAGAGACCAGGTGTCTCTCAACCCGATCACTGGCCAAAATGCTGAGGTTTTGTTTTGTTTTCTGATTTTTGTGATTTTTTTGTGTTTTTTGCAGCAATAGGAAATTTGCGATTTTGAGAAATAAATGCTAATAAATTCCTAAATGAATAACAATGCATCAAATAGCTTCCAGATCAACGGCATATGATTTTATTAATGTTTTCAAACAACTACAAAGCTTTCCGGAATAGAAGAAGTGAACAAATGAATTTATTTAAAGAACCTGGTTATTACTTGCAGTCGCCAGAAGAGAGGTAATAAATGTACGGCCCAAATAACCAAGCAATCTACAGACTCCAAAACAACGCCAGATCTCCAGAATACCTAGGTGCACAAGATCCAATCAACAAAAGCTGAGAAATGAAGGCGTATTCCCCTGTGAAGACAAGTACGGCCTTGCTGGTACAGAAAAGTACGGCCCAACAACAACATTAAATATGGTACGGCCTCAATGAATGAAGTGCCAGATCTCTGTGAGATGATCTCTGATAGGTCGCCCCAATCAACTGATGAATAATCTCTGTAAATCCTTCCTGAATCGATCCAGTAAGCTCAACTGCAACCTCTGTATGAAGTCACCAAGTACGACAATCTTCAACTGGTATTTCACAGTCTTAGTATGCCAGATCTTGAAGAGGGAACGTTCTCCAAAATCAACTGTCTGCTGAAACCCTAGGTTCGCAAACTCCAATGCTCAGAGAGAGAATAAGACAAATTGAATAATCATAACATAAGAGTTCGATTTGTCTTGGCAGTGTATATATAACCCTTTTCAAAAATTCGACCCAAGCTTGGCAGTGTATATATAACCCTTTTCAAAAATTTGACCCAAGCTTCCTTTTAATAATCATTTAAATAAATGATTAAATGCGCCCCTTCTTAAATTAGGAAAATATTAGAATAATAGCACCCCATCTTTTAATGAATAAATAATTATTCATTATATTAAATATTTCACTTTATTATAAAGTATTAAAAAATACTTTATAATACGCCATTATCATTAATATTTAAATATATTAATAAAGTGACTTTATAACATAAAGTCAAAATATCAGTTATTTAATAATCATTAAATGCTCCATTATTTTCCATCTGATCATCAAACTGACAAACTGGGTCGACTCTGAGCTAACCAGCTGAACCAGGTGCCTTGCCCAAAATAGCAGCTTCCGCCTGCCTAACTTACTATAAATAGTAAGTAACTGAAAAACCTCTCTGAAAGACTTTGCGAGGGCCCAACTTGAAACAACTGAAAGAATGATGCTCTTGAACACTGGGTAACTGCCTCAAATGATCTTCTACACACAACTGTCAGCCTACGAGGATCAGAATGATAGGCTAACCTCAAATCTAGTTGCGCTGACTAGGAAGGGGACATCACAGTCCGCCCTCCCTGAAATTGCTTGTCCTCAAGCAATCTCAACTCTGGGTGTTTAAAATCTCCTCGGACTCCCATGTAGCATCCTCAACTGGCAAATGTCTCCACTTGATTAGATATTCCCTGATCACCCGCCTTCGAAGGTGTCTCTCTCTCATCTCGAGGATGGCCTCAAGTACTAGTATCAATTTCCCTTCATCATCAAGGGGTGGCAGAACTGGAGAGGGTATCACATGTTGACCCAATGCCTTCTTCAGGCGAGAAACGTGAAACACGTGAACCCTCCTATCTGTTGGTAAGTCCAACTCATATGCAACCTTGCCCACTCGTCTGATAACATGGAATGGACCATAGTAACGAGGTTTCAACTTCTCCGCACCACTCTTCCGCAGAGTAGACTGACGATACGGTTGCAACATAAGATACACCATATCACCCACTACAAAGGAACGCTCAACCCTCTTTTGATCAGCGTACTGCTTCTGCTGATTCTGTGCCCACTGGATATTGTCTCTGAGAGACCTCAAAATGTCCTGTTGACTTTGCATCATATCTCCTGCACTCGACACTCTGCTATCACTCAATATCAGATCCAAAAGGTTGGGCGCTCATACCCATACAATGCCATGAAGGGCGTCATCTGTATCGTCATGTGGTGAGTAGAGTTATAACAATACTCACAGAGGTATATCCACCTCACCCAAGCTCTCTGCTGTCCAGCTATGTAATTGCGCAAGTAACCTTCCACCCACTTATTGACAATTTTTGTCTGTCCATCTGTCTGCGGATGGTAGCTGGTACTCGGTGTCAGTTCGGTCCCACAAAGCCTAAACAACTCCTGCCAAAAGTTGCTCATGAACCAACTGCTCTATCAGCCGACCATATCGCCCCAGGCAACCCATGTAACCGAATACCTCTCAAGAAGAGCTCCAGTCAGCTGGCGCCGTGGAATGTAGTAGTAACCAAAGAAGTGTGTACATATTTGGTCAACTCGATCACTACGAAATGCAATCTTTATTTGGGCTTCGCAAACCCGCGATAAAGTCCATCGATAAACACTCCCATCGCCTATATCGGCGTAATGGCAATCTAGATATGTGTGTGTTCTGCTGTCTCGCTGGGCGTAACACTCCCAAACACATACAAGACTTTCGCCAGCCCTTCAAAACCCTCTCAACCAACTTATATTTTGAAATACCCGGATGGCCCGCCATGGAAGATCATATGAAAGGCTCTCAAAATCGTAGCCCTCAACTTGAACTGGAACCAGAAAAATCGCCCCTTGTAAATGATCAAGTCATCTACAACGGTGTACCTACTATCCTGCTCTGTCCCATCAATAATGCTAGAAGCCCATGGGTTCTTAGCATACTCAGTAACGGTCCGATGCCTCCAATCCTCGGAGATCTGTGCCATAGCATTCAACCGAGGTCTCATGACAAGGCCACTACAACATTCTCGGCTTCCCTTAATGAAAATAATATCAAAATCATATGATTGCAGTTTGCTGACCCATTTTTGCTGTCTCTCATTTAGGTCTGGCTGTCCAAGGAAGTGTTTCAGGCTATTGTGGTCTTTACGACACTGAACTTGCTGCCTACCAAGTATTGCCTGAACTTAGCCAAAGCATGCATAATGGCTAACATCTCGTTGTAAATGTTGTAAAACCTTTTCAGGACCCCTAAGCTTCCTGCTCTCAAAGCAATAGGGTGCCTCTCTTGCATCAAAACAGCATCCAATCTCCTGAAGCATCGCAGAACAAATCAAATGACTTCGTAAAGTCAGGTAAGGCTAGCACTGGACACGAAGTCATGATCACCTTAAACCTGTCAAAGCACTCCTGCGCCTGTGGTGACCAAGTAAAATCCCCTTTCTTTGTCAAATCAGTAAGGGGTGCGGCATGACATGAGAACCCACTAACAAATCTCCTGTAAAAAGCACACAACACAATGAATCCTCTGAGCTGCGTAAGGTTCTCTGGTATTGGCCACTCAACTATAGCCCAGACCTTTTCAGGGTCCATACTAACTCCCTTGGCACTGATGATGTGCCCCAAATACAACAACTCCACCATGCCTAGCTCACACTTAGATTCCTTGGCATAAAAGGACTCATTAGCCAAGATACCCAAAACTGTATCCAAGTGGGCTAAATGCTCCTCCCATGACCTACTGTACACCAGGATGTCATCGAAGAAGACCAACATGAATCTCCGCAACTGAGAACTGAAGACCCTGTTCATGGTAGCTTGAAAGGTGGAGGGTGCATTGGTTAAGCCGAAAGGCATAACCAAGAACTCGAAGTGACCGCAATGGCACCTGAAAGCGGTTTTCTCAATGTCCTGCTCCCTCATCTGAATCTAGGGATACCCGGATCTCAAGTCAATCTTCGTAAAGAAGATAGCACCGTACAACTCCTCAATCAACTCATCGATGCGTGGTATCGGGTACCTGTTCTTGATTGTCCTCTTATTGAGCTGGCGATAGTCTATGCACATCCGAAGTGATCCATCCTTCTTCTTCACCAATATAACCGATGAAGCAAAAGGTGACTTGCTAGGTCTAATATGCCCCATAGCTAATAACTCATTGATGGTCTTCTCTATCTCATCCTTGAGTCGTTTCGGATGCCTGTAGGGTGTAATCATAATGGGCTTTGCGCCCTCCTCCAACTCGATGATATGCTCAGTGCCTCTATCTGGAGGTCTACCAGGTGGAATGTCGCTAAACACTTTGGAGTGTTTAGTCCTCAATATCTGAATGTCTGGATGGTACTCACCCTTCTGCTGCTCCTGCGTGCTGGCATTAACATACACTTTGCAGCCCAATCAACCATATTATGACGAATGAGTCTCTCCATCCGCCTATGCGAAACCATCCTCAAATTACCGCCTAATGGCCTTGATGACATGAGGTTTCTCATTAACTTTGAACTTCATCTCCATGTCTCGTAGATTGAGTGTGAACTCACCCAAATCGTGAAGCCATGCCATCCCTAAACCTCATCCGTATTCCTTATTAACATAGAATTCAGCCTTTGAACTCGTAGTTGTTCAACCCCTCGGAAGATCAATAATTTTTCTGTCACATTTGAGGTGTACCCATCAGCCACCTTGACTCGAATACCCTCAAACTCCTTTGTCTGTATACCACGTTTCTACCAACCGTGCATCAATGAAATGAGTAGCACTAGTGTCGAGTAGAGTAATTACCTTCTCGACCGCTAGAGCCTGCATGAAGTCTAAACACCCATTTCTCTCGGCTAGTTAAATGTGCCTGTAGCTTCCTTCCCTTCGCCACCCTCATTTTCGACTGTCATCATCTAATGCTCGAATCAGCTGCTGGTCTGACAGATCAGATTGCTCTTCTCCCTCATAAAACCATTCCATCTGATTGTTTTCAACCTTGGGACGAAGTGGGCATACATGTTTTTCATCGTAGGGTGCCTTGCACCAGAAACACAATTTTTTCTTCCGTAGATCATTCAGTGTTTCTCTGTCAAAGGGTGGTGCATTTTGTCTCTTAGGGTTAGGTGGATCCCTCTTTCTGTCAAAGGGCCTATTCCTGTCAAAAGACCTGTTAGGCCTCGTGTAGGGTGTCGAACCTGAAGTGAACTTGCTGCGAGGTGCTGCAAGCGCCATGTTACGTGCCTTCCTCATGGCCTTCTGAAGAGTAGGAGGATCAAATGCCTTGACCCAACCTCTCATAGGCTCTGCCAAACCCTCGACGAAGAGTATAACAAGTCTTCGTTTGAAATGCCTGTCACCATGATTGCAACCCTCTGAAACTCACTGACATAAGCATCCAAACTACTTGTCTGTCTGAGCTAAGCTAGCTCCCTGAAGTAGAGTTCCGGATCCTTCTTGTCGAAACGCTCTATGAACCTGCTGGTGAACTCTTGGTAAGTAGTGACTGCATGATGGCCAAGTGTGTACATGCCATGATGCCACCAATCATGCGCCAACCCATCAAGATGCAAAGTAGCAAACTTAATGGGCTCGTCCTCCTGCATAGGTCTCAGTGATAGATAATTGTCCAACTTCTGGACCCAAGAACTCGCTGGCGTCTTATCAGAACCATCAAAGTATGGCAAGGTGATTTTGCTAACTGCATACTGCAAATCCTTGTTCACCTGTGGCTGTGGCTGCTGGTGCTGAGGAGCTCTACGGTCAAATCTACCTCCCCCTCTAGGTTTATGAACATCCATAAACTCATGAAAAGATAACGCCTGTTTGATCTCAGGTGCTAATGATAGATACTCACCGTGAAATTTAGTCACATCCGCTACTAACATGCCATTATGTGGCTGAAACTCCTGATGATGCCCTTGCTGCTCTGCCTCCGGAGTCGAAGGTGGGGTCTCTCTAGATATGAATGTAGGTTGTCTAGGCCTACGCTCATGATAGATCGGTGATGGCTGTCGTGGTGCTGATGCCAAAGGCTGGTCCACTCCTGCAGTCCTGCTCGACTGTCCGATTTGGATATAGTGCGGCTGGGATGGAGTATACTGTCTAATAGTGCCCATCAACTGGGACATCATGTCCATCATATTATCGTGCCTGCGTATGAACTCCTCATCAGTAATATCACCCTCTGCATGCGCCTTCCCTGAATCCCTAAGTGTCTCAACAGGGATCTCACGGTCTGCCATCAGTGTTGTGACATTGTTCTCACTGCTGTTGGAGCTAGATCTGTGAATACCCAATACTCCTGATACTGTCTCACCTTCAGGAATAGGTGGACCTGTCCAATCCTCAACTCTGCCTGTTCCTCTACCCTTACTGTAGAAAATGATATGTCTACTCATGAAAAAGCATCTAAAAAGCAGACTTTTGACTAAAAAGCAATTGAAAAAAGCATAGGATGGTAGGAAAACTGTGCTCTGATACCACTGTAAGAGACCAGGTGTCTGTCAACCCAATCACTGGCCAAAATGCTGAGGTTTTGTTTTGTTTTCTGATTTTTTGTGATTTTTTTGTGTTTTTTGCAGCAATAGGAAATTTGCGATTTTGAGAAATAAATGCTAATAAATTCCTAAATGAATAACAATGCATCAAATAGCTTCCAGATCAACGGCAGATGATTTTATTAATGTTTTCAAACAAGTACAAAGCTTTCCGGAACAGAAGAAATGAACAAATGAATTTATTTAAAGAACCTGGTTATTGCTTGCAGTCGCCAGAAGAGAGGTAATAAATGTACGGCCCAAATAACCAAGCAATCTACAGACTCCAAAACAACGCCAGATCTCTAGAATACCTAGGCGCACAAGATCCAATCAACATAAGCTGAGAAATGAAGGCGTATTCCCTTGTGAAGAAAAGTACGGCCTTGCTGGTACAGTAAAGTACGGCCCAATAGCAGCATTAAATATGGTACGGCCTCAATGAATGAAGTGCCAGATCTCTGTGAGATGATCTTTGATAGGTCACCCCAATCAACTGATGAATAATCTCTGTAAATCCTTCCTGAATCGATCCAGTAAGCTCAACTGCAACCTCTGTATGAAGTCACCAAGTACGACAATCTTCAATTGGTATTTCACAGTCTCAGTATGCCAGATCTTGAAGAGGGAATGTTCTCCAAAATCAATTGTATGCTGAAACCCTAGGTTTGCAAACTCTAATGCTCAGAGAGAGAATAAGACAAATTGAATAATCATAACATAAGAGTTCGATTTGTCTTGGCAGTGGATATATAACCCTTTTCAAAAATTCGACCCAAGCTTCCTTTTAATAATCATTTAAATAAATGATTAAATGTGCCCCTTCTTAACTTAGGAAAATATTAGAATAATAGCACCCCATCTTTTAATGAATAAATAATTATTCATTATATTAAATATTTCACTTTATTATAAAGTATTAAAAAATACTTTATAATACGCCATTATCATTAATATTTAAATATATTAATAAAGTGACTTTATAACATAAAGTCAAAATATCAGTTATTTAATAATCATTAAATGCTCCATTATTTTCCATCTGATCATCAAACTGACAAACTGGGTCGACTCTGAGCTAACCAGTTGAATCAGGTGCCCTGCCCAAAATAGCAGCTTCCGCCTGCCTGACTTACTATAAATAGTAAGTAACTGAAAAACCTCTCTGAAAGACTCTATGAAGGCCCAACCTGAAACAACTGAAAGAATGATGCTCCTGAACACTGGGTAACTGCCTCAAATGATCCTCTACACACAACTGTCAGCCTACGAGGATCAGAATGATAGGCTAACCTCAAATCCAGCTGCGCTAACTAGGAAGGGGACATCACAACCTCTTTGTAACTTAAGTTAATTACCATTCTCCTTTTTTTTAATTCGCACCTCTTCATTTGTTTGTCTTTTTGTTTATTAGGACTGAATGATTAATCTTCATAAAACACTCTTCTTAAATAGATCTGGAGATTAACTTCTTTAATATTTTCTTAACAGAAAATAAAACGTCCTTTGTATAAACACGTCAGTCACCAACCACATTATTTGGTATGCTGTCCCGATCATCTGTATTGATTGGTTTTGACTCCATAGCTGGTAGTGAACAAGCCCGATACTGGGTCTTCTTTATCTGATTTAGAACTGTGTGATCAGTTCTAACTTCTTTGTATGAATGCTGAATGTGTCATTTTGAACGTTATGATGATTCTGTTTAAGCCTTCATTAACAAAATTGAATGTCAATCAATATTAATTCCAAATGTTCTTTTGCACTTTATTCTTTAGAATCTGATTCTCAGTGTCAGATAGGCGAGCTCCTCTTATAAGTTTTTTGTTGATCATGGAAGTACGCTCATTCTTACTTTCAAATATGCTGTCTTATGTTTGTTTTCATTCATCTGTGCTTATGTTATTTTTAGTCATGCTTATCTTGACATCAATGACTCCATCTATTTCACTTTGATGTCAATGACAACATTTCCAACAGCTCCAACTCATAAGCCATCTCTCCAACTCTCTTGGTGATCCTGAAAGGGCCATAAAAATGCGGCTTAAGCTTCTTCGTTCTACTCTTCTTGAGAGTGGACTGTCTATATGGCTGAAGTCTCTGATAGACCATATCCCCGACCTCATATGCACGCTCAATATGTTGTTGACCAGCATACATCTTCTGCTGATTTTGGGCATTGTTGGTGTTTCAATTAGCACCTCTGGAGTGCTTATTGGAAACAGACAACTATTGCAAGTGTTTTAGTAATTGCTCTTCGAATTATAGAGAGGAAGATCCCTCTTTGCTAATGTTATGCATAAAAAGTATAGTAAACTAAGGTTCCTATCTTTTTTACTTAGTGGAAGGACACAAGGGTGCATAAACACAATGCGCCGTAGCTAAGGTTTTTCTCCGGTTTCTGTAAATCTTAACTATGACTAAACTAGCTTTTAATCTATCCTATCTCCCTAAGATAAACAAAGCATGAGGGCATAGGAGCGAGAATGGATGGTTGGATTACTGGGTCCGACCGTCTCGTCAGAATGAGTTCGAGGCTTTGAACTCTCAGATCTATGCTGGAATAAGGCTTTATGCAAGCAAACACTCTTTACGGTAAGATGGATCTCAAACTTGCCAAGGAGGAGGAACCCCCTGTCCGAGGTATAGGATGGGAAACAACTTACTAGAAACAACAAAGTACGATGACTTGGCTAACAGGATTCTCGAGAAGGTGACGACACCTATCCAAAGTGTAGGCTGAAAGACAATTCATTAAACAATATCTAACGATAACTGTTAACAACAAAATATCCGAGGAGGAACCCCTGTCCAAGGAGGAGATTGAAACAAGAAGTTATAAGAACAAGACGTTGAAATAACTCAAATCTTTAGATCAAACTATATACAGCTTTTGATTTCCTTCTTCAAGCTTTCACAACGAATTACAAAGAATTGCGACATGCAAAGGTACGAAAGCATACACAATTGCTCATCAAACCAATTTAACTCTCATCCAAGAGTGAACAAATAAGCATTTTCAAACTCGTTGGCAACAATGGTGCAACAATTTTGCGTAGTAAATAAAGGTTAACAAATAATGAGCCCAAGGCTCTTATTTATAGAACCCAAAGGAGTAGGCAGCTCTAAAATCTGCTTGAGTTAACTATCAGTTCTTGCCAATCAATCAACAAGATTTATTCCTATGTCTAAAAGTAGGTGAGAATGCAGTTAACTGGAAATCTACTTCAATTAATTGAAACTAAACAAACAGTCAACTGGAAGTCTACTTCAGTTGACTAAATCTAAACTAAAAGTGAACCTAAATTACAAAATGTGCCTCCAAAATAGAGATCCACAATTAGTGGAGATTTGAGATAGACATCCATAATTGGTGGGATTTGACATGCATGATCAGTGGGACATGGAGTATTCTTGGAATGAGGCATCAAGTTAACTCTTGTCACCATTAATGTTATTTTGAAGGGTAGGACGTCTTAGGTGGGTGCTTTACACCTCACCACCTCTAGTCAACAGTTCTTCTAACCAGGGGTTGAGTTCTTCTGCCTCTAGGCAATCAATGCTTTGTAAGATGATGACGTGTTGTTTCAGCATCTCTTCACTATTCGCAAGTTGCTGCTGATATTCTATACACTTTGCGGCTGCATCATCCAGGCTTGTTGACATGGAATGTGGAAGGTAGTGTGGTAGTAACCGGTGGCGGCTCTATGTTTGGAATGACTACCTTCTGCATTTGGCTATCCATTGAACGGTGATGTCATTTACGCCTTCCAAGGCGTCCATCTTGACTACAGGCTTCACTTGATGCATGGTTGTGTCGAGTGTTTTTAGAAAGTTGTGAAGTAGGACCATTTTGGTCTTGATTTCAACTTGAGAGTCTATATTCTGAAAAAACTTGACTGTTGACTGTAAACATGGATATGTTTAGACAACTTCTGAAAACCCCTAAAAATAGCCACCTGTCGAGAAGTATTTTTCCGAAAAAAAATCTAACACATGGGTATTGTTTGTGCTTCAATGTTGAACAAACCCAGTTCATTTGATTTTCAAATCTGTGACTTTTTCGGGAAAATCCCTAAAAATAGGGGCAGCAAGTTTACTGTTTCTAGAAAATTTAACAAGTGGGTTTTGTTGGAAAAGCTGTGCTGATCATACCCAGTTGGTCAAATTTGTGATTATTTGTTGTTTTCTTGGACATGCAAGAAGATCTAAGACAAGAAAAGAGGAAAATGACAAGAAGATTGGAAGTTATCAATTGTCTTTTTGAAAAAATTATGCCTTTTGATGCAACCTCTGATAAATTGTCCCTCTATGCAATTGATCTTCAAAAATATGAAGAACGATGAAAACCCCTCTGTCGGATCTTGAAAAGACATCTTGGAGAGAAAATGACTGTTCTTGAGCTCCAATCCTACAAAGACAAATGATGAATAATGATGTCCAAGCTTGATACATAGTGATTGATGTTGAAGCAATCAAGTTTGGACGCTAACTCATGATGGAGGAGTCTTTCTGCCTGATCTGGAGTTCACAACATTGATTTCCACCCATTTAGGGACGTTTTAGACAGAAAGGCTTCAAAATATCTTAACTTCAATCAACTGAGCCTTACTTTGACTTTAGGCGTCCCTTTGAAGGGTTGAACACTTTTTCATTATTTTTTTGTGGTGAAATGCGTTCAATCTCTAATTCTGGTTGCTCCGATGATCTTGAGGTGTCGTAGATAGATCCATAGCTAATGTGGACCATCATTGATGAAGTGTACTTGGGAGCTGCAAAACTCAAAACCTAAGTTTGATGCTTTTGATTCAAGGGCGCCTTTTCCCTGCAGGGGCACTTTTAGCTCCAGACTTAGTCAATTTCTTGATGTGTTCTTCAATCCCTCCAATTTGACCCTCCATCCTCTTATCTGAGATCATTGTTGATTGATAAGTCTGATGACCTTGCTGAAGCATGGGATGGATAACCAGTCTTGTCCTGGAAAGGATAACTTGCTTCATGGATCGTGAAAGTTGGTTTAGATGCCTCAAAAACATGGGCGCCCCTGGCCTACAGGGGCGCCTTTGACCTTTTGACTAGTTATTTTCATGTTGTAAACTTTCAAGAACTACCCCAGCTTGATCTCTGTCGTTAGGTGTTTGATTTGTCTATTGTCTTTGCTGACGGTGTCATTGTTGAGATTGATCAAAACAAAGAAGGTCATCCTGGAGGTTATTGAGCTTGCAGACTGCAGCTGGTTGCCCCAAAAGTTGGGCACCTATTTCTAGGAAGATGCATTTTTCGTGACACTTGTTCAATTTCTCCGTGTTCTTCATTTAGCCTTAACCTTTGGTGTTTTCTGCTTGATCTCTGCCTATGAATGCTTGACAGGTCTTGTGAACGTGTAGCGGGATTGATTGCTAAGCTTAAAGGATGTTGAGCAGATTCCTTGAAGAAAGCAGTTGTTGAAAACTTCAACAGGTGGCTTCAAATGAAGGGTGCCCCTGGCTAGCAGGGGCTCTTTTGCTTTGATGTTCATTGATTTACCCTTCGTTTCACATGCTCGGATGATCAACAATTGCCATCGTTTGATGTGTCTCGTAGATTGGCGAATAGGTTCATTGCAAAGCTGAGCTGACGCTGAAGAGATCACCTGAAGATGAGTTTGCTCAAAAAATGACATCTGGATAGTCTTATGCTTGGGTGACCCTGGTTAGTAGGGGCTCTTTTTTCATGTTTTGACTACCATTTTTGATGGATTTTGCTTTTAGCACCTTTTGGCTCTACCTTCATTTGATGACGTTTGTTGGATCTGTTGGATTTGCTTGACGATCCGTCGTAAAGCTGGCAAAATTACGAAGGAGATGACTGTCTAGGCAAGACTTGATGACTGCCTTTGACCTCTTGAACTCATGGGTGCCCCTGGTCAGCAGGGGCTCTTTTGACCATAGCTTCATTTCCTTTGAAAATCTTCATCTCTTCATGTTTCACGTTCGCCGTTCATCATGACTGATTTGTACATTGTTGTTGACGATGCAGATGCGTGCATCTTAGCAACCACCTGCATCTTAGCAACCACCTTCACCATGCTGCGTGTATGGGTGTTGGAAAAATGACTAAGGCATTTGACTGAATAGCCTTCTCTTGGTAACAAGGCGTGCATTCTCCATAATTTTCAGCATTTTTCACTTTTGAAAATCTCCTCCGTCGCATAGCATCTTTTCAAGCATTTTCGCCATGGTTTCTTCGCTGAAGCTTTCAAGGCTTATTATATTTTGATTTTTGATGTTTAGTATTTGTATTTTTAACACTTCATATTTTTAAAATTGTTGGCGTTTAAATTCGCACCTCTGGTATGCGTATTTGAAACAGACAGCTATGCATAGATAAACTGCTCTTCAAATTAGGAGGGGAAGCTCCCTCTTGCTGATGGTGTTTGAAAGAAAGTAAACTAGAACTAAGTTGCCTATCTTTTTGATCAGCTTAGAGCACAAGGTTTATTAAACACAAACGCCGCAGCTGAGATTTTCTGTTTTAAGACCTTCAACTACGACTAACTTAAACTAAAGACGTTCCTAACCTCTGAAGTAATATGCAGAGCGAGAGAAGCTAGAAATTAACAAGGTAGATTTATGACAAAATACTTCAATAAACTATTTCCCAACAAACATCTACACACTTCAATGCAAGTTGAAATCAAGATCATAGAAGTAGAACATAAATAACGGAAATTTGAGATTTTGGACCAAGGCAAAGGAGGCTCGTGATTTTATTACTCAAATCTCTAGAACAAGCTCACTTCTAACATGCCTGGAACAAGAAATTGCAGCTAAAGAGGCTTGCAATCTTGCTCTTCACACAATAGAAACATCAATTACATAACTCCTTGTTGGCTAAAGAGGCTCAACAATTTGCTATCACAACACAATTGAACAATACTTGAGTAACAAATAGAAGGCACAATAGGCTCAGCGTTTTGTTCTCACTAGCACGGTTACAACAAAGTGAACTGAAACTGAATAACAACTTGCTGCAATATAGGCTCGCAATTTGCTAACACAATAACCGTTAAAGAAAACCAATGAGCAAAGGCTCTTATTTATAGAGAAGCAGAGGAGTAGGGAACCCTAAAATCTCCTTGCTTTCACAATCTAGGGCTTGCTCAGCAAGCAAGCTTTATTACTAAATCTAGAGAGAGATAACATCTAAAACCCTAGAAAGCAGAAAAAGCGGAAACGCCAACCATTACACTCTATCTTCTTTCTCTTCTCAAAGAATGGATAAGAATTATTCCAAGAATAGAAAGAAAGCGGAAAGAAAGCTTCTAGAAGAAAGCTGCTTTAAAGCTCAATCACATCCTGCTTAGAAGTTGAGAGTCCTTGCCCCATGCATCTATGCCCTCAATAGCAAAATGCTTTTAGAATATCTTCAGATCTGCAACGGATCTCGGAAATCTTCACGACTGGCCGCTTTTTTAACTTTGCTTACATCATGAAGTGTGATTGGCAGTCTTATGTTTTTCTTTCATTCACTTTAGTACAATCTTCTTGTTGTATTTTCCACGTCCTTTCACATTCACCCTTTGAGATATTAATGCTTTCAGGCCATGGGGGAATGGAAAAACACTTCTTGATCATATCAGGCTTTAGACTGCAAATCAATCTGCCATCTGCTGACTGGATCTCCCTAGTAGCCGGGTTGTAATGCTTAATGCAAGCGATTACGAACTCAAGACTCTGAACTGATATAGGAATTGACGCTGCTGTGAGGAGTCCAGAATGTCCCAGGTTCCTGATTGAGGTGTTGCCTGCGCTCTCCAAGGCGTGTAAATCGAACACTGGCTTGATATGATGCAAGTCTGTCTCAGCTGTTTTGATGTAATCGTGATAGAGAGCTGATTCAGTCTTGAAAACATTGGGAGTGTATTCCATTTCGGAAAACTTGAAGAATGACTGTAAACTCGCCTAGGTTCAGACAAGTCTCGAGCAATTTCTATTTTTAGAATGCTGATTTTCTTGCTCCAACGGATAAATTTTTTGAAAATTTTTCTCTCAGAAATTTGTTGCAAGACAACCCAGATCGTTTGTTTTGGAAAATTTTGAATTTTGCCTGAAAAAGTAGCAAACCCTAATTTCTTCAATTTTCCCGAAAAAAGCTGGCACCTGGGTTTTGTTCAGAACAAGATTAGAAATGGACCCAGTTGATTAGATTTGCAAAACCCTGATGGTTGATCGAAAAAGCAGCCAACCCTAGGTTTTGAAATTTTCTTGAAAAAAAAGCTGTGATATGGGTTTTCTTCAGAAGACTGATTGGAGAGGACCTAGATGGTTGAAAATTGAATGCACTGAGGTTTTTACTGACATGCAAAATAAAAGCAGCTGCTGCAACTTGATGAAGTTCTTGAAAATTTCCTTCAGAAGATTGAAGAGAAAAGACCCAGATGATTGAAAACTAGAAACCTTGGCCTTCCCTTTGAAAAGTTTGACCTTCTGGATGAAAAAGTTTGAAAAAGAAAGGGTTTATGCTTGCTAATTTGAAAAATCTGATGAAAAACCAGCAAAGATGAATTCTTGGATCATGAAAATTCTTCAAACTTGCTGCTCCAACTTTCTCCTTTGAAGGCTACCTGCAAAAATAATAAAAATAACATTGAAAAGAGGTGTTAAATAGACTTTAGGGCTTGAATTAGGTTTTGCTTTCTTTTGCTTTTATTTCAAAACCCTAAAATCTCTGTTCAATGCATTTGGACGCCATCCTCCTTCATTGGTAATTTTGAAACTTTTGAAAACTCCGAAATTTTTCTAAGGCATGAGAAGTTGGGCGCCCTTCTTCACCGTAAGCCCACTTTATCTAGTGTTAGCCAAAATTTTGGCATTTTCTAACTTTTCTTCATTTTGACCCTGAACTTCGCCTCTGATTTCTCGTTTGCGATTGACGCGAGGCCGAGTCTCACATGAGCCTTCCAGAAAGATACCTGGGGCCTCAAAAACCGATCTTGACCTTCGAATTCATGGGTGCCTTTTCCTTCTAGGGGTGCCATTTTGTCCAGAGTTAGCCATTTTCATGACCTTCAAATTTCTTCATTAGCTCCTCTTCTACAGATGATCTCTTTGAATCGGAGCTCCGGGCATCGGATCGACTGCCTATTATGCTCATCTCGAAGCTGACAAGATATGAGGTGGGGTCGTCTGGGATGAACTTCGTCAAACAATGAATTTAAGGCCTTCAAAAGTTTGGGCGCCCATCTTGGCTGGGGGCGCCCATTTTTACCAGAGTTACATTATTTTTATCACTTTTTGTGTTTACTTCTGAACTTTGAAATTCAACTCTTGCCAGACTCTCTGTTCGGCGCTTTGTATCTGGTAACTGTGACATCTGATTGTCATGCTGAGTATCTCGTTGGAAAGCTGGACCAACTACGAAGAGATTACGTTAGACACATTTCCCTGGACTCATCTGTTTGAACCTCTGAAAACTTGGGCGCCCTTCTTCACTTGGGGCGCTCACTTTATCCAGACTTAACCAATTTTTGATAAATTTCACTTCTTTCCACTCTGGCTTCAGTTTGAATACCTTGTGTTTAGCGTTGAATTCTGGATGACTGGATGATCCGTTGACTGCACTGATGGATCCGCTACGAAGCTGACAGAGAATTGAGCAAGTTTGACTGGGGGCATAAACCCTAATTTTGTCATCTGATGCCCTAAAAAGGTGGGCGCCTTTTCTTTCCTGGGGCGCCCAAGTGTGGCAGTGTTAGAAAATTTTCATCATCTTTCATTTTCTTCCTCGTTCTTCGCGCATGTTCATCATTTCACCTTCTGTTGAATGTTCTGAATGCTGAATCTGACGCCTGACAGCCGACTGATCTCCATTGATGACGTCGGAGCTGCAGATATGCTTATGAAAAAGCAGAATAGACCCAGTAGGGAAAAAATGATTATTTTTAGATTCTGACTGCACCAGTCTGATATGGACATATTTTGAGCCAATCAAAATCAGTTTGGACCTAAATGGACCGACTTTCTATTTTTAGAAAGTTTTGCTAGTATCCATTTCTAAAGAAACCCAGAAAAACCTAGAAAACGTTACTAATTTTAGAAAATTTCTAAAAATAGCAATTTTTTCCTAAAATTTAGGGATGAAAAACTGAGATCTGGGTTTTGTTGATTAAGCTGCTCTTAGCAGACCCAGATCGTAGATTTCGACAATTTTGCATTTTAACCCTTCATGCAAGACCTGCACACCCAAATTTTGACCTTTTTGACTGATTTAACAAGACTTTTACTCATTTCTTCAAAATGTCTAAGTGTAACAAAAATTTTAATTTTGGGGTACAACAAAAATATAATAAGTGGTCAAGATATATATTATTATTTTCATTTCAATATGTTTACCATTTTGTGGGGGTGGGATATGACACTCCAAGTGTATCTTAAAAGTTTTGGATTAAATTTTTTTTATCTAATTGTATATAAAAAGAAGAAACAATTAAAAGTCAATACTCTGACCTAGAAAAGTTATCTTTCATTCTTCTTTCCTTTAAATTATATGCAAAATTTTCTTTCATTAAATGTATGCCCTGCTTTGTTTTGTAAATATTTTATCATATGAGTTCCATCCATCAATCTTATGGGTTTGGGTTTACCAAATTTGTCAGTGAATATGAAAGGTTTGTTTTGCAAACGTCTTATCATATGAGGCCATTCCAAATTTGCAAACTAATGTGAAACTGTAAACTGCAGGTTATGAACTATAAATATCAGTTTAAAGTTTGTATATAGTCTGTCATTTGATTTAGTCTGGAATTAATCTCCTAGCTTGAAGTTGGCAAGCTCCTTTTATGTATGAAGGTTATAAAGCAAACATATGTATGATATTTTAGAAGATAATTGGATTATAAAAAATAAGCATATGTATTATATTTTAGAAGATAATTAAAAGGGTAATTACGAAGCTCATTTTGGATGATTGTTGTAGGATGTTTTATCTTACCAATGGCTAGAGGACTGTTTGAAAGAAGGATCAGTACTATCTGTTGAGAACTATCGTCTTCAAACATCGTTTGAAGATGCACCAAGACCTGAATCTGTGACAAATTCATCAGAACCAAATGATGCAAACCTGGTGCATGACCATAGTTCAGGAAGAACCAAGAGGACAAAGAATTTTAGTAATCATTCTGATGCAGTGTCCTCAGAAAATCAGAATGAAGGGCAGAGTATTTCACCAATTGGCAAGAATGTGATGAGAGGAAACACATCTGCCAATGATCTAATTGGACAAGAGTATACAAACAGTGAAATTCGTCCTCACAAAGAGCACTTGAATGATGGAACTGATTCCGATGATCTACATAGTGACAAATTGAAATCTAAGACATTGGTTTTTGGTAGTAATATTTCTACAGATACGTTGGATGAGGTAAAGTCTCAATTGAGAGAACTTATGTTATTCTGGAAACTTCTATTTTTCCTAGATTAGTTCATATCAGAGTGAAAAGGTTACCATTGCATATGTTTATATTCTCATACATTGCCTGAAACAAGGTCTTTGAGAAAGGGTTAAATCAATTTTACAGATGCAAGAGGGATTCGTTATGAATGTTAGAAAACATAAAGTTGGTATGATTTCTATTTGATATAATGATTAAATGGTGTGAATGTATAAATATTATCTTGCAATAAGTTTCATGATCCGCATCCCAGGACTTGTTGATTGAGTGGATATGAGGGCTTAGATTTGATTTGCTTGTGCAGTTATCAATGCTGTACAATCCACCTAACTTAAACAGAAATATTACAGAACCATTTGAAAATCTTCGGAGCATTTACAAAGGTGATAAAAGTCTCTTAACGAACGCTGATCACTATTACAATATGTCTCTTTGTTTTCTCAATCAAAAGTAGATGATTTATCAGCTTGTACTATATATTTTCAGCACTGGGCGATGATAGGAGGTCTTTCAGCTACAATAAGGCTATCTCTGTTTTGGAGAAGATTCCTTTTAAAATTGATAATGTTAATCAAGTTAAGGGTTTGCCTGCAATTGGCAAATCTATGCAGGACCATGTAAGTGTTTTCCTTGCTGATATTTCTCTTTTAGTTTTACATTCTTGATAAATAGATGGCACCTTTTAAACATTTACTTCTCTTGGATGCCTTTTATTTGTGCATATTTCTTGTTTCTCTCAAGATAAAATTTGCATCTGGTAATGATATGAATTCCAAGAAAATACTTAAGTGCTAGTTATAAATTCCTGTGCTGTTGAAAGGAAATCAAATTTATTAGAATTCTGTTTTCTATGTTTATGTACAGATACTTTCAAATTCAATTGCTCATATCAATAATAAATAAGAGATATATATCAAATGCAGATAAAGCTACTTTCGAAAACTGAAAAATGCATGTTAAATCCAACATTAAAAGTGGAGAATCCTTGAATTTATGCACAAATGTAAAAGTTCAAATTTGTGATGTCTATGTCATATGACCTATATTTTTCTGACAGTGTACCTTTAGTCATTTATGGTCTGTTAGTTCAGGACTCTTTACATGGAAAGATTGCAAATTTAACAGATGGGCTCCATCATAACTAACAAAATTTTTGACACAGTGAGTGAACACACTTTTCCAATATATCTTTTAAATATTCTTTCCTCAAACATACTAAATGAATTATCATTTTCTGTCTGTTCAATGCTTTTTAATTCATTGATATCTAATTTTCCTTGAACAATGGACATTATTACATTGGATTGATTAACTCACAGTTTTGTATCACCATTCTATGCAAATATGTTTTAGTTTACATGGCTATTAATATACTTTGTTCAGTAAAATGTTGTCTATCTGAATTGGATATGTTGAGTTGAGAAAAATTATAGAACAGTTGTATTGCAGGCAAAACAAACTTGGAAAGTTTGTGTGCTTTAAAAGGTCTGATTTTTGAACCATAAACAATGCCCAGATCAAAATTGAAATATTTTGTACTTCTAGTTCCAGAAGACCTAGTAAAATATTGTAATCACAAGGGGTGCTCCTATTTTCCAATAAAAACTTGTGTTCTTTTATAGACTTATTTTTAAAATATTTTCTGCATTAGAATTAAGATAATTTGATTTCATAGATTCAAACATAATTTGGATAACCAAGATGATTGGATCTTAAAGGCAATATACTTCTTGGTGGTGATGTCATTATCATCCTGTCATTCTCAGGCTTGTTTTTGCGACCTTTTCTTCTCATATTTTAGTCACTTTTTTGACTGGTAAATTCTCCTTCCAGGGTGTCATGTGGCTTAGATGCCATCACAAGGGATCTCTCTTCCTTTAAATTCAACCAGGATTAATATCTGGTCTTTAGTGGAGTACAAACACTCAAAACTCGATGCGGCAGTTTATCCAATTAAATATTCAACATTTATACATTTAAGCATATAACATGTCTCTTGGAAATATGAACACAAATTTCCCTTGTGAAATCCTTAATTTACCATTTGAGCTCATCCTATTTGATACGTTTTAGTCACTTATTATTCTACAGGAAAAAATAGTGTATTTTGAATTATATTACAGAATTGTTGCTTGGCAGATTCAAGAGATTATTCAGAGTGGACGACTGTCAAAGTTAGAGCATTTTGAGAATGATGAAAAGGTCAGTATGGGTTGTATGAATTTGAGTTTGATATATTTAGTTTTTTGTTTAGGTACATGTTATCATCAGAAACAACTGATACAGAATATGTATGCAGTTACTAGATTTGAGGTGTAGTTTAGGATTTTCATGAACCTGGCAAATACTAATTAGAAGAAAGATTCCTTCCTTCATTTCGTGAGATGATAATAATGCACACACACTGTTAAAATGCTTGGCACAAAACTATGCTTTTTTTTCCTTTTTGTTTGAAAAATATGCATCTTTTTTAAACCTTTTGAAGAAATGCAGCTTGTATTATTCCAGAGGGAAACTTATTCACATAAACAAGATTATGATTCCCAGGGAAATCATTACCTGCACAAGCAATGAAAGAAATCACTTGGGCATGCACTCCAATGGGCAAAGGATTCACAACCTTAGGAAACCATTCAAGCTTAGCCTGCACAATCTCCCCATGTTGACTGAGGACATATCTTCCTGAAAAATATCTTGGCATCCTCTCCTCCAACCAGATTGTTGCCTACCAAATCATGTGCAATAATCTTTTTAACTATAGCTGACATGGTTAATTCAATTCCGTTTTAGATTGCTGTCAACCAAATCAAGTGCAAATGTCTTTGCAACTATCGATTTAGATTATTGCAGAAGCAAGGAAATAGATCACTTGGGTGTGCACTCCAATGGGCAAAGAGTTCACATCCTTTGGAAACCACTCAAGCTTAGCTTGTACAATACATGTGAAATTTGTTCTAAAAAGTCACAACCTTCCCATTTGAGTGAGGACATATCGTGGCATCCTCTCCTCTAACCAGATTGCTGCCAACGAAATCATGTGCAACAGTCTTTTCAACTATTGCTGACCATCTGGAATTGAATTAATTATGTCATCCAACCACAAAATCCTCTATCTGTTGCAGGCTTCTAGAAGAAATGGTCAGCTATGTTCTATTTCTGAAACCCAATGCAAAATGAAAAAACATCTGCAATACCTGCTTTACTCAAGTGTGCTTTGGCAGGTAAACCTTGATGCATTAGTAGCCATCCTTCCACATTGTGTTTGAAGGAAGTTCTCTGACACCGCCAGCACTTGTTCAATCAGGGCAATGGCATTAGAGTGTCTCGCTTGATTATATAGGTCCTTTCTTACAGCTGAAGGATGAATTTTCATTTTTCCACTTTCCAGTCAATTCAATACAGTCATGCGCTTCATAATTGCAGTTGGTAAAGGAAAATTTCAGTAATCAACTTACAGAGCTCTTGAAAAATAGGTTTTTATGCTTACATCAAACTTGAGCTCTGCATAATTTCTGCCTAGAGTGTCACTGTTGTCTGTCATTTTCCAAAGATTCTCCTGGAAAAAAATGTTCATCTTATATTACATTTAAGAACAATTTAATTCAAATTGCATCATTTAAAACATCAGCAGGCTGATACCCGTTGATGGTTCCTTTCCCAACACTGAACATAAGGTAAGTGGGACTAATATATCTGCGTAGCACCAGATTCAAGAGAGTACATCTTAACTAATTGTGTCCATTTTGAGCTGTTAGCCAGCTCTAAAAGATGTTAAACCTTATAGGTGAAGTTTGGATGCATCACCACTAAAGGTTACCTTATGCATTTATTGCTGATTTAATGTGATCTCTGCCAACCTGATAGTAGTCTCTCTATAAAGCAGATAGTACTCTATACAAATACTGAAATATACCAAGCCAATTTTTTTTTTTTTTTTTTTGATTTTCACACAATTATCAGATGACAACATTATTAACAGTGCACCCGGTTAAGGTTATGGATAAACCTAAACGTGCAAGAAAGCAACCCTAACCAGAATGGCGCCGATGATGGCGAGCATTGGTCAGAGGATCTGAATGAAACTGCTTATGCTGTAACTCTAACCAGAATGGCACCGATGATGGTGAGCATTGGTCAGAGGATCTTCTATTCTAATTTGCAGAAAGAACTCAACGTCAAGTATGTGCTACCCAATCCAATGCGGAGTGAGGGGCGACCATATGACGGAGTGAATACGAAATAAATGCTGAAAGATAAATGCTGAGAATTGAAACTACTCGACACCCAGAATGTGCTTGCTACCCGGAATAGGCAGTAGCTACCATAGGGTGGAGTTCTAGCAATTACAATAACTTGATTGAGATTTAGGATTACAATCAGACTTAAACAAGCAAGAATGACTGCCAGTACTACTGGTCAGTTTACAAGTTTGATTCCACACGCCTGCCAAGCTGTTAGAGATAAGAAATATGAATCTTTACAATACAAATGGATATCTCTTGGCTGAATTCAAGAAGCCACATCAAACTTTACAAAGATTTGGATCTGATATTCCTGTTTTCCTAATTTTCTCAAATCTGCCCTTTTACCAGCAAAACCAGCATACTAAGAATTGATACAATTGCTCATACCTCTCTTATGATCCTCTCAAATTGCCTAAAATCAAATGCAAATGACTAATATGACCAAGGCGCCCAAACTAGATGCTTGACACAGACCCTATATGCAACCAATAATTAAATGCACAAATCCCAATGTTATGAAAAGTACGGCCTAGCTGCATGAACTCGACTTGACATTAAAATTTGGATTCTCCATATTAAATTCTGATTTTTGAGACAAAGGTTCGCCTTCCCAAAACAGAAATATAAATGCAATACCCACAAACAATCTTTTTGTATTTTTTGAGTTACAAACAAAAATGTAGATCTGCTGTATTAAATGATGACAAAGCTGAAATACTAAAACACTAAAACAGATTATCAATGCAAACTGAACACAAGATGAATGAACTAAAATGCACTCACACATAAACTGAATTCACCACTTGATGATGTCTTTCAAACACGAAGTGATGCCCAATGCTAGGAGGTCTTCATCCCTCGAAGTGATCCAGATTCAATCCGGCAGCATAACGGTGTATTTTCCAAGATAACCCAAATGATCCACCAAGACTCCTCTTTATAACTCTCAATTGACTTTGCACAACCCTAAAATCAGCTTTTAGGTCAAACTTATCCTCCTCAAGTTTTGGCGTACTTTCTCCTTCAAGACTTTAATAAATGATATTTTAATTAAAACACCATTCTTTGATAAATGCGCCCATCATACCCTGTTTGGACTTTGCAATAATTATAATATTCTTTTAATGAGGGCGCTACCCTCAATGACCACTTTTAAACACAACGTTAAGTCATTAACTCTAGTGCCAAGGTCAACGTTGAAATATAATAATTAAAACGTGACTTTAATTGGAATGACTTAGCTTATTTCTCCGAGAATGCCCTGAAGCCAAAACTGATGAAGTCAACTGATCAAATCTGAAACCGGAAGTCACCCAACCTGAGCTCATCTGGAAGCTACCAAAAATAGAATTTACTAAAAATAGTAAATTCCAAAAAGTACTCTGAATGCTGAGACGAACAGACCACTGCGAAGCCCTCTGAAAACCCAGAAGGAATCCGCCATTAAAATTTTCATCTCCGAGTAATGACCTCCAAAATTAGGAAACCCCACTTTAAACTCCGACTAGCCTCCGGGTTCCCAACTAAAGGTAATGGTCAACAAACTGTCAAGCTTGGAACATACAAATACATCTATTAAAATAGCTGCCTTTCAATGGATTAGCCTTACAAATGGGAGTGGAAACTCTGAGGAGACCCAGCCCACAATGGCTGTGCTATTCCACAGATTCATGATATGTGTTTTTTCAAATACTTTTTAAGAATTATAACACACATCCTGTTGGTTAAGCCAGACCTCTTTAACTCAGCAATGTCTGCTAAGTTACCTTTTCTGCGATTTAGCCTGTTACAAATTGCTTGACATCCACCATCCTTTAAGGCTCATAGGAAGAGAGTGAACTGGAAATCATTTCAGTGCATTACATCAAATTTGTAATATACATCACACAACTGTTCATCAGAGAACACATTGATGAGTACATGCTTGTAGTAGGCTTACCAACTAGATAATAGTATATCTTTCTGAAACAGATGGTACTCTATACAAATACGTCTATGAAAATAGCTGCCTTTCAATGGAGTAGCCTTATATAAATGGGAGTGCATATTTTGACAAGACCCAGGACCACAATGGCTGTGCCACTCTGCAGATTGAAAAGACATGTCCCATCATATCCTTTTTAAAATTAAGACTTTTAACACATCCATTAGTTAAGCCTGATCTATTCAGCTTAGCTTTGTCCGGTAAGCTATGATTTATTGCCATTTAGCCTGTTAAGAATTACTTTACATTCATAATCATAGGAAGAGAGTGAAGTAGACATCATTTCAGTGCATTACATCACATTTGTAATAAATCATCTCACACCAATCGATCAGATAACACATTGACAAATACATGCTTGCAAAATGCTTTTATATAATTCAATGAAGTTTACAATAAAATGATTACTAGTTCAGGTCGTGGGCCATGTATTGGCAAATTCTTGAAACAACTTTCAGGGTAGACAGAACACCCAAAGTGCTGCAATTTGCAATATTATGTCTGCTTTAATAAAAATTAAAGGAAGGGAAAAGAATACCTGTAAAGCATGTTAAGAAAACTTTTAAATCATACAGTCTCTAATGTTTTATTGGTGGCACACAACCTTTGGAGGAGCTTGCAAAGGTAGAATCCATCATTCTAGTCCATAAAATGAAAAATATGATGGCATAAAAATGTAAACTGTAGGACAAACTTCTGTGCTGAAGGGAGGAAGTTTGCTAAGGTAGAAGGCAACATTCTGTTTCTTGAAATGAAGAATTTGATGACATAAGAATTGTTCAAATATAGGACAACATTCCTGGATGAAGATCAGACACAGACATTTTTTAGCAGGGCTTAATGAATTGCTAACATTTTCTCAAATAATTGTACTTTCCTATTTCCATATTTTCCAAATTGCCCTCTTAAGAAGACATCATTGACTCTTGTAATACATCTTTTTTTTTTCAGATACGAACTATCAGTCTGTTTGGGGAAGTGTGGGGCATTGGTCCTACTACTGCTTCAAAGTTGTATGAGAAGGGGCATCGAACCCTGGAAGATCTAAAGAAGGATGATTCCCTAACAGCAGCACAAAAGATAGGACTGAAATTTTTTGATGACCTCATAAAGAAAATTCCTCGACATGAGGTACATGGCTACACATAATTGTAAAATTAACACATTCTTGTAGAAGGCAGGCATAGTTCTAGAGTTGTTTGAAATGATATAAAGTAATTTGATAACTTTGTGTTTCATAATAGTTTAGGTGGAAGATATGGAAGCACTGTTGCAGAAAGCTGCTGAATTAATTCTTCCAGGAGTAAGTGCCATATCTCTTATAGTTTAATATTCTTGAATATTCTTCAAATTGATTTCTTTTTCATCAATTAGTCTTTAGTTTGTTGTAATGTCTTTAGTATTGGTATAATGTTTGGTAATAAGAACAATGCACTTCTTTGTTCCACATAAATTTGTACATGTTTGAGCTTTTGAATTTTGGATATCCAAGGTGACGGTGGAGTGTTGCAGTCTCTTAAACAAGGTCATTAAAATTCTTATGTTACTATCTACTAATATGCGTTCTATTTGATAATTTCACAATTTCATAACCGTTTTTAAATGGAACGATATACTGCATCATAAACTGCCAATTGGATGCTTGCTGGAATATTTATTGCCAGAAAGGGTTAATATTTGTTGGGAGTTGTCATTGATGTCAAAAGTAAGAAGACAAGTTGTCATTGATGTCAAAGTAGACAAGATCATTGAAAGTTATCATTGATACCAAGGAATAAGAGGTGATCATGTGCAAATGTAAACATTTAATATTCACTATAATGCAAATAATAAGTAGCAGAAATGATAAAGAAGATGATTTAGAAGTCGATGGAAAGGATAAAGTAAATGATAATGCTTCTATGAGTATTAGTGTAAATGGTGGTTAATGACAAAGATTATGCTGGCCGACCTGTTCATATTGGCTGCTACAGATGATGAGGAAAAGCTTACAGAATTGGGAAGGAAAGTAGAAATAAAAATGAACTTGGCCGACCTCTATGATAGTGCTCGTTTGTGAGTTGGGAAGGATTAATATGCAGCAATGGTTGTAGTCAGCCGAGAGTGTTATTAGTTGGCCAAGTATTATAATTAAATAAAATTATAGTATAGGCAGAAAATATTTTATATAATCTATGTTACATGTTGTTTTGGGAAATTAAGTCCCCGACTAGTTGGATTAGTTGTAATGAGGAGTTGCGACGGTTGGTGTGCTCAACCACCGCCAATGACTGCATATACTTTGGTTCATTGTAGTCGGGACATATTATGAGACATTATGACATTATGCTTTAGTGTGTTATATTATGATGTTGACATAGTACGAATGATTGTGCTCTGGTTCTATTGCATTAATAAATGAAGTACTATTCTTGTTCGTACTTGAATGTTTCCTGTACATATTCTGTATGTGATATTTCCATTTATTCTCATGGTATGTTGAATCTATTCCTGTGACTTGTGAGTAAACATTTGGCCTCGTTGCCAAAGTGAAACTAGTAAACATCACCCCGACAAGAGAATGGCGTTGTAATGGGTCAGCCAACCGAAGAGCCAGTGCAAGCGAATGGAGATAGGGAAGACGTGTTGACGGAGGATCTCATAAACTTGTGGGACATCTCGTTGAGGGATCACACATGGAGGGAGGCTCTTAGGCGAGAGATCCCTTAGTTGGTCATCTGGGACAAATTGCACGTCAACCCAGAGTCAACCACCTCCTCAACCGACTACCAAGGTTGATCACTTGTCACTACATCATGCTGCAAGACCTTCGGGCTGAGAGCGATCAAGAACGACGAATACAGTAGATATTGCAATGGTACGAGGAAAGAAGCAAGCGTGAGGAGGAAGAATGTGACACCAACCGTAGATGTACTCCTGACAATTAATGCTCGTATGACTTAATAAGGATAAAAAGCAAACACCAAGTGGGAAAGAAACATGTGAAGAACGACTACAAAGATCTTTGAGATTAAAAGAACAAGAAGACCACCAAAGAAGATTGAAATGAATTGTTGAAGAAGCAAACAAAGACTTTAATGAAATAAACCAAGACTTTACCGAACTAAACAAAAGCCTTGACGACGACCAAAACCAAGACACTTGTAGGACACTGTCAGTAACAAATAGAGAAAAATGTAAAAATGATGAAAATGAATTAACAAGATAACTTGAAAACAACATACGCTACATTCGAGAGTTGTCCATATCGAACAACAAGGAACTGAGAATTGGAGGATTTGAGCCAAGAAACCCCAGATGGAGGGAGTACAGGGAAGAACCCCAGGAGAATTGAAGTGTAGAGGACATTGAGAGGGGACGTGTGGAAGACTTGTATGTGGCCGAGAGTGCAAGAGAGGCACCAAAATGTTTAGGGAGAAACAATCCAATAAGGTCCAACGCACAGGGAGGAAATCGAGGTAGAAAAATGGTAACTCCACCTAGTCTAAGCATGGAAAGGCAAAAACTACCAAAGTTCACAGGGAATGGTTCAGAGGATCCAATACATCATTGCAAGACATGTGAGACGATATGGATAGCGAATGGGTAGGACAACGTGGATTATGGGCTGAGAGCCTTCCCAACAATGCTGAGAGGCATAGCCATAGACTGGTACACTGAACTTGAAGTAGGACATAAAGTTTCATGGAGAACATTGAAGAATGCATTCAAGAATTTAAACTTCTGAGAGATGACAAAGAGATCCTAGCCGAGATTTACAACATGAAGCAAGGAAAGCATGAAATCGTATGGCCTATAATCGTAGGCTCAAGGAGTTGTTGGTGAAATTGGAGACTTAGCTAGCCGACGGGTTGAAAAAACAATGGTTCATCAAAGGGTTACTCCCCTCGTTGAGGAAAAAGATGAAAGTAGTATCTCCATCATACGCCGAAGTGTACAATCGGGGGATGGATATAGAAAGTGAAAACAAAACATCCTCTCGAGGAAAGAGAAAGATGGACGATGATGAGAGTACAAACGATAGCAGCGAGGGTGAGTCAAAGACCGTCTAAGTGCTAAGGAAAGACATGATGAGAATGATGAAGGAATTGAAGGCCGAGAAAGAGAGTATGAAAGAAAACATAGTTTTGTGGTGCATTGATTGCAAGGGGGAAGGTCACACGAAGGCAAATTGCCCCTGCAAAAGCTATTTTGCGATATTTGCCAAGTGATGGGACATTCCATCAAGAAATGCTGAAATATGCTAACCAATTTTTTGCCACAATTTTTACACAACAACCAACACTTGGCCAACTTGATTAGCGTTAGTGCCAAAACCAAAACTCTATCAAAGCAACTCTAACCAAGAATGCACCCTTAAACCACTTAAGGAAGAGGGGCGGGCATATGGTTATAGGATCCCTAGGATCGAATAACTCAACAATTGTAATAAAAATTCAACTGGAAGTACAAATAACTCAACACCAAGAATGTGCACACAAGATCCTTTGAAAGGCGAGGTGCTAACATATGACAAAGTACTTATTACAAACTGAAAATAAACTTAGGCAGATAACTAGCCATGAAGATTCAAACTATCTAATTCATCTGCTGCGGCGGGCATCCACTCTGGAGTGGGAATTCTCCACTTTTTCAGTGGGTACAATGAAAGATACAAAGCTTATTCTCCACGCTGGCGGTAAACCATCCAGGGGTAATTAATGTTTGCTTTAGAAATTACAAGTAAATGCAGCAATAACAAATGGTTGGATTAGTACCACTAATGCACAACCTTACAATCAAAATAATCTGCAATTTACTAGTATTACAATGATAGAACAAAGCCAATATGTGAAGAATGATTCTCTCAATTTACAAAGCTCTCAAACACTGAAAATGAAACCAAAATCTGATTCTTATGAGGTCCGATAATTAAAACCAGCAAACTGAAACTGTAAACCAGCAACCTGGGAATCAATGAAATGCTCATAACTTAATAAATTTACCTCCGAATTGAATGAAATCAAATGCAATGGTCAACTGGAGGATGGGCGCCCAAACCAAGCTGAAGAAACAGCCACAAAAGACCAGTATTAATTTATTGGCTCAAATTTCAATGCTCCTTGAATGGTACAACCCTAAACTAGGGCGAATTTGCAAGATAAATTCACCAACTTCAAAATAAAATCTAAAAATTGCTGAGAAGGGTCGCCTTGGCCATAGGAATGATATTAGCAAATGCCCAAAACAAAATAAAATTCACCCATGAAGCTGAAAATAAAAGCGTCCTTCAACTGTGTTGAAACCAACAACTTGAAAATGATAATAAACTCCAAAATTCTTCAACAATAGGCTCAATCTGCTAGTCTGGATGAGAAGCAACAATAAAACCAATTAGGTGTTGTAATGCCCCCTTCTAGTTGACCATGACATATCAACAGGATTAGCCTATTAACGGCTCTCGTAGGCTAATGAGGCATGGTGAGAGAGTCATCTGGCAGTCATTGGGTGATTACTTGGCTCAGTATTTGGTTGGAGTAAGGTTTTCCATCATATATTATTATTGTTTCTATTTATGGAAACCTTATTTTATAATTTGATGTTGAGATGCACTTTATTAATAATATAATATTTTAATATTTTATAAAGTGCAAAAATTAAATTATATTGGAATCTTCTAGAAGTCAAAAAGATAATATTATTTTATTGAGGCCGACCTCTAGAGGAAAAAGCATAAATAGACCTTGAAGTCTCACTATTGAAGCAGACAGATTTGATGTTGATGATTGATGATTTCTTCTTGAGTATTTGTGGAGCCAAGTGGTCTGCAGATAATCAATTTGTCTTTGAGAACGAAAACTCCCATTGATAGCATAATTGAGGGAGTGGAATATCTCTTGAAGGGTTGCATTATTGGAGGAAGGTATCTCAGCCTTTCTATTTGTGCTAGATTGGAGAAGAAATACAAAGAATACAAGGGTTTGATGCATATCCATTTGCAGATTATAAGACATTGAAGATTCATTGTGGAATATTTTTATTTGCTGGTTGCTACAGTAACGCTACAGTACCTGTGCTATAGTGCCGCGTACAGTGATTTGCTACAGTGCCGCGCTACAGTACCCGCGCTACAGTAGTCGCTACAGTACCAACGTGATATAGTTGCATTGGATGGTTTTTGATCTTGCTCTCCATCGAATTCATCATTGAGGAGGTCAAATTATATTGACATTCTATTTACACCAGCAGTCTGATATTTATTACAGTCATGGTGACTAGCATCATGGAGGCATGTTTTTGGTCATTACTCACTCATGCTTGAGCGAATTCACTTGCTACTTGAAGCACACACTTCCTTGGAGGCCAACAATAATATTTGATGCATCTTGGAGGGGTGGCAGATTGAGATTTATTTTATATAAATTATTATCTTCAGAACAGGGGCGGCTGAGTCTGCAGTTCGATTTGGGCTTGAGGAGTCTTCATTTCATTTGATATTGCTTGCTTCTTCATCACAGCTTCAAAGCGACTTCATGCTCCAGGTTCTTTTTGATTTGTGCAAGCTTAATGACAATTTAGATGCATTTCATGGTAGCTGCTGTAGGTGAACATTTTGTATCAGATCTGTTTGTAAACATTGTATGAGTTGTAAGCCAAGAGTCTTGGCATTGGCATTGACACCATTGTTAGTAGATTGCATTCTCAATACCATATCAATAGTTGGAAGTTATCACTTGTTTTTGAGCATTGAATGTTAATATGAGGATGTATGTCAACTGTTTGATATAATGACTATAAGCTGTAGCTGCACATTTAGGTCATGATACTTCATCTATTGCATTTCAAAGTACAAAAAGAAATCTGCATTGCATATAGGACCTTGTCTATACATTATAGGACCCTTTTGCAAGTAGTATATACATTGGACATCATTGGAAAAACATTTATGCACTCAGACCAGCAAGATACAAGGTTGCACATGAACTGTTTGACAAAATTACAAGCAGCAAATTAGGGCAAATTGTGGTCAGTTTGAGCAAGGCTCATTACAGGTGTTGTCTTTCAAACACGAAATTGATTGGAATCTAGGAGGTAAGCATCCCTTGAAGAAATAATCACAATGTCATTTCGACAGCATAACTTTAGCAATTAACAATGGATACCAAATGCTGGAGCAAAGCTTCATTTTTATAGAGAAGAAGAAAACTCTTCAATTTCCCTTCAAGGCACGCCAACAGTCATAGAAGAAACTCTTCAAATTTCCAAATTTCATAATTCCCCAAGGGTGGTGTCCCACTTCATGGCAGCATAAAACTTTATTAAAAAATAATAATCTTCTTCATGAAGGAGTACCCCTTCAAGACCCTCTTTTAAAACAACATAAAGTTAACTCCTTAGGCCAAGGGGGGGATCAATAAAGAAACATAACATTAATTGCCTTGTATTAAATATTGCCATCAAAAACTGTATTTTGGAAACAATACCAAAAATACCAACTGCTCCAACAAGAATAAGAACAAACTAAAGCACTGCCACCAGGACCACTGCCAAACATAGTATTTACTATAAATAGTAAACACCCAGAAATGCCTCAAACCTCCAAGCAAGGAAACCCTAATTTTACCTCAACGAGCCTACGGGCCTCTGGAATAGGCTGATGAGCAATTGAATATTAGAAACCCTAGGTTTCCCTCTAACACTGCTCTGATTGATATTTTTAGTTTTCTGACGTTTTTCTGAAGTTTTGTGGTTTTTTTGTAATTTTGGATTTTTCAATGCATTTATGAACAGTACGGCTTTGACAGAAATTTAATATAAATTCAATAAAATCCTAAGATTTCAATTTGCTTGAGAAAATACAATAATAATGAAGGCGTATCCTTTATTAATCCAATGATCTTCATATAAAAATGATCTGACAACATGCAAGATAGAATAATGATTTTTATTATGAAAAGAACCTGTTATCTGCTGGTACGGCTGAAGGTACAAAACAGTACGGCAGAAATGAATGTACTCCTTCTCCTGCTATCTGATGATCCAGTATGACTCCAGCACAGTGGGCGCCACCAATGGTGAAAGGATGTAGTCTGAAGATAGGCGTATGAATCAATACAAAAGAGCACGATTTCTTATGCTGGTACGGCCTGTCAGAAAAGTACGGCCTGCTGCTGTATTTATTACACTTTGTACGGCTTCCTCAAAAATCAGTATTTGAGTCTCTGCAGAGGGCGCCTTGATGAATAAATGTTGTCTGGATGAATAACTCTGAAGAATCTCTGTCAGTAAACAATCTCTGATGTTCTGTAGTTTCCTCTGAATGAGAAAACCTCTGTAGGCAATAGATCAAGTGATATTGCACACTCTCTGAATTGCTTTCCGTTGGAGATGGCTCGTTCCCCAAGGCAAACGAACATGAAACCCTAAGTCTCAGGCTCAGACCAAAATTGATCAGTTTCAAAACTCAATAATCACATAATGGGCTCAATTCCCAAGGCAAACCCTCAAATACACTGAAAAGTGCGATTCCCTTGAAAATAGGGTTTTAATGAAATATTCATATTTTAATATTTTCACTTCTCCATAGTTCTCCACTGAATATTTAATTATTAATTAAAATATCAAACTGGCCCCTTTCTTCATGATGGCGCACCCCTCAAGGAATTCACTTAAGTTATAATATTAAATTATAACTTTATATTATAAATGTTAATTAATTAATATTTAATCAATACGATCAAATATTAATATCTCCCTTGTTTCTAACCCGATTACTGATCCGTCTGATGCTGACAGACTCTGGAGTGAATCCTGATGCCGCCA